>CM075780.1:64255872-64855872 GCA_037974665.1 Ehretia macrophylla | reverse complement strand
ACTTGGAACTTTTCCAACTTACTGCTCCTCCATTACAAACAAACACAAATCCGGATGTAGACTTTTTGTCATCCTTATCAAATTAAAAATCTGAATCTGTGTACCCATCTATCTGGAGTTGTCCTACTCCATAAATTAGTGCAAGGTCCTTAGTCCTTCACAAATACTTAAGGATATGCTTCACTGCCATCCAGTGTTCTTTACCTGGATTGGACTGATACCTGCTCACAAGGCTTACTGCATATGCAATATTAGGCCTTGTACATAGCATCGCATACTTGAGACTGCCAATAGGCGAAGCATAAGGCACACATTCCATACGTTGCCTTTTATCTTCGGATTTGGTAGACATGTTCTTTGAAAGATGTATTTCATGTCGGATTGGTAGAAGACCTTTCTTAGAACTTTCCATATTGAATTTCTTCAAAAATCGCTCTATGTACAGACTTTGAGACAAGTCAATCTATCTTTTCGTTCTATCTCTATAGACACGAATCCCTAAGATATAAGAGGCTTCTCCTAGATCTTTCATGGAGAACTTGTTGTTTAACAAAATTTTAGTAGACATCATCTATCCAATATCATTTCCTATGATTAAAATGTCATCAACATACAAAATCAGAAAAATGGTCAGACTCCCACTAATCTTCTTGTATACACAAGGTTCATCATCATTTCTAATAAAACCAATCTCTTTGATCTCATTATTAAATCTGATATTCCAAGAATGAGAAGCTTGCTTAAGACCATATATTGATCTTTTAAGCTTACACACTTGATCATTATTGGATTTAAAACCTTCATGCTATTCCATGTAGATATCTTCTTCAAGATAGCCATTCAGGAACGCAGTTTTAACATCCGTTTTCCAGATTGCATAATCATAGTATACGGCAATAGCAAGCAAGATGCGGATAGACTTAAGTATGGTAACTAGTGAAAAAGTTTCGTCATAATCAATTCATTGTTTTTTATGAAAACCTTTTGTAACCAGCCTTGCCTTATACGTCTCCACATTTTCATCAATTCCGAGTTTCTTCTTGAAGATCCATTTACAACCTATAGGTACAATACCTTCAGGTCGGTCCACTAAGGTCCAAACATTATTTGAATACATGGAATCTATCTCTACTTGCATAGCCTGTCTCCATTTCTCGGAATCAATATCTTGTATTGCTTCCTCATAATCAGTAAGATCATCCAAATGATCTTTATCCCCAACCACAAACAACTCTTGTGTTTCGTCAAGTAGATAGCCATATCTCTCTGGAGGATGGGATACTTTACTAGATCTACGGGGTCCTTGTGTGATGACTGGTTCTGGATCTTGTTGAATTGGTTTAGGATCAAGATTTGGGTCAATTTGTGGTTCAGAAGACTCTTCTTCTATTATTATTTTCCTCCCACTGTCTTCTTCTTGAACAAACTCTTTTTCAAGAAAGAAAACATCTCGACTGATCACAATTCTTTGATCCTCGGGAAAATAGAAATAATATCCTCTAGTCTCCTTAGGATATCCCACAAATCTTCCTTTATATGATCTTGCTTTCAACTTGTCCGTTTTAAGTTTCTTAACATAAGCGGGACAACCCTAAATTCTAATATGATTAAGATTTGGTTTCCTACCAACCCATAACTCATATGGTGTAGTTGGAACAGTCCAACTTTTTCAACCAGTAAATAGCCGTAAAAAGTACATACCCCCACAATGAAATTGGAAGATCGGTGTAACCTATCATAGATCATACCATATCCATCAATGTATGATTTCTACGTTCAGACACTCCATTTAATTGTGGTGTAGCGGTGGGTAGTCTGTAAAGTTATTCCAGCTTGTTTAAGATATTCAAGAAATTCGGTACTTAAGTATTCACCTCCACGATCAGATCGCAAGGTTTTAATTCCCTTTCCCATTTGGTTTTCTACTTCAACTTTAAATTCCTTGAATTTATCAAAAGTCTCAGATTTTTACTTCATTAAGTATACATAACCATATCGAGAATAGTCATCAGTAAAGGTTATGAAGTAGATATAACCACCGCGAGCCATTTCTCTAAAGGGTCCGCATACATCACTATGTATTAATGTTAACAATTCAGTGGCCCTTGTTCCCTATCCAACAAATGATGACTTAGTCATTTTTCTGAGAATACAAGACTCACATGAAGGCTCGGGTTCACATCCCAATGAATCAATAAGTTCATTTTGAGCCATCCATGTTAATCTTTTCTCGTTAATATGACCGAGTCTCGAGTGCCACAATTATTTCACATTAATTTGAATATCTTTTGGTTGTTTCTCTTTTGAAGTGGAAGTTGAAGTTACATACATGCATTCATCAAGATTCAAATGATTTGTCCATTCAACAAAGTAGCTGAGCCGATATATTCATTACGATAATAAATATTACAGCTTTTGTTCATAAAAGAAAATTCATAATTTTCACAAACAAGCTTAGGAATAGAAACAATATTCCTAACAGAATTCGGAACAAACAAAACATTTGAAAGATGCAATACATAACCAGCAGTCAAACAAACTTCAACATTTTCTTTGGCATGGGCCGCAACACTTGTTCCATTACCAACCTTCTAAACAATCTCATGCTTCTGAAGCGTTATCTTGTCATTTAGACTCTGTAAGTACATACAAACATGTGTTGTAGCACCAGAATCTAAAATCCAAGATGTACATGCCGGACTAATTGAAAAATTAGTTTCACTCACATATTTAAAAAAAGTTGTACCTCGCGCAGTGGCGGCAACCTATTTTTCTTTCAACTCTTGAAGGTACATGGGACAATTTCTTCTCCAATGGCCATCAACCTTGCAGTGATAACACTGCTCTTTAGGGACGACTTCCTTCTTCTTAATACCCCCAGTGGGCTTAGGAGTAGTGTCATTTTTCTTCTTGTTGGTCTTCCTTCTTCTTCTATTCTTGGGTTTAAACCCAGAAGAAGAGGCAACAACGAGGATAGTCTCCTTGCCCTTTCCCTTGAACTGTGACTATGCAGTGGTCAACATATTGGCTAGCTCGGGAAAAGAAGCAGAAAGCTTGTTCATTTGAAAGTTCACAATAAACTGATCAAAGGAAGGTGGGAGGGACTGCAAATAAGGTTCAAGTGCAGCTTACAATCGATGTCAAACTCAAGCATCTCAAGTTGAGTAATCAGATTAATCATCCTGAGAACATGTTTGCTGACATAAACACCTTCTTCCAATCTAGCTTTGAATAACTCCTTTGACAGTTCATATCTAACAACATCACTTTGCTCACCATATAGCTCTTTCAAGTTTAGAATCATACGAGCAGCATGAGACATCTTCTCATGTTGCTTTTGTAGTTCATTTGACATTGAAGCAAGAATGTAAGCTTTTGCTCTCAAGTCATGTTCAACCCAGAGCTGATATGTTTCTTGCTCTTCTTCAGTTGCAGTTCCAGTAAGGGTAGCAGGAGGGGCTGTCATGACCCCATATTTTAGTCGCTAGAATAGTCCCTAATACCCTAATAATACTACAACATTTCTGGGATCGTGATGCCATGGGGTTAAGAAGATCACTCCGCCTAAGTCCGCTAAGGCATAATTAATAGCCCGAGCACTAACAACCGCAATTTAAAATTTCAAGACTATTAAATAATTACTTTCCAATTACTAAATTCTAAATTACAAAATTCCAACACAGTTCATTCATTCACCGACATGATATAATCAATTACAAATTCAATATGAAAATACACATTCAATTGTTTAAGTCATATAAGTCAACAATACACCTAGAAAATGTGCATATCATGCTTCGGGAACTTCTGGTTGACCACAATAAAGGTAAGTCTAATGGCACTGAACATTATTATCTTCACACCTGAAAGGGGGGAAACAAAAGAGGGTGCGCTTACAACAACACTAAGCTCAGCGATGGGGAAAATCTGGGAGGGGTTTTCGAATACGTTTTTCTTTTTCGTAAACCATTTCGTAAATCTGTGGATGTAATGCACGTATCATCTGCAATCAAGAAACAATTATAATATACATATACGCATCATATATCACATACTAAGTAAGAAACAACTTACTCTTTCGCATCATATCATTTTTAATATTTTACCAAAGATAGCAATGTGCCCAAGAAAGAGAGACTCTACGAGGGTAGCATTATTTTCACATCGCATCATTTTCACTAACTCTCCGAAGGTAGCAATGTGCCCAAGCAAGAGGAAGCTCTTTGAGGGTAGCATTGTGCCTAAGCAAGATGACCAACTCTCCGAGGGTAGCATTGTGCCCAAGCACGAGGGCCAACTCTCCAATGGTAGCAATGTTCCCAAGCAATAGGATTAAGACTAGGTGGTTGTAACCCCTTTTGACACCAATTCAATTTCAAGTTCAAGTACTACGATTATTTATAGCATATCGGGTAATTCAACAAGTATCAAATAATATAATTCAAATTAATGTCTCCACAAATATTCTAACACATATAGAGATCATATAATAACACTACACATTAATAACTCAAGTACTTAGTCATTCAATTAATAGCAATTTACATTAGAGCTAAACTTATTGACTTAAAACAATGTTTATATCACTGCATTAGTCTAACTTTAGCTAATCAGTAACCTATCTTCCCGTACTCCAAATTATTCGAATTAGGTATATAATTAAAGCTCTTTGAGTGTAGATAATTATGGAATCAAGAAAAGCTCAATTCCAATCTAAATTGATAGAGTTATAACCAATTTAATTCATCCATGTCATGACTTTCCAGATTGAAGACTATTCTGGGGTTATCTTGAAAATGGAAAATTCAGCTATTTAAAACGATAGAATCCGACATTATGTAAAATATGAAAGTTGTTCCTAACTGCCTAATATAGCTACTGTGAAATTTTTGTTTGATTCCAAGTTCGTTTACTATTTTTAATATGCAAAAGAAACTTAAGGCAGTGAGCTGTCAGATTTAACAAAAAAATCCCGTAACCTACTTTCTCATGTGTTTTGAGCATGAAAGTGCTTTTTCCTCATGACATGGCCAACTGAAGAAATGTTCCTCTATGAGTTTTCTACCTTTTCTGAATTTTCAAGATTTTTATAAAATTATCTAGCTATAAAAACAGGATAAATTTCTGATTGAACAAATCTGTCCAGAAAGGTTATTCCGAAAATTCTTGTATGTTTTGCTACCATATCATCAAGAACAACACCTATTCATTCAAGCAACCTCTAGCAACCTAAATAAGCAACAATTTACTATATTTGTATAGCTAGATACAAGCTTCATCATCAAGAACGTTCAAAAATTTCAGAAACATAACCTTGGTTTAAATCATCAACAAGCATGCTTTCAACAATTCTAATCCATGGAATTGCAAATATAACTCCATACAAGCCTCATGAATCCATCAATATGCATTTATATCTCATAAATAACCATTTTGAAAGAACCCTCACCTTATGAAGATTGAAGTTAAAGATGGTTGAGAAATGGGAAGAAAAACAAGAATCAAGCGATTTGAATTGAAAGTCAAGTTCTTCTTCTCCTAGCTAGCCTAGTAGTCTTCCTTTTCTCCTCTAGTTTCTTGCTAGCTTAGTTGTCGTGTGTGTGTGTGTGTGTTGCAGAGATTATGAGGGAGGAAGGAGAATAATCTGAATTTGATCTAAAGCTAAACAATAGTATACAAGTTAAGGACAAGAAGACAACTTTCCCCCAAATTCCTCCATGTTTTCTTTCTACTTTTGGCTAAAGCAAGACTTCTTTTTCTTTCTTTTTCCCTTCCTATGGTCAGTTATGGCCTCTCTTTTGTCCTCCAATCATCATTTGTTTTTATCCAAGTTAGGTAGAAGAATAACTAAGGTAATTGGGTGAAAGGTTAAGTCAAATGGTCAAGCTTCGTCAGACCCACCTAACAAAACAGTTATGCGACACTTTACAAAAACGACCATAACTTCTTGTAGAAAACTCCAATTCATGAACGGTTTAAAGCATTAGAAACTAGATTCGAAGAGATTTCCATTCATATATAATTTGCCACCTAACTCTTTCCTAATTGGTACAGTTTAATTCTAAAGTTAACCCCAAAAATTTATAAGTTTTGCTATTTGACCCCAAGTATTTTTCTAGCTTTGTAATTCTTCCTTTTTCTTTTCTTCTTATAGCCGTGTGACTCAAGTTTAGTTTATAAGTCAATCCTAGTCCTAGTTAGTTTAATTAGTCTCTAAGACAAAGTTTAGATAATTGCACTTTGGCCCCAAAATTTCTAATATTTGCAAAGTTATCCTGAAAGTTTTCTACTTAGTTCGTGTTCTTCTAGCTTATTTCCTAGCCTAATACTATTGTATCTAGCAAGCATTTAGGGTCTACAGGTATTTAATATATATATATATATATATATATATATATATATATATATATATATATATATATATATATATATGTATGTATAGCATTAACTCACACTTAATTACACATAGTAAAATAGTAATGCATATGCAGTCGGGTCAGGCCCTCACAGGGGCCTTATCTAGAACATATTCAATCTTTTCCAATCCCAAAACAATTTTAAGATTGCGAAACCAATCGGGAAAGTTTGGCCCGTGAAAGCATTTTTATCAAGGATACAAACAATGGAATTTGAAATAGAAGCCATTATAAACATACTGCAGAAATAAGTAATACAGAAAGTAAGACTGCTAGTTGATGTAAAAATGCATAACTATTTAAGTATGGTCTTTACAAAAATAGTATCTCCCACTATCTTTATCGAATCTCATACTCCCAAATGAGAAACGCGAATTCGTTAGAATTCGGTAGTGGGTGACCAAATTCTCTTAACTATTTGTATTTTTCAAACCTCTATGGTTATAATTGGAATATAAATATTAAGAGTCAACAACACTTTGTCATCTATTTCACAAAATAGGTTATGGTCATATCCAGTCTCCAAATCACTTGGTCTCAAACCTTTGTGGTTATAATTGACTAAGTAATTCAGTTAGATCCGACCCGCCATCTTATAGTTATCTGACAAATTGAATCAATAACCTCAAGCCTTTGTGGCTATAATTGGTTGTTAGATTTTGGAAGACAACCACATTACTATGTTCTATTAGCGACTTAATTAAACTTATTACGAATCATGTCCCTCTACCTTTGGGTAAGACCGGATATGATCGCTTTGGGTTCATTAAGTCCTAGGATGGCGGAGGACAATAGATCAAATATTAATTTGCACATTTGGGAGTTTTGTAATATATCTCATTATGCATACATTAATAAGCATATAGAATATAATGCATGCAATAGTCATAGATGGTGGATCATGGACTTTGGAATAAAAAGGAAAAACTATCTTAAAACACATCACTATGTTTTAAAGATCTCCAACTCCTTTGGATTCATCCGGTTGCCTCCTTTCATTTCTTCTTGATAATTTACATATAGTCCTCACTACAAAGTTCTCTCAAAGCATGAAAATAAAATGAGACTTATGTCTCTATTACAAACCGGGTATCCACTAAGTCCATAATCAAGTTCTTCATTTATGCAACAAGTAGCTAGATTAAACTTATCAAATAGATAATCAAGCTAAATGAAAAACAATCAACAAACATCTTTACGTATCAAATACCAAAGATAAAACAAGTCCATCTAATCTTCTATTAATGTCTTGACAACATACATGAAAGAGAATTGACTCAAACATCAACCAAGCATTCCAAGACCAACCGAGTTCACAAGCCATATAGTCTCAATATGACATGTAAATCGAGATCCACATAAAGGGATCGTCAGGCCCGATCATAGAAAACTTTTGGCTTGTTCCAATCAAAGTTGATCTTTCCATGCGGGATTGAATCAACTCATATCTTTCACATAATCGTGTTAATAAACATTAAAAGATTAGATCCAAGCTTAAATGTACATATTACAAACTTTTAGAACCGTGGCTCTGATACCACTTGAAGGCGCATAAAGGCGTCAACTTCATAATGAAGGCACAATAGGGTGTCAGCATCAAAATGAAGGCGCATAATGGCATCAGCTTCAAAAGCAGGAGCACAACGGGATCGTCTCGAGATATGTAAATAACAAAAACATGCAAGCGCAGCGGAAATAATAACAATTAAAAATTTGCATGTTGGCAAGTTGTATTCACCAAATCTCAAGAACTAATCCATAACTAGTACATTAAAAGAAAATACATAAGAGTATATATAACTATATACTAATGTATTTAAAACAAAATAAAAGAATACCTAGCGTGGAGAACTCGGATGTAGACTCTTGAAAGGAACATCTTGACTCGGACAAATCTCCTCTGCAAGTGCAAAGGCCCTAGTCGATCCACGGGTATCCAAAAGCAAAAGACAACTAACTAATAAATGTGCTAGCTTAGTTAAGTCCAAGAGCTTTAATGTAACTATATAAGTTAATAAACAAGAAGCAAAAAGACTTCTAATTTTCCTAGCTTTGGTCGAATTGCCAAGAGGAGAAAGAGAGAAATTTGGTTCTATTTTCTATGTAATTTTCGGCCAAGCCAACCCAAAAGAATGAAGACAAAACCTCTATTTATAGATGCATGAACATGCTCATCAAATGCCAAGTGTCATGATCTAAACAAATGAAGAAGCCAAGTGTCAAAAGGAACTCCAAGTGGCAGGCCATCCAAGGGCAATTTGGATAATTTTCATGCAACTTGTTGTTTGTCTTTTTGTGCAAGTTGTCTTTTGTCCTTTAGTGTTTGCCCTTTTGTGTATCGTCTTTTAGTACAAGTTGTTGTTTGTCTTTTAGTGAAGACAAATATTAATTAATTCTAAACCCTTTTAGAATAATTAATTAAAGATTGACCCCTCAATCTATTTGCACTCTTGCCCCAATACTTTTCAGTATTTTCACTTTCGTCCCAAAACTTTTGAAAATTATAATTTTGGCCCACTTAACTGTTAATGGCCAAAATAACTCCGTTAACACTTTAACGTATTTTTAACTCAATACGAAGCTCAGAATTTGTTTTATCCATGATACCTTATATATGTGACTTTCTAGGTTAATGACCGTATAGCGATAAATGATCGATTCCGAAAATGTCTCCGTCATTTTTCGGAATACCTTCATGTTCATGAGTGACACGCTAGCAACGAACGTATCATGACAATAAATACAGTAATGATGTCCAATTCCAACGAACCTATTTATAGTCGCAAATTAACGTGAAGTCCGATCCTTATGTTAAAATATCCCGATCGTTGTGGGGATCATGAAATGATTAAGTCCACTAAATAATTCTATGCATAAATCTAATTCGGTAGAATGAGAGATTACATCTATGGAAAAACACATTTTCATCGTTCAACTACCCCGACTGAGGATTTCTTATTTCAGACAACCGACGCTAGATCGTATAGGACATCGCCTCACTGTCAGAGGTTAACAGAACCTATCTTGACAATTACCTATCGGTCTTTATATCACAAAACTAGACTGCAAGAGGCCGTATCTTACCCCCAAAGAAGGCGAGCATTGTCCAAACGCAAGATTTAGCCTCTGATATAGCCGGCAACTGTAATCTCTCAAGTCAAAGGATTAATTTGCACAATTTGCAACGAATGACAAACTATTAATCCATAGTCATGTAGTTTGTCATTCCGGTCACATTCAATGATCCGTTCCTCCAACGATCATTCATATGTGAGTTAATCGCATCCCTATGCCGTTGTAGCTTAACGCTCGCTATCGTTTATCATTAACATCTCTATGTTAATCAATAGTAATTACATATGATTGTAACACCCCGATCACTCTCGAGACCGGAAGTTCTATTAATCAATCTAATCGCAACCCAATTCCAAACTCGGGCATAATATTTAGGGAAAACGGATAAAGTCTCCCCTGTTTCTATGCAAAATCAAAACCTGCAAACAATACATAAATGGGCCAGTACCGTGTCCAAACATTCACAACTCCTCAAGGCCATCATGGCCTTGGTTTTCAACAAGTATACACAACAAATAAACATTCCCATGTACCAAGACTATCCTAATTCTTTTCTTTTAGATAATACAAACATGCTTTGCATTTAAGCTAAACTAACCTATTACATAAAATAGGTTATTATACCACTCCAATAACCTAGTTAAGCTTAAACTACATATCTTTTAACACTAAATACATACAATACATGAAAACATACATCTTTGCATCTTTCTACCACTCAGTCACATAACACGCAAGACAACTCTTCAAGCACGAGCTTTCCAGCTAACACGACAATTCCTGAAATGTGGTGGTGATGAGTGAGTATACACAACACGTATACTCAGTGAAGGCAAAATGTTATCGAGGTGGAAAGAAAGAAGATCGTGCAATGCAAATAAGACAGTTAAACAATATACCAACAAGTAAAACAATCACTTTAAACAATAATACAATAAATAATTAAAGAAAGCATTAACACAACCATTCAAAGCTATACCACACTTTAAAAGTCATGGTTCACTCATACGGGCAATGTACCAAGCGATTCGATTCCACAAGCGATACATCAATCCTGAGCTTGATGTTGACAACGATGACAATAAGCGCGCAACCACCTTATAACTGGGTGTACTCCGGATGTACCCCGACACATTTACAACCCAAATCTCCCAAGGCGGCATCCCTAGCAAGAATGGGAATAGGACACGGAGCTAGAGCAACCCAACCCTGGCAGCCCGAGACTTCCCAGAGAGGCCCATCACTCACGAGCTTGACACTATGCAATGCAATACGAGATACAAACAATAAACGAGTGAGGGCACCAAAGTGCAGATTAATATCAATATTCAATATAGCAAGCACTTATGATCAATAATAGCAATCAATTATCATGTCAATCATGATTACCATTAATAGCAACACGGACGCCAATTAAACAAGTAATAACAATTCAAACACGAAAAATGACAAATAACACTATCCAATCTCCAACTTCCAAAGGCAATTACGAGCAAACGAGCTATGGATTTAGGAAACCAATTTCACTACCCTCATCCAGGCACTACAAGGCACGTTTTTATGGCACAAAACCTCACTTTCTCAATTGAAGCCCGAAAGTCCACCTATTGTGTTTGAACTACAACTATACTAATTGGGCACTCAATCAACGCCACAACAGCGCCAAAAGTGCTTCCATGCCCTCATTAGCCAAACCCCTAACCCAATTCGAGCACGGTCAACACTTTTTCAAATGACCTATTTACGTTTCATTGTCTAATTTTCAATTTTAGTCCCTACTTACCCTAAGAATACCAAATATATCAACCAAATTCACCCGAATTTACGTTTGACCCAAAACCCCTTTGTAACACAACCCATTTTTCTTCCAAACACAAGTTAATGTTTTAGTTAAGCGAGCGGGCTATTCTATACTTTTAATTATCCCTTATGGCACCCCTAGGACCCTAGAAATTACCCAATTACCCACGTCTAACACAAAAGTTTCAATTTTTTCCTTGTGAGTTTGTACTACAAGAACCCTAACCGAGACTCAATCGAGGTTTAGCAAAGCATATATAGCACTTATATAGCCTAATAACACTAGATGTAATGGCCAAATTAACCCGGATTTGCATTAACCCCGAAACCCCTTTTTAAAAGTCGCCTATTTCATGTGTTAGCCAATTTTTGAGCAATTCAACGTCATGTGACTATTAAACTATCTTTATTAACATCTAAGGCACCTACTAGAAGCAATGAATGAAGCCATATCGCACAATTCCATAAAACCCAAGAAAAATATCACTATTCATGCTATACGATCAATGAACGAATTCAACCGTTTAAACTATGAAAGAATAGCATAAATAAGGTCTTTACTACTTATATACAACATACATACGCATCTTTAAGCATTACATAAGAATTTGATACCAAATCCATGAATTCAAGAAAAGAGAAACATTTTTCAAATGCAAAAATAGATATGAAATCCCTCACCTATTATGCGTAGGAGCTCCTAGGAGGCTAGTAAACACCCTAAACCACTTGCACCTAGCTTGGCTTGGCTTGGAATGAGGATTTGTTGAGCAAAAATCTCTCTTCCTCTTCCTATGCTGATTTTCGGCCCTACTATAGTGTTTTCAACTTTTGCATTCTTTTTGTTGTGTGTTTTTTTTTTAAGTTATAAAGTGTTATGTGAGTATATATTAAGTTGGGGTTATGTTTGAGTGCATAAGTTGACTACCAAGATGAGTTTAGCTAGCTAGAACTAAGTCATAATGTGCCATTTAATGATAGCTAATTGAAACACACAATTTTGTTACATAACAGTATTCCTTAATTTTAACAAATCATTTCCTAAACGAAAGTTCCTAATGCATTTAGCTATAATGTACATATTTCTCATTCCTAAAACAATTAATATAATTTATGAAAAATGCTAATTCAAGGTAATTAAGTAGTAAAAAAATGGAATGAATAGTAATCAAAGAAGACAACAAGTAAAGCACAGAAGAAATGCGCAAATAGTGGATGCAACAGTTAATGAGGTGTACGGTGATGTTCTCAGGCGTCACAAGTGGGATGGTTGTGGCCTTTGAGGGTCAAGGTAATGATGAAAGCATGACAAAGCTAACTTAACACTTCAAGCAACAATCATGACACTTCTTTTCCCACTTGTGTAGCCTGCCGACATGGCTTAATTCAGACCACTTTTCAATTGTTTTAAGTGTATTGTAAGGTTGTGTAAGAGCTATATGCAAGTGGTGGTGGTTGGGGTCAAAGGCAAGACAAAAGGGCATGATTACAACTTATGACAAACTATGATTGAACATAAACTCTTATTTACATTTCCTTATTTTTCTTGCTTCCCTTGGTCGTGTACCCTACCCTTTTTGTCCTCTAGTTGTTGTTTATTAAGTGTGATAAGGGATGATGATGGTGTACAAGGTAAAATGCAGGTCAAGTGTTAGCAATAATAATGAACCTTGGGACAAACTAGGCTCATATTTAAAAGCAACAATATTCTTTTTCTTTTCCTTTTCCTTGTAAATGGCCGGCCACTAGGCCTTGCCATTTGATATTTCCTTAGCCAAGTTAAGTATTAGTTGGAACTAGTGCCTAGGTTAACTCAATTAGTTAGATGGTGACTAGGTTAATGCTAGTTAATTAACTAAAGTTAGTGATTTAGCTATTGCTATAAAATTAAGTAGGAATTAGTTGGTTAAATGATTAGTTACTAAATCCTATTGGAATCAGAAGATAACTAATCTAGCAAATATAGTTCAATTGCCAAAGAAGCTAAGCACAAAAGATACATGACAAGCATCTAGTACAAACACGATTACTCCTCAAGGCCAACTGTCCCCTTTTCTTCTATCTTGCTACAGCCGGCCATTAACGCCTCTTATTCCTTGATATTTTATCTTGTTATACATACTACTTAGGGTATATAGTAGTAGTTGATCAAATGGTCAACCTAAGTAAAGGCGTTGGTCAAACCTAGGTTAAATAAGGTCTTCCGAGTCACGATTGCTAAACCGAGAATCAAGGTCATTCTAGATAAGCTAATTAGGTTATTTTAAAGTACTAGAAGACTACTAGATTATATTTAGCATGCTAGGTAGTAGGTGGGGCATTGGTTAGTCAATTGGTCACCTTGGTGAAAGACTTGGTCAAACTAAGGTCTTCTAAGCTAAAACTGTTAATCAATGGTAACAGTTACTTAAAAGGTCCAAACAAGTGAATTATCATCTTTTTTTTGTTTCTAACTTCGATTATAAAACTCTATTAAGTGTCTAAAGTGATAAAAGATGCAATTAAGCTTATTTTTAACTAATATATGCAATTTAGACCCTACATGGTCAAGGAATATGAAAAGACACATTTTGCAAATCAAATAAATTTCAAATACATTTTTAATCTAATAAATTTTTGTAAAACATATAATTATTCATATTAAATGCTAAAGTGAATAACCACAAACTTTTGGGACATAGTGTGACACCCCGATCCCTCTCGAGACCGGGAGTTCTATCAATCGATCTAATCACAACCCAAACCAAACCCGGGCATAATTTTCAGGAAAAACGGACGGAGTCTCCCCTGTTTCTAGGCGAAATGTAAAACCTGCAATAGCATATAAGTGGACCAATACCATATCCAAACATTCAAAACCACCTCAAGGCCATCCGAGCCTTGGTTCTCAACAATTAAACTCAGCAAGTATACATACATTTCTAATTAAAAAAAAAAAACTAACCTATCTCTGTTCATTCTTGACAAGTACATTCAACTAGACAATTAAACCATACAAAGCTACTGCATAAAATAAACTATCATGCCATTCTAATTCTTTTCCTTTGGACATTACAGACATGCAATGAAGTTAAGCTATGCTAACTGATTACATAAACTAGCTTATCAATTCACCTCAGCTACTTAGCTAAATTTAAATTACATTTCTTTTGACAATAAATACAAACAACATATGAACATACATCTTTACAAACTTCGACACTCAAGCCACATAGGCACGCAAGACAACTCTTCAGGCAACGAACTTTCACGAAATCACGAACTTTCCAGCTAACATGACATTTCCTGAAATGTGGTGGTGAGGAGTGAGTATACACAGCATGTATACTCAGTGAGGGCGAGACAGATATGGAATTGGAGAGAAAGAAAGTCGTGCAATGCAAATAAGACAGTTAAGCAATATAACTGATAAATAAGCAACCAAGACAAACAATCAATACATAAGCAATTACTGAAAGCATTAACACAACAATTCAAAGCTATACCACACTCTGACAGCTATGGTTCACTCATACGAGCAATGTACCATTTCACAAGCGATACATCAATCTCGAGCTTGATGTTGACAACGATGACAATAAGCGCGCAACCACCTTATAACACCAGTTTGGAATACCCCGGGAGTAACCATCAATTCTACGACCCAAATTTCCCTGGGAGGCAACCCAAGCGAGAAGAGGGAATAGCTACGGAGCTAGAGCAATCAACACTGGCAACCCGAGGCTACCCAGAGAGGCCCATCACTCACTCGTGGGACACTATGCAATGCAAGACTCGATACAAGGCAATAAACGAGCGATAGCACAGCAATACAAACTAGTGACAACAAACGAGATAACAAGCAATCACAATCAATACTAGCATTCAACCAACTGTTCAAGCATAACAAGCAATAATAAGCAACAATAACACCAATTAAACAAGTAACAGCAGTTTAAACACGAAAACAACAAATATCACTATTCAATCCCTAACTTCTAAAGGCAATTACGAGCAAACGAGCTACGGGATTAGGAAACCGATTTCACTATATTCACTCAGGCACTACAAGGCACGTTTCTATGTCACTAAACTTCATTTTCTCACCCGAGGCCCGAAAGTCCACCTACTGCGTTTGAACTACAACTATGGTAACCGGTCACTCAATCAACGCCACAACAGCACCAAAAGTGCTTCCATGCCCTCAATTGCAAAACCCCCAACTCAATTCGAGCACGATCAACTTTTGGTCAAACGGCCCCTTTACGTTTCTTTGTCTAATTTCCAATTTTAACAAAGGCCGATCCGTTTTTATTTCACATTTTAGCTTTCTATCATTAATGACACCTATCCAAATCAATCAATCGCAATTCGGATCGAAATCCAAAATTCTAGGGTTTACTATTCATAATTCACTATTCATGTTCTTCCTCAATTTCAAATACGCAGTTTCAACCGTAAAAATTGCTAAATAACTAATAAGCAATGCTCTACGAACCCTAAGCAAGCTATTTCAAGCAATAACAGGCATTATAACGCGATAAATATCAAATCTGAAAAATTGACTCAAAAATCAAATTCATATTAAAATGCACAAAAGCGTGAAAACCCTCACAGAGATTGAAGACCAAGACCCGCAAGGACCCGAGCCATGACCCCCGAGCAGTTCCACGCACGATTGTAGAAGAAATTGAAAGCAAAATCATTTTTTTTCTCTTGAAAACCATTCGGCCAAGGGGGGGACACAAGGGTCATTTTTGGTTTTGTTTTGAGTCATTTTTGCCTTGTTTTTTAATTTAAATGGTGACAAGGGCATTTTGGTCATTTGTAAAATTAAACTTTAATTAAAAATAGTCAAATAAGCTTATTTTGATGCCATTAAATCCAATTCAAGTTAAAACAATGCAATTAAATGAAAAACAACTAAAACTAGTTAAATTAAACTAAAAACATTTTTCACTAAGTCCGAAGAATATTTCTCTAACTCCTATTTTTGAAATTCTACGATCGAACGGTCACTAATCGATCGATAATAAAGTGATGAACAATAATATAAAACTTTAATTCTTTGAAAAGTAGAATAGTAGAATAGTTTAAAATTCACTCTGGCTCGGAGTTACTTTCCTCATTTATTTGAAAACCGAGTGATTTTAATGCAAAACAACCAAAACCGATTATTAAAATAATCAAAACAATCAAGGTAATCAATATTCATTTAAAATAATTAATTTAACTATTTCTAGAACATTTTAAAGAATTATGAAGTTAATGTTAAGCTACAAATGAAAGTTAATATAAACACATAGTCAAATACAATTAAACACTAACATTTAAAATAACACTTAATTAATCACAAGAAAAGAAATTCAATTTCTATAATTATCATGAATAGGTAATAATCTTTTAATTATTCAATTTACAACTACTAAATGCTTCCAAGAGGAATATTAAAATAGTACAAATTGGTTGATTTAACTAATTAAACATTTAATCAAATGCAGTCAGGTGCTATTAAATGCATGCCGGGTTCGGGTTATCACACATAGAAGTTAAATAATCACATTATTTGCACGCAAAAATCAAATAAACACAAAATTGCACGTGAGGGTCAAAGTCGGGGTCTCACAATTTTCACATTTAGAACTCTAACCACACAGACCGAGAATCATTTCCCGGCTCATGCACTCTAACCATGCTCTGATACCATCTAAATGGCATGCCCCGACCCAACCTTACACTAAAGGTCAAGTCTGGACCCGACAAACGAACAGAGTTTCCTTTGTACCACGGGCTTTCCTACATTCCTGCACTCAGAAGAAATGATCCACAAGGCACAATAAAACAATTATATGATAACATACTCAAGATCCTAAGGCCATCCGAGCCTTCTACTAAGCAAAAGTAAACAATTATGCAATAGTTCATAAGTTATTAGTATACTATGATTATAACTCCGCTTACATTACCACTCTAATATTTCCTGCTTAGTTAACTTATAAATTAAGTCTCGTTCAACCATTCACATAGGCCTACTTCAACCAACTATTACAAGCAAACAACCATTTACTTTAAGCTTTATACATACTAACTACTTAAACTTTAAAATACATCCAAAACATTCATAAAACATACAAGGCTCCAAGGCCTCAAAATAGATACAGGCAAATCTAAAATAGATTATAAAGTTTTCATTTCCTTCTGGCAATGATAATTGGAGACTGTGTTCCCAGGGATGGCATATTCTGATATAAGAACATAGTTTGTGTTCCTAGTATCCTAACTTGAAGAGGGAGATTCTATCAAAGGCACATAACACCAGATATACAATTCATCCAGGTAGTACAAAAATGTACCGTGACCTAAAATAATATTTCTGGTGGAATAATATGAAAAGAAAAATTGCAGAATTTGTGTCTAAGTGTCTAACTTGCTAGAGAGTTAAAACGGAGCACCAGTGTCCAGCTGGGTTATTATTACCATTGGCTATTCCGAGGTATAAATGGGAGCATGTTACAATGGATTTCGTGACAGATTTGCCTAGATCTCCGAGAGGTTTCGATGCCGTATGGGTTGTGTTGATCGATTGACTAAGATGACACACTTTATCTCTATGCACAAATTTGATGACATTGGGAAATTAGCTAAGCTGTATGTTGAGAACATTGTTCGGTTACATAGAACTCCAACCAGTATTGTTTCCAACAAGGATCCTCGCTTCACTTCTCGATTTTGGCATAAATTGCAATCAACTATGGGAACTCAGTTGAACTTTAATACTGCCTATCATCCGCAAACCGATGGTTAGTCTGAGAAAACAATCAAAATCTTGGAGGATATGCTTCGTGCCTGTGTTCTAGACTTTGGAAAGAGGTGGGATGAACATTTGCCATTAGCAGTATTTGTATATAATAACAGTTACCAGGCTATCATAGGCATGGTACCTTATGAAGCATTATATGGTCGTAAATGTCGATCTCCACTTTACTGGGACGAGGTAGGTGAGAAAAAGGCTATTGATCCTACTATGTTGCCTGAGCTAGCTGAAAAGATTGAGAATATTCATTTGATCCGTAAGAGAATGCTTACGACACAGAGCAACCATAAAAGCCACGCTGACAAGCATAGGAGGGATCTAGAATTTGCTGTCGGTGATCAGGTTTTCCTGAAAATTTCTCCTCGAAAAGGGTTAACTCTGTAACTCCCCGATCCCTTACGAGACTGAAGACTCTAATAACCATGCTATTCTCAACCCAATTCCAACTCGGTCACAAAATTTAGGGAAAACGGATGGAGTTTTCCCTATTTCTAGGACGAACAGTTTACTTGCACACAACATATAAATGGACCAGTACCGTGTCCAAACATACACAACTCCTCAAGGCTATCCGAGCCTTGATTCTCAACAAAAATATCACAAATAAATATACAATTCTCAACTCTAACACTATTCTAACTCTTACCTCTAAATTAGCTACAAACATGCTTTGGATTTTAACTACACTATCCTATTTCATAAACTATAATTAGATCTAATTAACTTGAATTACATTCCTTTATACACAGACTATATATAACTCATCGAAAGAATATCTTTACAGCATTTTACAATCCACGCCACATAACACATTATACATCCTTTCAAGCACGATCTATCATGAAACACGAACTTCACTTCCTTTGGCTATAACCTGAAAGATTCATAATTGAGGAGTGAGTATACAATTAATGCATACCCAGTGAGGGAGGGGAGCAATATACAGGAAACATTTATACGGGATTCGTACAATGCAACAATTGAACACAGAAGCAATAGATAAACAATAAGCAATAAACGATAGGAAGCAATTAAATACCACATTTTAAAAAGGATACAATCGATAACCCTTATCACTCCAATTCTTCAATCCACGAACACGATTCACGAATCACGATCTCGATCACGATAATCCGACATAACCCCAAACACTCCAGTGGGTGTACTCCGGATGTACCCCAAATCCTACAACCCAACTTCCCCTGGCAATCTCTGGACTAGGCGAGAGAGGGACTGAGAACCATGGTAGCCAAGGTATACCGATAAGCCCGATGCCGCCTGACTTCCCCGACTCTACCATGCCCAAATGGTTGCACAACCACAATGCAATGTACTCAAGATGATAACAAATAAGATAACCAAATACTCACATATCCAAGGGACAACAAGTAGGTTGCTCTCACACACAATATATAATCATTAGGCACACATCACTGAACAATTGAACTAAATCATATAATCTATTGAACAAGAAAATAAATCATCATGCACATAAGGATGAAGACTCCCTCACCTTTTAAAACCAAACCTGTGAGAATTAGCCAAGAACTTCTTCAATATTATCCAAATGTACCATTCCTTCAATTATCATCACCCAACTAGCAATATATTTCATTGTTTGGCATGCATTCAATTCATTACTCAATCAACACACAACTCAAGCGATTACATATGCAACATTTCTTAAGTGCCAAGTATACATGAAGACAATAGCATAATAAATATATATACAGTAACTAGCAATGACAATTTATTTAGAAGAAACACTATATAACACTTAACCAATAAGTTATATAAGCATAACTTCACACCTATAATACAGTTAATAAGTAGTATGAACAAGTTATAAGCATATTCGCTCAATCTCTAACAAAGTAAACATATAGTTCAATTTACGAACTTCCAAAAGGAAAAAACATTCTACGTAACTACATTTAAGCTCTTAACTAATCAATTGAAAGCTAATTACTAGTAACTATCTCAACTTTCTAAACTAATCTCCTTTAGCTCAAATTCATACTCATACAAATGAAACTCAAGCAAACTCCAAACCAACCATTTAATAGATATTAAATGAGCATGAAAAGTAGCAATGCAACATAGTTATAACATTAACCCTAACTTTAGCCCATTTCCCCTTTATTTACCAACACAATTTAGCTTCCAATCGAAACACAAAGTACAATTTCCACAAACCAACTATCCTACATCTCTAAGAACGCTAATAGACACCTACTCAAGCCTTAAAACCCCGCTTTTGACACAGAAGCTTAGGAAGGCCCCGAGTCACTTTGAACTACAGCTACCCAAACCGCCCCTTAATTCAATGCCACGATAGCATCAAAAGTGCTTCCATGCATTACTAAGACTATAATTCCAATCAAAACATGAAACGTCAACACTTGGTCAAACGACCCCTTCAGCTCAAGACCTAATTCAAAGCACATACCAATTACAAGTTCCCCAATTCATAACCCAACTATATTATACTTCTAAATACACATTATGGCATTATTCAAAACCATGAAACCACACTTTAAACCGCAATTACCTCAAAAGTCTCGAAATTCCCCTTTATACATTTACACTACAAGTCCCCTAACCGGAGTTCAATTAAGCGAAACGAATGCATTTCTAGTACTTCCACACCTATTAAACACTAGCTATGATGCCCAAACATGGCCGGATTCGCATTTACCTCGAAACCCCTTTGTAAAACAAGTCGCTTTTAGCTAATTTCAAGCAAATATTCAAGCAAAACCCATTATAATCTCACATAAGTGTTTTTCTATGTCCAATAGCACTATAAGAACCAATAGATAACATAGTTACAAGCATAGGATCAACATTGCACAAAAACCCTCAAAATTACTATTTATCATCTTCTTTAATTCATCAACCACCATTTTCAACCATTCAAAAAGCTAACTAACTACAAAATTTTGCTCTACATACATATTTAAGCATATTTGAAGCAATAATAACAAGAAAAAAACATTTATCAATATTTGTAAATTTTGACATAAACTAAAATTCAACCAAAATACAATTTTAAAGAAAATCCCTCACCACACAAGGCAATGGCAAGCAAGGAAGAAGCTTTTGGATGGTTTGATATCAACTCTACAAGCTTGGAAGATCAAATTGAGCAATTTTTGAAAAAAAGTTAATATTCCCGTAACTTCTATTTTTGGCTGATTTTGGATATTTTGTGGTTGATTTTTGCATTTTTAGAAAAGTCAATAAGTCAAAGGATGAGTTATGTTGGTGAATTTTCACTATTTGGCTTTAAAACGTTACTTTTCTCACAAAACGTCTACTTTAAACTTTTCGATTTGTTTCTAAATTAATTTTACAAAGTTATAGATCAATAAATAATAGTAGACTAAATTTTAAAATATTTAAAAGACTAGTTTTACAATTTAGAAGAAAAAGTCAATAAATGAAATTTAAAAGTCCTTTAAATGCAATTTAGTTGGTTACAATTCATACGATAGAGAAATAATTTTGTATCTCACTCTTTCCGAGATGCTATGCACAAAATAATATTTTTCTCATACCTCACGTAAGTAACATGGAAAAAATTTAAAAACGGAAAAATTTTACGGTCGAAAATGTTTATGAATAGTAACTTTTGAAAAATGGTTTTTTTTTAGTGAAAAATGTACAATTTTCTTTAAAAACTTTTGTGAAGATAATAGAAATGCATATTTATTTATTTACTAAAATAATTAAACTCAAAATTTAATATTAAAACTTAACTAAACATGTAATTGCATATAAAAGACAACTAAACACTTAATTGCACATTTATATCAAATAAATATTTAAGCAAGTAAATGCTCAAAATATATGCAAATAAGTGATGTATCCTTGCTCTAGGTCTCGGGCGCCACAAATTCAGCGTGGTAAAAGTATGAAGCTTAGCCCCAGATTCGTGGGCCCTTTTGAAATTGTTGAAAGAGTTAGAATTCTAGCCTATCGACAGCTCTATCACCGAGTCTAGCAAGATTACATGATTTATTCCATGTTTCTATGTTGAGAAAGTATCATCTGGATCCATCGCATGTCTTAGAACCCGAGCCTCTGCAGATTGATGAGAAATTAACTTATGTTGAAGGCCGATTCGAATTCTGGACCAAAAAATGTAAGAATTGAGAACTAAAAGCATTCCGATGGTAAAGATATTATGGAATAATCATGGGATCGAAGAAGCCACTTGGGAGAGGGAATATCAGATAAGGCAGCAGCATCTAGAGTTATTCCCTACATCAAGTAAGAATTGCGAGGGCGCAATTTATTTAAGGGGGAGAGAATGTGACGTCCGAGCCCAAAGGGAATTTTTATTTAGTATATTTAATTATTATAATTTCCTAATTGCCTCAATTTCCCTTTATTTTGCCTTATTTTCTTTTATATGCTTTAAATTTTATGTTTACACTAAGCCCGAGTAAAATTTTAAATTGCTTTATTTTCTAAATTTGATATTTTTTTCCTAAATAATACTATATTTAATATATTTGTTCATTGGCGGAATGTGCATTCCATGTCCTGAGTGCGAGATAAAAATAGAAAAGTAGTGTCCCTGATTAATAGTAAATTGTATTATTTTTGGACTATTTGTGTTTTAGGGCCTTTAGCATTCCAATTAACTTCTACTTAGTTTGTATAGGCCCAATAGCTATTTATATTAGCCCAATTATATACTAGGCTATTTAATTACTACATATACAAACTTATATACATATATTATAATACAATACACAAGACAAAGAGCAAAAAAAAGGAGAAAAGGAATCGGAAAGGCCAAAGCAAACCCGAGAGACCATATTGAGCTTAGGGCTTGGTTCATCTTCATTTTTCTTCTATTTTAGCAAGATCCAAGATGCCTCTAGCCTATTTTCCTCTATTTCCTAGCTATACAAGGTGAGGGAGTCATGGTTTTTTTTGCATTTTAGCTTAAAATCTTGACATGGTAAAATGTTGAATTTATTGTCTAGTGATATTTTGATGCTTTTGATGTTTTATATAATAGCTAATGGTGAAGTAGAGTAGACTTTTGAACTTAGTTGTTTGAATAGCTTGAGCTTATATGAATTGTTGAGAGGTAGAAAATGATGAATAGTAAAATTATTGAAATTGTTGGTTTATTGTTAAATTCATGTTCTAATGCTAAATTGAAGTTATATAAGGGTATAAATACTTAAATGCATGCTAAAAGTGGTTAGAAAATGATTGGAATTAATGTGAGTATGTATGTGCATTTTGGGCCGATTGGGCCTTGGGTTCGATCCATTGGGCCTCGTTGCAAGGGGAGCCCTTGTCGTGGGCCTATGACCCATCCCCATGTCCCGAACATGCTTAAAATGATTGTTAGAGGTGTTGAGCGAAAATGCCTTGTTTTGGTAAAAGTTGGAGAATGAACTAGTTAAGTGAAGTTCTTGTTTTACTTGTGATAGCTTAGTGATTCTAGCTTAATGAATGTGTTTAGCAAAGATAAATGCCTTAGAACCCCGTACTTCCTTAGTGGAATGTTCGAGGTCGAATGCAAGTTTCATGAATTAAATAGTGTCTTAATAGTTATCTATGTAGTTTAAAGTTGTTAGTGCATGTTTAATGATCTTAGAGCATGTGAGTGATAACGTGCATAAGAGTGACCTCTTTTGTCACTTCGCACCTTCGTGCATTTAGTGTAATCAATTGATAAGTGCTTCAACGTGGATATGTGTTAAGTGATATAAATTGTCTTCAAGCGAACTAACAACATTAACAAGTGTCTAACGTAGCGAAGGTTGCAACCTTAAGTGTCAGCCCGGATGCGGTGATCATTCACTAGGCGGCAGCGGGCTTGCCAGTGGAGGCTAACCCGCCAAAGACTAGTCCCTGGTCGTATGGACGGAGCGTGTGACGCCCGAGACCTAGAGAATGCATATATCATTTATTTGCATATATTTGTACATTTACTTGTTTAAATGCTTATTAGTTAAAAATGTGCAATTAAGTGTTTAATTTTCTTTTATATGCAATTACATGTTTGATTAAGTTTTAATATTAAAATTATGAGTTTATTTAATTTAGTTAATTAGTAAATATACATTTATATTATTTTCACAAATCTTTTTAAAGAAAACTTCATTTAATTGAGCATTTATTTAATTAAAAGCTTCTTTTCAAAAATCACTATTTATAAGGTTTTTTGAACGTTTAATTTTTCTGATTTCGCATTTTTTTCATATTACGTGAGTTATGTGAGGCATGAGAAAAGAGTAATTTTGAGCATAGCATATCGGGAGTGTGAGATACAAAATTATTTTTCTATCGTATGAATAGTAACTAAATAAATTGCATTTAAAGGACTTTTAAATTTCATTTATTGACTTTTTCTTCTAAATTGTAATTTATTGCATATTGGGAGTGTAATTTATTGACTTTTTCTTCTAAATTGATCCAAGACTTTGTAAAATTAATTTAGAAACAAACCGGAAAGTTTAAAGTAGACGTTTCACGAAGAAGAGTAACGTTTTAAAGCAAAATAAGAAAAATATTCCAACATAACTCATTCTTTGACTTGTAGACTTTTCTACATACTATATAAAGCCAAAAAAATAGCTCAAAATAGCAAAAATCAGCCAAAAAGTCCAAAAATAAGCCAAAAATAAGAGTTACGCGAATAGTAACTTTTCTTCAAAAAATTGCTCAATTTGATCTTCCAAGTTTGAGGAGTTGATTCCAAACCAACGAAAAGCTTCCTCCTTATTTGCCATTGTCTTGTGTGGTGAGGGATTTTCTCAAAAATTACATTTTTGTTGATTTTGAGTTTATGTCAAAATTTGTAAATCTTGATAGTTTCTTGTTATTATTGCTTCAAATATGTTTAAATATGTATGTAGAGAAAACTCTCGTGGTTAGTTTGCTTTTTGAATGGTTGGAATGGTCGTTGGTGCATTGAAAAAGATGATGAATAGTAAATTCTAGGGTTTTTGCTAATTTTTGCCATTGAGGTTGATTTCATGCAATCTATAGATGTTTTAGGTGCTAATGAACTTAGAATAATGATTAAATGTAGTTAGATTGAAAGAAACTTTGACGAATTTGCATAATTGACTAAAAATGCTTACTTTATAAAGGGGTTTTCGGGTGAAACGTAAATCCGGATAAATTTGGTTGATATATTTGGTGTTCTTAGGGTGCGGAGGTGCTAGAAGTGCTTTTCTAACGCTTGGTTGGACATTGGTTAAGGTACTTGTAGTTATAACGTGTTAAGGAGAAATAAGGGCTTTTGCGATTAACGTGGATAGACAGGTGAGCTCGAGGGTTCTAGGGGTGTCATAAAGTGTGGTTTGGAAGATAGGATAGCTCGTTTGGGGATCTTGAACCTTGTCTTTCGGTTTGGAGCTAAATAACATAGTTTAACAAAGGGATTTTGCGTAAAAGGGTAAACCGTGTGTAATTGAATGATAGAATTGGTACCTACTGGGCATGGAAGTAATTTTGGTGCTTATGTGGCATTGAATTGAGGGGCGGTTTGGGTAGCTATAGTTCAAAGTGACTCGGGGACTTCCCGAGCTTTTGTGTCAAAAATAGGTTTTTAATGCTTGAATAGGTGTCTTTTAGTGACCTTAGTGATGTAGGATAGTTGGGTTGTGGAAATGTACCTTATGTTTCCTGCGGGCGTAAAATTTGTGTTGGTGGACAAATGGGTTAAATGACTAAGGTTGGGATTCATGTTGTAATTGTGTAAATGCTACTTTACATGTTTTGTAAAGCTTATGGAATGATTGATTCTTGGGTTGCTGGCTTTGGTTTGGTATAAGCTTGAATTGGGCTAAAGGGGCTACCTGGAGTTTAATGTTAGACTTGGGTTAAAGTGTGACTTCACGTGATTGAGGGGTATCATAAGGAGTTTGGAAGTGATGAGTGTGGTTGGGTAGTGAATTGAAATGCCTTAGGTGTTCATGTGTTGCTTGTATGAGATCTTTATATTGAAATCTAATATTATATTGTTACTTGTCATAAAGTGTTGTATTGTGTGAACTAAATTGTAAATGTTTTGTGGAATGCAAGGTTGGGCACAAAAGGAGGTTTGGAAGAGTTCGTGGTCTATCGAGGTGAGGGTTGCATCGTACTTGGCATCTTAATTGAGTTATTATTTTTTATTATGGTGGTTATTGTGTAGTTAATGAGTTATTGTTTATTATTACTTTAATTCTATTGTTTTCGTGATCGTTATATGCCATCTAGAAAGTATTATTTGTTATCTAGTTACAATTGCTTGTTATTCATTGATTTTTGAGGGCGATCTACTTTGTTGTCCCTCATTTATTATTTTGCTTCATATCGCTTCATATTATTGTCATATAGTCATTGTCTTTAAGTGCATTGAATAGTGGTTGCGCAACCATAGTGTCAGTGGCGGATGTATTGGATATCGGCTGGGCAGCAATGGGCTTACCAGTGGATATTCGTTCTCCATGCTCGAGTCCCTCAATTGTTTGGTCCGAAGATTGCCAAGGGGTATTCGGTCGTAGGATTTTTGGGGTACATCACACCCACTAGAGTGTTTGGGATTTATGCTGGCACAGTGATCGAGATTCGTGGATCGTTGTTCGAGAATCGAAGAATTAGAATGATAAGGGTTATCGATTGTATCCTTTTTAAATGTGATAATTAATTCATTTCTATTGTTTATTGCTTATTGTTATTAATGTTTGATGTTCCAATGTTGCATTGCACGAATCCCCTTATAAATGTTTCTCGTAACTGTTCCCCTCCCTCACTGAGTATACATTATTTGTATACTCACTCCTCATCATCAATCTTTCAGATTATAGCCAAAGAAAGTGAAGTTCGTGTTTCATTATAGTTCGTGCTTGAAAGGATGCATAACTTGTTATATAGCGTGGATTGTAAAATGTTGGTAAGATGTTCTTTTGATGAGGGGTATGTATTCAAAGTATAAGTAATGTATCTCAAGTTAATTAGATCATTAGGGTAGTTTGATTCATAACTTATGTAATACGATAGCGTAGTTTATATTCAATGCATATATGTAGTTATTTTAAGGAAGAGTAGGTTAATCTTTGTATTCGGAAATGTACATTTGATTGTGAACTTTTGTTGCGAACCAAGGCTCGAATGACCTTGAGGAGTTGTTGTATGTTTGAACATAGTATTGTTCCATTTATATGTTGTGTGCAGGTAAACTGTTCGTCCTATAAATAGGGGAAACTCCGTCTGTTTTCCCAAAATTTTGTGACTGGGTTGGAATTGGGTTGAGAATAGCATGGTTAATAGAGTCTCTAGTCTCGTGAGGGATCAGCGCATTACAGGTGGTATCAGAGCTTAGTTAGCTCTCAGCCGGGACAGGGTCTTCGGTCTGTTGGGTAGCAAACCTTGAATGTGTGCTTGTTAGGTGTGTCTTGAAAATGTGTGCCTGTATGTGAGATTATGTGTCTTGACGTGAATGTGTGCACCTATGTGATATAATTGTGTGCTATGTGCTAAATGCGTGTTAAGTGAAGTGAAGTGACTAAACGTGAATCAAATTGACCTCGTAAATTGAAGTGACCTCGTGAATTGTTATTTGCTTGAATTATTGCTTGTAATGTGTGTATTTGAATGTCTTGAATATGTTGTGATTCGTACTTGAATAACTTTGTTGATCAAACTGTTTTATAAACTCTTTTGCAATCATGCTAGCATAATAGCTTTATGCATATGTGATATCTTGGCATTCATACATAACCCGACGAAATGGTAAGAAAGTCTTATCCCTTCTCCTGATGAGAGATGATTAGAGGCAGACCCTCCAGGTTATGTGGACTAGCAGCGGTGAGAGGCCTTTCATTTGATTAGCCTTTGTTTGGGGAGTTGGTGTTTATATTTGGAGTTTGATTATTGGAATTCTTCTAAGGTATTCTCTTGCGCTTAGCAGTCATGAATGAGTGGATTTCCTTGGGGTCTCTACATAGTGATTCTTATCGGGGTACTCTTTTTGGTATTTTCTTATTGGCACTTCTCGGCGGACTTGGTATTTGGGATTAATTCTAATCAGACTTCTTGTCCTGTGTTATCTACAGTATTCTGTGGAGCTCGCATTGGGTTTCTTATTCGCATTTTAGGACAGTATTATCATTCTGAATACTTATTGGATTTTTATTGAAGATCTCTTATTGATATTTTCTCCACATCCTTATTCGGAACTTTGGAATGAATTTCTTATTCGACATGCGCCCCCCCTCCCCCCTCCCCCCTCCCCCTCCCCACCGGGCACCTTATATGGTGATTGTAATCAGAGGGGTCCTTGTTCAGACTTTTAAATAGCATTTCTAATAGGAGCGTATTTGGCTACCTTTCTCGGAATTTCTTATGAGGATTTCTTTTCGGTATCCTTGATGGATTCCTTGGTGGTATTCTTATGGAATCTTCTTAATTTTATTCTTGTTCGATTACTTGTCTTCAACAACAATTTTGACCAAAGTTGCTACAGCTGCTGGGGAGTTCTTTTCAGAATAAAGAATTGCAAGGACGCAATTTGTTTAAGGGGGGAATGATGTGACACCTGATACCTAGAGAATGCGCATATATCATTCATTTGCATATATTTGTACATTTACTTGTTTAAATGCTTATTTGTTATAAATGTGCAATTAAGTGTTTAATTGTCTTTTATATACAATTACATGTTTAATTAAGTTTTAATATTAAAATTATGAGTTTATTTAATTTAGTTAATTAGTAAATATATATATATTATTTTCACAAAAGTTTTTAAAAACAACTTCATTTAATTGAGCATTTACTTAATTAAAAGATTATTTTCAAAAAATACTATTCATAAGGTTTTCTGAACGTTTAATTTTTTTGATTTTGTATTTTTTTCACATTACATGACTTATGTGAGACATGAAAAAAATATAATTTTGAGCATAGCATATTAGGAGTGTAAGATACAAAATTTTTTCTCTATCGTATGAATAGTAACTAACTAAATTGCATTTAAAGGACTTTTAAATTTTATTTATTGACTTTTTCTTCTAAATTGTAAAACTAGTCTTCTAAATATTTTAAAATTTATCTACTATTATTTATTGATCCAAGACTTTGTAAAATTAATTTAGAAATAAACCGGAAAGTTTAAAGTAGACGTTTTGAGAGGAAGAGTAATGTTTTAAAGCAAAATAGCGAAAATATTCCAACATAACTCATTCTTTGACTTGTTGACTTTTTTACATATTATATAAAGCCAAAAAAATAGCTCAAAATGGCAAAAATCAGCCAAAAAGTCCAAAAATAAGCCAAATATAAGAGTTACGAGAATAGTAACTTTTCTTCAAAAAAATTGCTCAATTTGATCTTCCAAGCTTGTAGAGTTAATTCCAAACCAACCAAAAGCTTCCTCCTTGCTTGCCATTGTCTTGTGTGGTGAGGGATTTTCTCAAAAATTGTATTTTAGTTGATTTTGAGTTTATGTCAAAATTTACAAATCTTGATAAATGTTTCGTTTCTTGTTATTATTGCTTCAAATATGTTTAAATATGTATGTAGAGCAAACTTTTATGGTTAGTTAGCTTTTTGAATGGTTGGAATGGTTGTTGGTGTATTGAAGAAGATGATAAGTAGTAAACTCTAGGGGTTTTGCTAATTTTTGCCAATGAGGTTGATTTCATGCAATCTAGAGATGCTTTAGGTGCTAATGAACTTAGAATAATGATTAATGTAGTTAGATTGAAAGAAACTTGGATAAATTTGCATAATTGACTAAAAATGCTTACTTTATAAAGGGGTTTTCGGGTCAAACGTAAATCCGGATAAATTTGGTTGATATATTTGGTATTCTTAGGGTGAGGAGGTGCTAGAAGTGCTTTTCTAACGCTTGGTTGGGCATCGATTAAGGTACTTGTAGTTATAACGCATTAAGAAAAAATTGGGGCTTTTGCGATTAACATGGATAGACAGGTGAACTCGACGGTTCTAGGGGTATCATAAAGTGCGGTTTGGAAGATATGATAACTCGTTTGGGGATCTTAAACCTTGTCTTTCGGTTTGGAGCTAAATAGCATAGTTTAACAAAAGGGTTTTGCGTAAAAGGGTTAACCGTGTGTAATTGAATGATAGAATTGGTACCTACTGGGCATGAAAGCACTTTTGGTACTTATGTGGCATCGAATTGAGGGGCAGTTTGGGTAGCTATAGTTCAAAGTGACTCAGGGCCTTTCCGAGCTTTTGTGTCAAAAATGAGTTTTTAATGCTTGAATAGGTGTCTTTTAGTGACCTTAGTGATGTAGGATAATTGGGTTGTGGAAATATACCTTATGTTTCATGCGGGCGTAAAATTTGTGTTGGTGGACAAAGGGGTTAAATGATTAAGGTTGGGATTCGTGTTGTAATTGTGTAAATGCTACTTTACATGTTTTGTAAAGCTTATAGAATGATTGAATCGTGGGTTGGTGTCTTTGGTTTCGTATAAGCTTGAATTGGGCTAATGGGGCAACTTGGAGTTTAATGTTAGACTTGTGTTAAAGTGTGACTTCACATGATTGAGGGGTATCATAAGGAGTTTGGAAGTGATGAGTATGGTTGGGTTGTGAATTGAAATGCCTTAGGTGTTGATGTGTTGCTTGTATGAGATCTTTATATTGAAATCTAATATTATATTGCTACTTGTCATAAAGTGTTTAGTTGTATTGTGTGAACTAAATTGTAAATGCATTGTGGAATGCTAGTTTTGGCACGAGAGGAGGTTTGGAAGAGTTCGTGGTCTATCGAGGTGAGGGTTGCATCGTACTTGACATCTTAATTGAGTTATTGTTTTTCATTATGGTGGTTATTGTGTAGTTAATGAGTTGCTGTTTATTATTACTTTAATTGCATTGTTTTTGTGCTCGTTATATGCCGTCTAGAAAGTATTATTTGTTATCTAGTTACAATTGCTTGTAATTCATTGATTTCTGAGGGCGATCTACTTTGTTGTCCCTCATTTATTACTTTGCATCATATCGCTTCCTATTATTGTCATATAGTCATTGTCTTTAAGTGCATTACATAGTAGTTGTGCAACCATAGTGTAACGTCCGATCCCTTACGAGACCGGAGCCTCTAATAACCATACTATTCTCAACCCAATTCTAATCCGGTCACAAAATTTAGGAAAAATGGACGGAGTTTCTGCTATTTGTAAGACGAACAATTTACTTGCACACAACATATAAATGAACCAGTACCGTGTCCAAACATAGACAACTCCTCAAGCCTATCCGAGCCTTGGTTCTCAACAAAAATCTCACAAATAAATATACAATTCCAAACTCCAAGACTATTCTAACTCTTTCCTCTAAATTAACTACAAACATGCTTTGAATTTTAACTATACTATCCTATTTCATAAACTATGATTGGATCTAATTAACTTGAATTACATTCCTTTATACACAGACTATATATAACTCATCGAAAGAATATCTTTACAGCGTTTTACAATCCACGGCACATAACACATTATACATCATTTCAAGCACGATCTATCATGAAACATGAACTTCATTTCCTTTGGCTATAACCTTAAAGATTCATAATTGAGGAATGAGTATAGAATTAGTGTATCCCCAGTGAGGGAGGGGAACAATAAACGGGAAATATTTATACGGGATTCATGCAATGTAACAATTGAACATAGAAGCAATAGATAAGCAATAAGCAATAAACGATAGGAAGCAATTAAATACCACACTTTAAAAAGGATACAATCGATAACCCTTATAACTCCAATTCTTCAATCCACGAATACGATCCACGAACCACGATCTCGATCACGATAAGCCAGCATAACCCCAAACACTCCAGTGGGTATACTCCAGATGTACCCCGAATCCTACAACCCAACTCCCCCTGGCAATCTCCGTTCTAGGCGAGAGAGGGACTGAGAACCATGGTAGCCGAGGTATACCGGCAAGCCCGATGCTGCCAAGCTTCCTTGACTCTACCATGCCCAAATAGTTGCACAACCACAATGCAATGCACTCAAGATGATAAAAAATAAGATTACCGAATAATCACATAACCGAGGGACAACAAGTAGGTTGCCCTCACACACAATATATAATCATTAGGCACACATTATTTAACAATTGTACTAAATCATATAATCTATTGAACAAGAAAATAAACCATTATCCACATAAGGATGAAGACTCCCTCACCTTTTAAAACCAAACCTGTGAGAATTAGTTAAGAACTTCTTCAATATTCTCCAAATGTACCATTCCTTCAATTATCATCATACAACTATCAATATATTTCATTGTTTAGCATGCATTCAATTCATTACTCAATCAACACATAACTCAAGCGATTACATATGCAACATTTCATAAGTGCCAAGTATTACACAAAGACAATAGCATAATCAATACATATACATTAACTAACAATGACAATTTATTTAGAAGAAACATTATATAACATTTAACCAATAAGTTATATAAGCATAACATCACACCTATAATACAATTTAATAAGTAGTATGAATAAGTTATAGGCATATTCGCTCAATCTCTAACAAAGTAAACATATAGTTCAATTTATGAACTTCCAAAAGGAAATAACATTCTACGTAACTACATTTAAGCTCTTAACTAATCAATTGAAAGCCAATTACTAGTAACTATCTCAACTTTCTAAACTAACCTCCTTTAGCTCAAATTCATACAGATACAAATGAAATTCAAGCAAACTCCAAACCAACCATTTAATAGATATTAAATGAGCATGAAAAGTAGCATTGCAATACAGTTACAACATTAACCCTAACTTCAGCCCATTTCCCCTTTATTTACCAACACAATTTAGCTTCCAGTCGAAACACAAAGTGCAATTTCCACAAACATACTATCCTACATCTCTAAGAACGCTAATAGATACCTACTCAAGCCTTAAAACTCCGCTTTTGACACATAAGCTCGGGAAGGCCCCAAGTCACTTTGAACTACAGCTACCCAAACCGCCCCTCAATTCAATGCCACGATAGCACCAAAAGGTTTTCCATGTATTACTAAGACTATAACTCCAATCAAAACGTGAAAAGTCAACACTTGGTCAAACGACTCATTCAGCTCAAGACCTAATTCAAAGCACATACTAATTACAAGTTCTCCAATTCATAACCCAATTATATTACACTTCTAAATACATATTATGGCATCATTCAAAACCATGAAACCATACTTTAAACCGCAATTACCTCAAAAGTCCCAAAATTCCCCTTTATGCATTTACACTACAAGTCCCATAACCGGAGTTCAATTAAGCGAAACGAATACATTTCTAGTACTTCCACACCTATTAAACACTAGCTATGATGCCCAAGCGTGGCCGAATTCGCATTTGCCCCGAAACCCCTTTGTAAAACAAGTCATTTTTAGCTAATTTCAAGGAACTACTCAAGCAACATCCATTCTAATCTCACATAAGTGTTTTTCTATGTCCAATAGCACTATAGGAACCAATAGATAGCATAGTTACAAGCCTAGGATCAACATTGCATAAAAACCCTCAAAATTACTATTCATCATCTTCTTTAATTCATCAACCACCATTTTCAACCATTCAAAAAGCTAACTAACTGTTAAAGTTTGCTCTACATACATATTTAAGCATATTTGAAGTAATAATAACAGGAAACAAAGCATTTATCAACATTTGTAAATTTTGACATAAACTTCCACCAAAATGCAATTTTAAAGAAAATCTCTCACCACACAAGGCAATGGCAAGCAAGGAAGAAGCTTTTGGATGGTTTGGAATCAACTCTACAAGTTTGGAAGATCAAATTGAGCAATTTTTGAAGAAAAGTTACTATTCTCGTAACTCCTATTGTTGGCTGATTTTGGACATTGTTTTGCTGATTTTTGCATTTTAAAGCATTTTTTTGGCCTTTATATTTTATGTAGAAAAGTCAACAAGTCAAAGGATGAGTTATGTTGGTGGATTTTCACTATTTGACTTAAAAACGTTACTTTTTCTCGCAAAATATCTACTTTAAACTTTTCGTTTTGTTTTTAAATTAATTTTACAAAGTCATGGATCAATAAATAATAGTAGACTAAATTTTAAAATATTTAGAACACTAGTTTTACAATTTAGAAGAAAAAGTCAATAAATAAAATTTAAAAGTCCTTTAAATAAAATTTAGTTGGTTACAATTCAAACGATGGAGAAATAATTTTGTATCTCACTCTTTTCGAGATGCTATGCACAAAATAATATTTTTCTCATGCCTCACGTAAGTCACGTAAGTCACGTAAGATGGGAAAATTCAAAAACTGAAAAATTTTACGGTAAAAAATGTTTATAAATAGTAACTTTTGAAAAGTAGTATTTTTAGTGAAAAATGCACAATTTTCTTTAAAAAATTTTGTGAAAATAATAGAAATGCACATTTATTTATTTACTAAAATAATTAAACTCAAATTTAATATTAAAACTTAGCTAAACATGTAATTGCATATAAAAGACAACTAAACACTTAATTGCACATTTATATCAAATAAACATTTAAGCAAGTAAATGCACAAAATATATGCAAATAAGTGATGTATGCATGCTCTAGGTCTCGGGCGTCACACATAGTGTCAGGGGTGGATGTATTAGATATCGACTGGGTGGCAGCGGGCTTGCTAATGGATATTCGATATCCGTTCTCGAGTCTCTCACTCATCTGGTTTGGAGATTGTCAGGGGGTGTTGGGTCGTAGGATTTTAGGGGTATATCCGGAGTGCACCCACTGGAGTGTTTGGGGTTTATGCCGACACAGTGATCGAGATTCGTGGATCGTAGTTCGAGAATCAAAGAATTGGAGTGATAAAGGTTATCGATTGTATCCTTTTTAAATGTGGTAATTAATTGTTTTCTATTGTTTATTGCTTACTGTTATTAATGTTTGATGTTCTAATGTTGCATTGCACAAATCCCCTTATAAATGTTTCCCGTAACTGTTCCCCTCCCTCACTAAGTATACATTATTTGTATATTCACTCCTCATCATGAATCTTTCAGGTTATAGCCAAAGAAAGTGAAGTTCGTGTTTCATGATAGTTCGTGCTTGAAAGGATACATAACGTGTTATGTAGCGTGTATTGTAAAATATTGGAAATATGTTCTTTTGATGAGTTGTATGTATTCAAACTATAAGTAATGTATTTCAAGTTAATTAGATCATTAGGGTAGTTTGATTTCATAGCTTATGTAATACAATAGCGTAGATTATATTCAATTCATGTATGTAGTTATTTTAAGGAAGAGTAGGTTAATCTTTGTATTCGAAAATGTACATTTGATTGTAAACTTTTGTTGCGAACCAAGGCTCGGATGGCTTTGAGGAGTTGTTATATGTTTGGACACGATACTAGTCCATTTATATGTTGTGTGTAGGTAAACTGTTCGTCCTATAAACAGGGAAAACTCCGTCCGTTTTTCTTAAATTTTGTGACTGGGTTGGAATTGGGTTGAGAATAGCATGGTTAATAGAGCCTTCGGTCTCGTGAGGGATCGGGGCATTACAGAGCATGCTATGGACGGGGTCGTAGGATCGGGGTACATCCGGAGTATACCCACCAGAGCGATAAGTGATGCCAACAAGCGAAGAGTCAGTGAAAGAGAAGGATAGCGAAAGAGAAGTGAACCCGCATTGGCAGAGCGTCCCATGGGGTTAACGATATCCTTTTTGAAGTGGTTATTAGCGTTTAATACTTAAATGTTTATTATGATAATTGTTATCTTCTAGCGTGATTAATGCTATTAAATGCCTTATTTGCATTCCACGAAAATAGTTTTCGAAAAACACCCCGTTTATCCTCTCCCTCGTTGTACATAGTGTTTGCTCACCCTTTTTCTACCACATTTCAGGTGTTGCCGAGTTAGATCCTCAGATTCCGGTGTTGGTTGTTGTGGAGGAGGAGAAGACTACGGAGTTATCGTGATTGTGTGCTTGCCTGTCCACTTGTTGGTTGAGGTGACTTTCTTGTGTATATGTGAAGACTTGTTGGATTGTATCTATTTTGAGGCCTTGGAGCCTTGTATGTTTTATGAATGTTTTGGATGTATTTTAAAGTTTAAGTAGTTGGTTTGTATAAAGCTTAAAGTAAATGGTTGTTTGCTCGTAATAGTTGGTTGAAGTAGGCCTATGTGAATGGTTGAACAAGACTTAATTTATAAGTTAACTAAGCAGGAAATATTAGAGTGGTAAGATAAGCAGAGTTATAATCATAGTATACTAATAACTTATGAACTGTTGCATGATTGTTTACTTTTGCTTAGTAAAAGACTCGGATGGCCTTAGGATCTTGAGTATGTTATCATATAATTGTTTTATTGTGCCTTGTGGATCATTTCTTTCGAGTGCAGGAATGTGGAAAAGCCTGTGGTACAAAGCAAACTCTGTCTGTTTGTTGGGTCCAGACTTGACCTTTAGTGTATGGTTGGGTCGGGCCGTGACATTTAGGGAATTTGACAGGTTAGGTGGAAAGGTACCAATAATTCGAAAGATGGAAAAAAATGGGAGATCTTAAAATAAATGATACAAGGGCAAGCATAATGTCATAGATCAAACATAACGATGAATGTAAGGTCCTTAAATCCAAGTAACAGGATCTCAAAGAAGACTAATCAACGAATTCAATACATTATTAAAGTTAGAATAGAAAGAGTACTATACTAAGGAAATCATGTCAAAGTCTTATACCTCAAACTCAAGCTTTAGAACACATTATACCTCAAACATAATAACCCTTATTATAGTGAGAATGAAATCAACTATTTGAATTGCCTCAAAGGTAGATTATTCAAATTCTAAAACCTTTACTTCAACTTCAAGAAAACTTTTAATTCTACATCATCTCCAAATAACAATGATGAACATATAGTAAGAAGCCATTCAATGCTTAAAACACCTTAGTTATTCCTCAAGCATTATTTAGTCATCATCTAGTCACACAATGTGAGACCCCATATTTTGCCTTTACCTCGATTTGCGTGTTTTGCCTCGTTTTACTTGCTTTGACATATTTATGTGTTATATGAGTTAAAATATGCTAAATATGTCATTTATATTCCTAATACATGCTATGTGTGCATTCATAAATTTTTTTATCAAAAACGGAATCAGAAATTTTATCGCCGGTTTTAGTGAATAGTATTTTGAGCACCTGTCCTCTAAAATTTTTACAGGGGTGTTTTAAGTGTTTCAAAACCTAATCCTCGGGTATTAATAGACCCGTATTTGATTAAAACAGATTTGGAATCGGTTTTGAAATTTTAAAGGTTTTTACACTTTCTTTTGCAAGAAATCGAGTTTTAAGTCGATTCGGGTGAAAATGTTTAAATGTAAAACTCTTTGTCACCTAAAATATATTGTCTAGAATTAATTTAGGTGTCAATTTAATAGTTGAGCAAGAAATAGTCAAAAATAGGATTAAAAGACTAAAAATACTAAAAATAAACTAAGTGTCAACTTTGACTTTCTTTTATTTTAGTTGACCTTGAGTATTTATGCATCAACACACATTAGCAAAGCACAAAAACACCTTATTTTGCACACACATGGCCGAGAGCCATTAGAGAGAAAAAGAGAAAGAATTTCAAGGTTTTCAAAGGAAATTTTTCATTAGAACTTGCAATCAAAGGCCAATTTTCATCAACCAAAGCTTGATTCCATCTCTTGAGCATCCATTGAGCATCTTTCTAGCTTCATAACACATCAAAGGTGAGAGAAAAATTCTAGATCTCAAATGTCATCTTTTATGTTTTTGCGTATAATTGAATTTTGAATTGTTAGAAAGTTGAATTGATGTTATATTATTGCTCAGTGCATGTTAAGGATTATTTATATGCGTTTATATAAGATTTGAACTATTGTAGCATGGATTTTTTTTTTCGGGTATTAAAAGTTGAGTTGTTGGCTATTTGTTGAATATTTTGAGTTGTAGTGGTTGGAATCGATTGCCGTCGATTTGTAAAAGTTTGTTAAATACGGGGTAGTGCCGTTGTAATGCCGAAATTTTGATTGTGATGTCGGTGTGAAAGTCCAAAAATTTCAGCCTAGGTGCATTGAGGTTTTAGGGTTGTTGGGCTTGATTTGGATGTATTTTGGTTGGTTTCCGAGGGGGCTAATGTAGTTGATTGAGTGAGTGAGTGATAGGAATTGGTTTGGAGTTGTTTGGATTAGTTGAATGTAAGCTATGATTATTAGAAGTTTAGGTTGTCTTTCTTTAAAATGTTGATATATGCCTTTAGATGATCGGGTGGTATTTGAGTGATTGAATTGTGAGTTGTTGATGGTTAGATTAGGGTTTGGTTGTGTGTCTAATGCATGTTAAGTTGGGTGGCCTACTTTGTCATCTAACTTAGTTGTTTAGTTGTTAATTGATTAATTGATGTTGTGTTATTGTACTGTTATTAATTGATTGATGCATTATTGATTATTGATTATTGATTATTGAATATTGAATATTGATTATTGATGAACCGGGAGATAGTCAACGGAAAATGTTGTCCTCCAGTGATTGAATGTTTATTGTTATTGTTGAGTCTTGATATGCGTGTGCCACCTCTCGAATGGTATCGGACCGTCGGGTTGAAAACGACATGGCTATCAGAGGCTACCCTCATCTTGCATGGGCGGAGATGCCATGGAGGGCAGGGCTAGTGAGGTACCTCGGGTGTATGTGTCATGGGGGTGATAAGAAGTTGGTTGAGATCGTGATGGCGTTTGGAGCTACACCAACTAGAGTATCCTTTATTGAATGGTCATTATAGTTTATATGTTTATATTGTTATTGCTGTTTATTGTGTGTTTACTGCTCAAATGATCATTTCTAAGGAGTATAGTAAATACTGTTAGAGATCTATCGAATCCTCACTGGGCTTATTTTATATAAGCTCACTCTCAATTATTGCATGTATGCAGGTGTTACTGAGCCGGCTTACGGGTACGTGCCTCTTGAAGAGGGAAATGTGCCATATGTAGATGAGTCTTATGTGCAGGAGTCATTGCCATGAGATTATCTTAGTTGTTGTAAAACAATGTATTGTATAACCTATCTTAACATAAAGACATATGTATGATGATTTAGTAGTCTTTATTTTGATCATGATTATATTACTAAGTCGGTTATAACCTACTTTGAAATGTTAGCCTATGTACTAAGTTGAAACGGTGGCATATAACTATGAATGGATTGTTGAAGGAATGATTATTGTATAATATGGTCATGTTGTATGTTGTTAATTTAATTGAAGAGTTGATTGTTGAATGGTTTGAGGAGTTGGTTTTATGATATTCTGAAGAGGTTGGTTTAGAGTCTCGGTATCTTAATTACTATCGTTATACTGCCAAAATTCCGTTGCGTCCTGACTGATTGTAGGTGGGGTCGAGTTGGGGCGTGACACACAACCCATTTCACATTTAAAACAAGTAAGATGTTTAATCTTTCAAGGGATCTCAACTCTCTGTAGCACAATATAACATCAAGTTCGAATCCATCGAGTTGTAATTTATATTTTTAGTTTAAGTCCCAAGGTGGTTTGATCAAAATCTTACTCATGAGTAACATCATTTTAGAAATCTCTTAAGTACCCATAGAATCTTGCAAGCCACAGTCAGTGAATTCAATTAACCCATACAAACACTAAGAATCTAATCCATCAAACCATCTTTTCTCCTCGAATTCTTTCCTCCCTATCTTAATCAATTAACCCTAAGGTTAGTTCATCTTAATGTATGCCAAGTTGAGATTGAATAACCAATAGCTCTTCTACTGAGAAATATCCTATGCAAGAATATCACTAGTAGCCATAAGATAAGGCAATTGACCCACACTTTCGAAATCCTCGCAGTATACTCTTCTAGTTAATCGCCTATATATCATTGTCTCACTTCTATAATACATCCATTACTAGAAGAATCGATTCTCATAGTAACATGTCTCTCAAGAATAGTTAGACAAGTGTAAGGTTTACAAAGTGAGTCCATCAACGACCTAGCTATACAAACTTCTACACTTAACATCACTATACCTCGATAAGGTAACAACAATCAAAATAGATCAAATTCAAACCTCAAGACATATAACTTATCCTTAAGCATGCTCATCATTAGGGTTACACATATACACTAACCATATATCAGTAACTCAATTCCCATATACTTAGCATCATTTGATTACCTCCTAAGATTCAATACCTAATGATAAGATCAAACCCCTAGCATCAACCTAACAGTATTAAACCCTAATGTCATGTGCCGAGTCTGTATATTCAAAACCTAACTTCCATAATTAGGTGGTAAGTTATACAATTTAGGAGATTAGCCCGATAACTACAATGGCATACTGAAGAAGTGGTTAGTATAATAGAGTGGATGGCGAACAAACATTGTAGGAGTAATACATGGCAGGCGGGGGAATTTGTTACTTATATTTAAAGGTAATATGTGAAGCAAAACATTATTTAGAAGCCAACAAATTCAGAAATCAATGGATAAGATATACTTAATATCTAGTATACAAAGCAAAAAGAGTATCAAAGAGTCATAGCGGGGTCAACCAATATCTAGCACATCAGCAAATAAGAATTCAGAGTGCTAAAGAATGGTTCATTAGGGGAGTTCAAACTTACCTAATTGAGCTCTACATTCCATGAACTTAAATCCATCAGAGTCTTGGATCACTTTCACATTTTACAACACACAGTCATTGCAAAATTAAACCTTCAACTCACATTACTATATAACCATAGAATCACCAACTGGTTTACAGTTGATTCTAACTTCATAATTTATAGATAAATCCTTCAGTGATCGTTAAAGATAGATTAACTCCAAAGATATATCAAACATCGAGTTCACACCCAACATTCATGAAAACTCAGTCTTCTACTAGATTAGGAATTCATCCTAAGCAATGCCTTTACCTAGCTCTATTGATCATCAAACCTATCTTCTTAGCCATTCGTGACCTTAGAAGGTTACTCAAGGGTCAATACAAGCAAATCATGTCACGTAAAACAAGGCACAATCACCAAGTTCACATATAACACATAAAGCACAATAACAAGTTTGCATGTAGCACGTAAGCACATTGAGCTAATACAATCATCCTATTACTTATAAACACCTCATCATGGGCCGAGGATCTTATCCCAACTCACGCCTAGCTAGCTAGCTAAGCTCTTATACCACTCTATCACGACCTCATTTTCGTTCACTAATATAATCTCTAATACCATAGTAAAACCATATTATTGGGATCGTGATGACACGGGCTTAAGAAGATCACTCTTCCTAAGTCCGCTAAGGCACAATTACCAAAGTCCGAGCACTATTATCCACAATTCAGAACATCAAAGCTATTAAGTCAAAGCGTAACGAAAAAAACGGACAGAGTCTCCCCTAAAAGGACAATACAGTTCTTCAACCTACACAGTAAAAGATCACAAACCAATCCAACCAACACAACTACAAACCTCCCACTACCAGTAACCAACAATTCAAGCCAACAACACAAATCCTAACACACCATTCCACAAACTAATTCCACAAGCTATATGTCCAAGTTATCCATCTAAGCCTAAAAATATTACTTAATAAAATACATTGTAACTTAAGTCCATGAATACCAAAATAACAATCTACATTCGAACAAATTATACAAACTTCATCAGTAGTTAATAGTTATGTAACTTTAGTACCTTAAAGCATTCAACATCATTATCCAAGTATTTGCAAAGCAGTAAACAACAACAGGAACACACCAGGCGAAAATTATCATTATCACATAAATGGCACATTTCCATCAGCCTGTTGAGCATATTTTGGTTCATGTTCACCTGAAAGGGGGCATAAAACGGGGTGAGCTTACAACAATTTAAGCTCAGCGAAGGGGGAAGTTGGGAAAGGTTTTCAAAATTATTTTCTCTTTTAAAGCTGTTTGAAAACCTGTGAATTCCATACACGTATTAGCAACAGTTATTAAATACATAGCATCAGTATATAGTAAACACGTCGCATCATTATATAGTAAACACATTGCAATATTTTATAATAAACATTTAACACATATTAGGGTAAGAATACGCTTACGCACCACATCGCATGTGGTGGCCGGCCAAATGATTCATCAAATCCCTTTTGTCTCCTAACACAGGGTATTCCGGATATACCCAAATCCTACAACCCATTCTCCCAGGGTAGTAAAGTTTCCTAGCGAGAGGGGAATTGGTAACCATAGTAGCCGAGCTAGATACCCAAGCCCGATGCCACTCAAAGTTTCTCGACACTACCATGCCAAAAGAAGGTTGCAACCTCTCCAATAACATATTATGCAATGCATGTTATTCATATAATATATCATGTAACACGTTGATAATCACATCGCATCACGCTTCACATAACACTTTTAGTCTCAACACATAACTTTACATAATTCTTGACATATTTCACAAATAAGCAATAACCCATAGTTCATATTTTAGCCACAAAAATCAATAATAACACAAATAAACAAGTTCAACATTTTTCCAGAATTTCAGCAGTAGTTAAACTTTGACAGCTAAATTACCTAGGTAAATGACCTCCAATTAAACTTATTTTTATATGTACGCGAAGCTCTTCGAGTGTAGATAACTCTAAAATCAAATGGAACTCAATTTCGAGCTAAATTCATTAAGTTATGGCTGAAATAGTACAACTGCACAAAGCTGTCCAGTTTAGCAACGTTTTTCGTCAACCTTCGGTTTTTAATTTGTTTGAAGCTCTAAACGGTGGAACTAGCCTTAACACCAAAAACAAAACTTGTTACAAACTGACCAAGCTATGTCCTATAAAAAGTTTAGAATTTTTTGAGCATGTTTACTATGTTAAAAGTACAACGAAATTCTAACAAGTAGAACTATCCAGGTCCAACTCAACTATAGTACCTCTCGAATTTTAGCAATTTCAAGCATGTAAACGATTTTTCCTCAAAAACCTTCCAACATAAGAGTTGTTCCTCTAAGAGTATAGATTAACATAGAATTTATTCAGATTTGTCTAGCAAAATCTACTTACTCGAACAGCTCATACAAAATCACTGCACTAATCAAACTTACAAAATCATGATTAAACATATATTCTTGCACAAACTAAACAATAACTCATCTATTAACACATATACATGCTATATGAAATTTTAAAACATATTTAGAAAGAACCCCTCACCTCGATTTGTCCAAAAAATGATGATGTTGGAACGCAAATAGAGCCGCAACGCAAACCTATGCGCACGCTATCGAACTTTCTTTCTTATTTTCCTATTTTCCTTTTGCTTCCACTAGCTTTCTCTTCTTCTTCCTCCCTTGGTGGCGCCATATTTTTGGGGGGCTGGGTAGGTAGGATTTTATTTTTATTTTAGCTTTGTCTTGGAAAATAAGCCATCAATTCATATATTTATGCTTTTGCCCCAACTTTTCTTATTAGCTTGCACTTGTGTCTTGTTTGTTTTTCTTTCTTTCTTTCTTGGCCAATGGGGGTCAATGTACAATTAAACAAATTCTAACTCTAATTCAAGGCTTAACTTAATGTCCAAAGTAATATTTTTAATAATTGCAATGTGACCCCTAAAGTTTTTTAGCTTTACTATTTGACCTCAAATGTTTTCTAGCTTTGCAAAATCTCTCATTTTTCTTTCTTCTTAAGTCGTGGGGTTCCAAATTCAATTAGACTAAGTTAAAGTCTATTCTAATAGGTTTCTTGATGTCCAAGTAGAAGTTTAGGTATTTACACTTTAGCTCCAAAAGTTTCTAATACCTACTAAGTCACCCCGAAAGTCAATCTTCTTAATTTCTAGAATTCTATTTTTATTCTAACTTATTTCTAAGGCATACAACATATAATTAAGACATATATAATAATACAATGTATGTAATTATACATAATACAATATTAATGCACGTGAGTTTGGGACCGGGTCTCACATATCATACATGCATACCTTGAGTAAGTACAAGTTAGAATCATCCGTATTTAAGATCACATAGATATATCATGCATTTTGAACCCTTAATAACTTCATTTCTAACATGCACTTTGATCCCACAAGAGTATGTACTTGATCATAACTGAAAATAGCACAAATTGGGCAAAATAGGACCATCCGGTCGACTCAGTCGACTGGATCCACTCGATCGGATCACGGCCAGTGATATCCAGGCTAGTGATCCGGTCGACTGGACTAGGATCTGGTCAACCAGATCCTGTTACATAATGCACGAACTTCCTTTTCTTGCTTCTTTTGATAGGCCTCTTAACTCTAATCCTTAGTCATTTTACCACACAAACTTAGCATGTTTTAAACATCACTTAAATGCAAATCCAACCTTGAATCAAACAAGCACAAAGCTCAAACGTTACAACACATATAAGGTTGATTGTTAAATTCATCACCCATCGGTGTGTTCTATCAATTCTACTACAAGCCACGAACAATACTCACTTCTAAGCATCATTATAGCTTACATAAGCAAGATCAAGTAAAAGTTAACTCTAAACCAAGTTCTTGGAAACCCTAGCTCAAACAACCCATATCACACAACTAATGCACCAAACTCATAGTTTATGCACCACAAGCAAGAAGAACAACATATATACATCATACAACCTTGTATGAGCTTTAACAAAGACTTTTGAAAGAATCTTTCACCTTAGTATTGAATGAAATAAGCAAGATAAATATTGAATTTAGCTAGCAAATGCAAGAAGGAGCTCAAGTATGGCTTGAAAATGGCTTAACTTCTTCTTCCTCTTCCTCTTCTTCCATTTTCTTTCTTCATTCTTTTATCTCCCTCTTCAAATCGTGTTGGGGGGAGGGGGGGAGGGGGGGAGAGGGGCGTGTGTGTGTGTATGCAGCATTTTTGTGTGTAGTGCAAAGTATGTTTTTATTTGGTAAGATATTTTGCAAGATAGACTAATGACTAAAGAGCCTTCCTAACTAAACTCTTATTTACTAGCTTGCCACTTGGTTCTAGTGTAATTATTTTAGTTAGCTATTATAATTCAATAAAAGTTAATCAACACCTACGATATTTTAAACGCTCAAATGCACGTTAAGCGAAGCAAATACACATAATTCAAGATAAATGCACATAATTCGATGCAAAAGCACATAATATGACTTAATTATGCATTATATGTCTAAATGCACATGAGGTCTTGTGTCGGGCCTTACATATATGCCCAGTCGTTAGGAGCCAACTGACCTAGGCTGAGCTCAAAATGGTCTAAGATATCGGTCATATATGTAGGCAGGGGTAGCCGGATGACATCGAAGGCCAAGTCGTAGATCGTGAAATGGTCCTCCGACGGGCAGCTAGCAAAGTCGTTCCGACCTGGGACATTGAGCTCGTAGTCTATGGCTACGGCCCACTCATTCATCCGCTTATTGGTAATGGAAATGGTTGAGTGACATTCCCTCTAGTAGCAGACAAATATCTGTTTGCCCTGACATGACGAGGTGGTGGCTTCTCCACTCGTTCCAGTTTTTGAGCTCGGCTAAGGCTCAACCACGTTCGGCTCGGCATGGGCTATGCTACCGAACAGGTTGCCTATGTTCTCCGTCATCAACCCCTTTTTCTACGTCGGCCAACCTGACCATATGATCCACCTCGACATCGTCCTGAACCCTTCGGACCTCTAGGATCTAGCATTCATCATCATTGTTTCCCCGAGGCAGAGTTGGCCTTGACCTCACCTCCTGAGGGGTTGAGGTACTTGAGCTCTCCTCTTGCTGATCTTGTTAGGATGGGGTCGCCGAGCTGGATGGGTTCTCTTCTTATCTGCCATAAGACATGGCCTGGCTATCCTCAGAATCCGACCTCCCCATGTTTAGGTATAGATATAAAAAGGAAAAAAACTCAAAAGAGAAGGAATGGATGACGTACCTAACATCTAAGAAAGCTGAAAGTGTTTGAGTTGGTGAGACCGAGCTAAAGACTTCAAGTTCTACGAGTTGAGTATTCTAAGCTTATCGGTAGTACCTTAGAGAGTTCCTTGATCTTGATTACAAAAGGTGGAAAGAAATTCTGAAATGGCCAAGGCCTATTTATAGGCAAAAGAGTAACCGTCTCGGGAATACCAACTGTCACATCAAGGTGGTAACGTGTCATCGTCTCAGTTGAAGGTGAGGTAACGTGGCAGTTATCCCTACTAGGTCGGTCGTGCCCGGCTCGGGTAAGTACTCTACTCTAAAACCCCTTTTGAGTTCTAGACTTGGGAGGGAGGGGAGGAGAAATGATAGGGGTGTCAATCCGAGCCCGTCAAAGCCTTCCCAACTTAGGACTAAACGGCCAGCCCCTGCCCGATCTCACACTATTTTCTTGACATGGCTGTCGCTTCTGATATGACATAAAGACAAACAGTACCGGGTAGGTATAAACAGTACCGAGTAGGGTAGAGCATTAGTTGTTGCTCGGCATTAGAAATAGTATAAATACCCAATTTATTCGCCATTACGAAGTAACTCGTGTATATTTATATTCTCAACTACTTACCGTTCACTTCGGACATGCTAACTTACTCTCACACCCGACCGAGAGGAAACAAGGGCTGCCACCCCCGCAGTTTCTTCTCTTGTTTTGCAGGTCAAGTAGTTGAGGTTGGATCATTGAGCTCGAATTAGTATAAATAGAACCATTCTATAATTCTTCCAATTGCAAAAAATACAAAAGATTTGTCCCTTTCAGTTATCATTGAATACTAACATTTAATCATGCAAATTGGTTAAATGACTGATTGTCTTCTGCCCAATGCATTACTCCTTGTTTTTTTGTTCCCATTGGGTTTACTGGTTAGTCTTGAAAAAAGTTCATCTTTGGCCAAAATCTTAGTTGAGATGTAAAAGTTCCTAAGGTTAGAGCCAGCTTTGCGCCTTTACCTGGAATTCAATATCATGTAATGCACCTTTCTTTTATCCAATCTCACGAACATGATCTAATCATTAGGGTAGTATTTTATCATGGTATTGGATCCACATTTATTTATACATAAATTACTCGGAAATTTTATCACTAATTTTCCATACTATTTGAGTAGGCATTATTATCTTCAACATCCTCTTCCTCTTCTATTTGTCCGTGCCCTTTGCTGGATATTCCCTTTCTCGCTTAATTGCTTCTTTCATTTGATTAAATGCACTATATGAAAATTCTATGAACACATGAACTCTTAGTATATAATAACACGAGTCGTGTTAGCGAGCGTAAGGTATATTGACATTCATGTCACGCTACCACGCCAAATATCGTCTCTTCTTTATCATTAAGTTCATGATTATAATGTCATAGAAAGTAAGTGCATTAAACTAGAAGAATTTTTGTTTTTCTTTTCTCTAAAATATTTCAAAGCCAAACCTTTACCATTATTTGATGAACCACAATAGTTAGAGGTCTGATTTTTTTTTTTTTGTATCGGTTAGAATTACATTACACTGTTGACCCTGTCCGAGCCAATCCTAGTAGGATCAACATCTATTGTTACAAGTTGAGCTAACTCCAAGGCTAACAAGCCAATTAAATGGAAAAGACCTATCCTAATTATACGCGTAACTCAATCTGTCATTCAATTGGCAGATTGTGGAATTTAACTTAAAAAGTAGGCAGACTGACAAATCTACTAACCTAAAAAATCACAAAATTATAAATAAGAATTGAAATCTTCTACATTCATATCCCAATAAAATCTCCCCCTAACTTTCTTGTTCGACTCCAAAAATACGAGTGTCTAAAATCTTATAACTTTCTTATATAGAGATTAATCCCGAGTCCGTAAGGACTCACAACGAGCCAATTACAACCTACATCTCTTATTTCTTAAAAAGACATATATTTCTATTATAATTCTAATTACCATAAAGTCTTACAAATTAACACTCTTATTTCTTCAAATCATCCGAATCCTATTCATAGGAGGACTTAGTTACATATATTTTTGCACGCTTAGTAAAAGTACATTACTAAAAAATCTGGGTCATCTTAAATAAGATTTGACGAAACTTGACGATGACGTATCTAGCAAACCAAAGTTACCGTTTAATGGCTTTTTTACTTCAATTTCTTCTCCACAAAGAGAAAAGTGAGTCGTGTTGTCACAATAAAATACCAATACCACCTAATAAAATAATGCTTAGATTTAATTGTATTTTGCGCCACCTTACTTTCCTCAGGAAGCTGTTGCATTACGAATGTTGGAGATTTCTTATGAATGCTTACCTTGTAGTTCTAGAAGCTTTGATGGTCTTTTATATATTCTCGACAGTATCCTTCTAAATGGAAGAGGAAGCATGATCGATTATCATCATGTGGTATATCATGCTCTTAATTTATTTTACCGGTGTGACAAAATCTTGAAAAAGTTTATTTTTTAACAGATGTAACTCTATGCCAGAAACTCAGCTTAAAAATTTTAGGCACACAAGAATCTTGAATCATCTGACATACATAAGTTTGACATAAGATAAAAACAGTAATATTATTGACAAGCTAGCTAGCTACCGTAAAAAGCTATCGAAAATGATGATAGATAAGTAGAAAAGGTTCAAAAAGAGAGGGGTTAAAAAAGCGATGTGGTGAGAGCCAGGCTAAAAATTTATTGACTCACAAGAATCTTGAATAGTCTAATATAAGTGCGAATAAGATAAAATAAAAAATTAAAAAAAAATAAAAATGGGTGTCCTTGGAAAGAAACTAGCTAGCTACTGTTAAAAACTAGCTACTAAAATGATGATTAAGGCTATCCTTACCAGAGGTAGTAAAATAAAAAACATACTAAATTTGGAAATTTTTAGAGACCCAAACTTTATTTTTGATTTAAATATATATAGAACCCACCACTTTTAGTATGTTTAGGGTTTAGGGTTTTAGAGCCCCAAATGTAATTTAAAGATCTATTTTACCTCAAAAATTATGAAAAGTGGTGAGTCCCATGTATATTTAAATCAAAAATAATGTTTGGATCTCTAAAAATTTTCAAATTTAGTATTTTTTTTTATTTTGCTACCGCTGGTAAGGATAGCCTAATAAGTATAAAAGGTTCAAAAGGGAATCTGATGAGGAGGAGGGTAAAGGTTCGTTTACATATCTGGTGATAAAATAGAGTGAATTTTACCGCAAGATTATACGTGCAGTTAAAGATGCAACCTTCTTTTGGAATAATTGATAGAGTTCTTCAACTTGCTTCTTGCTGAATAAATGTTCTTTGCTCTTGTCCCATCTTCCTCCTCCGATGTAATATCTATAATCCTTGCTTATTAACATTTGCTCAAGAGACACAGCACTTGCAAGAAGATATAAAATCAATTCAATCTCGTTCTTGAGACCACGGAATCCACCAAACTCTACTTCTTTTAGATTAACATGATATATGGGAGATAATGTAGATGCTCGTAATACATAGTCTATTGTGCCTTTTGTGTGCAACCCAGAAAATACACATTACAGTTGCGCATAAACAGAGTATGGAATCACAATTTGGTGACCATTAAAAAGCTAAATTGGAATAGCTAATTAATGCAGATAGCAAACGTTCAAGAACTCTTACCACATCTAATGTCTTGAAATACATCATGATGAATGTCATAGTTCTAACAAAGACAGTAAACCAAATCTTTAAGGAGAAAAAGGCATAATAATTACCATTACATGGCAGTAGAAAGAATTTCATACTCAGCTAGTAGCTGACCTCAAGAGGCAAGAGCTCATCATCAGAAATCAATGATAGCAAAGATGCTATATGGACAATAATTGTACTATGAGCAAATGTAACTTACATTATGGACATGCACCTAGTTTGATACGGGCATCACAAGAGAGGAACGCAGACATGAAGACTTATGATGATATGCTCAAGTGAATAAACAACGTTTTTAAAGGCATCATATGACGTCAATGGACATATATAACTAAAGTTAGATTCTTAAAGGAATGAAATAGCAATAAAGACACTAAGGACTCACCACCAAATGAAATCTATGTAGAAGCGGGCAGCGACTGATTACAATAGTAAGTTGTCGTACATCAAATATCCCTTGGAAATCCATTAGTAAATATAACTGCCTAAGATTGCTGAATACAGGTTTCCCTTCTATTGGCAAATAATAGATCTGCCAAGAGGAGATATAAACAAACGTCACAAATTAAATCAGTACCAAAGAATAAAAGAGAGAGAGTGGTAACTGATACAACACAATATGCGCACCTCACAGATCTTAGATTCAAGATATAAGGATTCAAGCTGGGGCATGTATTTTGCAACCTCACCAATAATATAAGGCAGATCACCAGCGTAATTTAACCGGCAACAAAATTGTTGTAGCTTGGGAACATAGGAAGGAAAATTTTTTATCTTGTTAGAGCAAACAGTTTCAAAACTAGTCAGTTTTCCAACACACGGATCTATCTCTTCCACCCCAAAACAACTCGAGATTGTAAGAAACTTCAACTCCAGTTCTCGTCCGCCAATAAATATTTTACCAGGAAGTCCACAATATTCCAATATTAAAGACTCGAGTTTTGGACACGACAACAAGATGCTTCTCACTTCTCCATTAACTAATGGGACAGCATCCAACCTCAGGGACATGAGGGACCTGAATGGTCCTTGGAAACTAGGTTCCAGATTGCATGCAGACAGAGACAGAGATCATAGCATTGATGCTTCAGAAAGAAGCTGAAAAGGGAAAGTAATCGGCTCTCTTCTGGTCCAGTTTCCAGGCATATTGGTGACAAAAGCGTCACAAGAAAACCTGAGCAGAAGTTCTTCAATGTTCAATCTAGCAATGCAATGCATCCATCGCTTAAGATGACAGGTAAATTCTCTCCCTAAACAAAAAGACAACTGGAAGGACGTTATCTTGTGGCCTTGTCGAAACTGTAGAAATCGATCCACGACAATCAAGAAGCCTTGCGGGTGGTCAAATGGCTCCATGACAGTCGGGAATCAGCTTATACCAAGGGCAGCCAGTCTTCTTAAACGTGCATGGGAAATTCAAGAACAAATTAGGCAGAAAAAGATAAAGGTTTCTCCATCTTCTAGACAAAATGCTAGTCCTAACCGCATCCTTCATACTCAACTGTGAGAGGATGGAACAGAGGATATCATCCGGCAATCTACTGATCAAGTCCACCTTGTAGTCGTCGAGAACCTAATTGAATTACAAGCAATAGCATTTCAGAAAAAAAAAAAAAAAACTTCCAAGAGTAAGAAAATTAACACGTCAATAGGGTTATACCATCCAGCACAAGGCCAATGAAAGAAGTTTCTCTCAGCCCAACACTTGCAACATCACATATGAATTCAAACACATGTAACATGATACTCACTCTTCCGGATGAAGAAATTGCAATTCCAAGTCCAAGTCCAAGTCCTGCCAGGGCTACTAAGGGCAAAAACATGCGAAGCTGAAACCTCGATCATGTTCCTCAACAAAATATGAACAGAAGAAAAACTAAATTAATCTAATATTTTCTTTCAAACTTTTGCCATTATAATTACATTGTTTCTGATAAGAAATCAATTAGGGCAGCAAAAACACACAAGAGGCTAAGAGGCGTACCTTCGAAGCTGCCATAAGTTATCAACATGACGAGGAAGAAGAGTTTTTTCTTTTCCTCTTTGTATGACTATATATAAATTAAGGAAATTAAAATTACGAAATTAATAGACAGATAAAGAGACAAGACAAAATTAGTGAAAAGGAAGAGCAATTTAAAAGCGGCGGGTGATCTATTACGTCGCTTTGGTAGTCAGGGCCATTGGTTACAAAGAAAAGAAAACGAAGAAGATAAAAGGAGTCTTGTTGAGTTTTTAACTTTTTCTTTCTTGGGGTTGGGCCACTCTTTTTCTTAAATCTGTATGAAATCTTGAATTTTTTATTTTACCCAATTTGTTAGCATAGTTAGCTTTTCTTTTTTAAAAATTAAAAAGAAATAGAAAGAGGCAACATCGAGGCGCCAAACAATTGTGGGTTAATTAAGCATAACTCTCCAATATTGTCACATTTTTTTTATTTGGTATCCGATGTTTCAAAAACACAAATTAGTGCTTAATTGCTAAAAGTTCATGAAATTAGTCTTTTTTATTAATTAATGAATTTATACTGTGTAATAAGGGTAAAATTAAAAAAATAATTTAACGTTTAAATAAAATTATAATTAGTCCTTAAATTATGTAAAATAATTCAATATAATCCCTAGTTACTATAAAATATTTCAATTTAAATCACTAACCAAAAAAAAAAAAAAACTCACCTTTATCTTCTTCTTTCCCCTTTTTCACTTCATACACCCACTACTGTGAGACCCTGAATTTGACCATATTTATAATTACGTATTTTAATTTATTTATATGTGTTATATGAATTAAAACGTGTTAGTTAAGTGATTAATACTTCTAATACATGAAATGTGAACATTCATGAAATTTTTATAAAAATCTGAATTGAAAATTTTATTGTCGGTTTTTGTGAATAGTATTTGAAGTGCACGTCTACTAAAATTTTGACACAGGTCATTTAAACGTTTTAAATACTAGACCTCCATTATTATTAGACCTGTATTTTAATAAAAATTATTTTTGAAACTGATTAGGAATTTAAACAGACTTTACGGGCAAAAAAGTACGTTTTTAAACAAAAATAATTATTTATGCTATATTTAATTATTGAAACTGTTTGCTTCCGTTCGAAGCTTGAAATTGCTTGTTGGGCACCTATTCTACACATTTCTAACATTGCTTGGGATCAAAGGTGAGAGAAAAACTAGATTATAATTTTAAAGCTTATGTTAAATTTTTAATATTGAATATTTAGTTGTTGTTTTGTTAAATTGTCTTTAGATTATTGCTAATTAGGAGTTGTAAACTAACTTTGTGAGTTTATAGCAATTTTAAACGGTTATAACATGTATTTTTTTTTGGGTATTTAATTGATAATTTGGCTTGTTTCTTGAATAATTGTTGTTGTAGTGGTTGAAATTGATTGATTGTTATTTTTAAAAGTTTGTTAATTGCAGGATAGTAATGTTATAATGCTGAATTTTTGATTCGAATGTTGTAGCAAAAGTCTAAAAATTTCATCCAAGTGCAGTGCCAAAAGTAGGGTTGTTGGGCTTGTTTTGAATGACTTTTGGTTGGGTTTTGATGGGGTTACTGTAGTTGCATGAGTGGTTGAGTGATAGGAAGTGGTTTGGAGGTTATTGGATTTCTAGATTGTAAGTTATGATTTTTAGAAGTTTGTGTAGTCTTTCTTTAAAATGTTGAAATATTGTCTTTGGTTGTTTGGGTAGTGTTTGAGTAGTTGATTCTTGGATTGTTATTGATAGAGATCAGGGTTGAATGTTTGTTTAAATGCATGTTGAGTTGGATGGCCTACTTTTTCATCTAGCTTTATTGATTTAGAATTGTATAATTGTTGATTGTTTAAATGCTGTTTAATTGATTGTTGATACAAACCGTGAGGAGCACGCTCGGGACTAATCCGAGGTATAGCCAAAGCGGACATTACTTTCTTAGTAGCGCGCTCGGGTTAATCTGGGGCATTACATTGTTAACTGATTGTTGATTATTGAAATGTCAGGAGTCAGGAAACCCTCGTTGTTGATTTCTTGAATTGAGTCATGAGTCATTGTTGTGAGTTGTGATAATATTGTGTCACCTCGGGAAGCATCATGGCTAATCCCTATCATCTATAGTTTGCACATAGGAAAGTTTGGATTTGTTTGTTTGAGATCTCATCAAGCACACAAAGCTATTTATAAGCTACTAACGCATAGAGCAAATAAACTAGCATGCATGCAACATATTAGAATGGTGGATCATGGATTTGGGCTTGGGACCAAAACTAGGAAACTAAAGACTATTCTAAAGCACATCTCTATGTCTTCATAGTCTTCAAACCCTTGGGCTCACCAATGGTCCTCCATCTCCTTGGAAATCACCAAATGGTCTTCTTGCACTTCCTTCATGGAGAAATTACATATAATCCTCACTACATAATTCTCTCAAAGCAAGAATAATAAAAATGAGACTTATGTCTCAATTACAAACCAAATAATTATAAAACCCATCCAAATTCTAAATCCATGATCAAAAACACCATTGAACTATCCTCATACGCTTATATGCTAATATTAAACATATCTAATATAATAATCCAAGCAAAACAAGCAAGTAAGCACTTAATGCATCATATACAAAAAGTCAACTTGAATATCTATTCTTTAAACCTAGTCAACAATACTTTGTTAACTACTCATGCAAGATTCTTTTGATTTCTTGATTAGAACTCATTATAATACACATGCAAACTTAGATTATTTCATTATAGCAAGACACTTGGCTACCCAGAAGCTAGAAACCATTTGGCCATAGCTCATAAATTAGGCACACAAGTTTTCACCATGCAACATTATATCCTCATATAACATTCATAAAGTAAAAGCAACCAAAACTCCTTTTAGTCCTTTAAACTTTATAACATGCTTTTCAAATTCCAAGCCCAAATGTTATAGGCCATTCGGCCAAGACATGAAAACAAGGCATAAACTCACACTATCATGCTATATCAAAATATAACATAATATACACAAAGTTAAAACAACTAAAAACACCATTTTAGTTTTTCCAACTTTGTAGCATGACTTTTAGCTTTCCTTTTTTTTCACACAAGCATTCGGCCATCCCAAGAAAAAGGCACTACGGCATTTTATCATGCAATATCATATCTTACATATAATATACACAAAGTCAAAATAACTAAAAACACCTTTTTAGTTCATCCAACTTTGTAAACATGATTTTAAGCCTTCTACTTTCTCTTGCAAGCATTCGGCCATCTCAAATAGAAAAGCAAAACTTGCTATTTTGACATAACATACTATATCATCATATAATATATTGCAAGTTAAAAAGATCTAAAAAATCCTTTTAGTCCTTTTCTAACTTTTCATGTAAGATCTTTCATATTCAAGCACATCCTCACATGGCTAGCTTAAATCTAACATTTAAACTCACATGCAAACATGCTATACATATGAAAACCTAGTAATCTTCACATGCATGTAAGAAACAACAAGTAAGTCCATAGATCTACACATACAAGCAAGCATCTAAGCTAGATCTAAACATGCATGTTAGTAGATACTATAAACAACTTCATTCTTGCAGATTTTAAAGAGTAGACACACGGCCAAGGCACATACATCTCATGGACATCAAAACTTGGCTTGGATACCACTTGAAATATATACTACACAACACTTTGTGATAGGATCGTCAAAGATAATCATGTAAATCACAAGTACAATGGGCCGAAAATGCAAGGATGGCATTTCAAAAAATTCTATTTCATTAACTTTGTATTCACAAGCTATCTCCAAGTGATGTCCATAAATAAACATGCTTGACATTATATATATAATCTAAATATATGAATACAAGATGTAAGAGAAGTTATACCTCTTGTAGATTGCCAACAAGCTTGTAGAATCTCCTTGATGATACGGACTAGCTCTTCCTCAAGTGTGAAGGATCTAGGTGGAAACACCAAACATCCAAGAGAAATCTACACTTAAAAACTATATGTGCTAGCTTGTTTTTATGCATTTAGATCTTGTATGTGCATTAGAAGTTCAAGAGAAAACTCCTTCTCTTTCTTCTTGGTATAGTTGTGTATGTGTATGTAGAAGAAGAAGATGAACTTCTTCTTTCTTTGAGTTGTTTGGTTGTGTGGATGAGAGAGGAGAGAGAGAATTGGATTAGCTTCATCTTGATCATTGATCTTGTCTTGATAATATGATTAGATTGAGTGTTTTAGTGTCCAAAAGCTTTCTCTCTCCTATGCAAGTTACATTTGCATTGATTAGAAAAGCTAGCCATGCAAGGGCTCTAGTTTTCAAGATCAAATCTTGGCCATCCATTTGAGTTAGTGGAATGTGACATCATCAAAAGATGAATAGGATTGATGTCTTGGCAAATCTTAGCCATGCAATTCAATCTTCCAAAAACACATACATGTACACGCCACATGTGCTTGTTTCTCCACCAATCATGTGCAATTAAATAATTAATTCTAATCTCTATTAGAATAATTAATTGAAAACACTTTTCAATAATTGCAAAATGTCCCCAAAGCTTTCGATAATTACTCAAACGGCCTAAATGCCCTTTAGTAATTATTCTAACACCCAATGTGTAATTAATTAATTAATTCTAATCTCTATTAGAATAATTCACTAGAAACACTTTTCATTAATTGCACAATGACCCCAAAATTTTTGATAATTACTCAAACGGCCCAATTGTCTTTTAGTAATTATTCAAACACCCAATACTCTCATCAATTACTACAAGACCCAGCCAAACACTTTTACCAATTACCCAATTGGCCTAATACTTTCAATAATTACACAATTGACCCATTAACTATTAATGACCAAAAGAAATGACGTTAACTATTTAACATACTTTCCAAATCACATATAACCTCATCAATTACTCTATTCATGATGTTCTTTAGTGTGTGACCTTCTAGATTCATAACTGTACAGTGATGAGGGACAATTAAATGCCTTTAATCTATTCTTGAGAATGTCTCCATCATTCTCCGAAATACCCTCACGTTCAAGAGTGACGCCTAGCAATATACGTGTCAAGATAGTTTATACTGTAAATGAAGTCCGACTTAGATGCATCCATTTACAGTCACGAATCAACGTGTAGTCCTATTCTTCCATTAATATGTTCAGATCATTATGGGGACCACGATACGATTAAGTCTACTAAACTGATTCTATGCTTAGATCTAAATGGTGAAACAAGAGATGACACTATGAAAAAACCCTTTTCCATCAATCATTCATGCCTTGGCCAAGGATTTCCTAATTCATCTACCATAATAAGATCATAGGACATCATCTCCTCACGTCAGAGGTTAACGAATCCTCTATTGACAATTATTTGTTGGTCTCTATATCACAAGACTAAACTACGAGAGGCCGTATCTCACCTTTATGAAGGCGAGCTTTGTCCTTAATCGTATCATGGTCCCCATAACGATCGGAACATATTAATGGAAGAATCAGACTTCACGCTGATTCTATGCTTAGATCTAAATGGTGAAACGAGAGATGACACTATGAAAAAACCCATTTCATCAATCATTCATGCCTTGGCCAAGGACTTCCTAATTCATCTACCGTAATAAGATCACATAGGACATCGTTTCCTCACGTCGAAGGTTAACGAATCCTCTATTAACAATTATCTGTCGGTCTCTATATCACAAGACTAAACTACGAGAAGCCGTATCTCACCTTTATGAAGGCAAGCTTTATCTAAACGCTATATTTAGCCCATGATATATCCAGCAGCCGTAATTTCTTAAGTCAAATGATTAATTTGCACAATCCGCAACAGATAACAAACTATTAATCTGAAGTCATGTAGTTTTTTTTATCTACATCACATTCAATGATCCATTCATCTAATGATCACTCATATGTAAGTTAATCGCATCCCCATGCTGTTATGGCACAAGGCTCGTCATTCTTTATCATTAACATTCCTATGTTAATCAAAGGTAACTACATATGATAGCCCGAACTCGATCATTCTAGTCTTGGTTAAATAATCTAAGGGCTACGAATTAGGTTTTAGTGTTTATCATATCAATGAAATATGCTAATATATTATGAACCCTTTTAGAATATATTTCTCCTCTGAAGAAACACTAAGGACACAATCATATATATATATATTATAAATGGAGAGTATGAATGTCCACTATATGCCATTATAAAATATACATATGTACATCAAAATATCCCTATATAGGTCATCTAACTATAGCATTAGGGCATATCTCTAACAATAAGCTCAATAGGAAAACCACTCATAGGCGCTTTATTGTGTGTGACCTTCTGTGATTCACAGCCATATAGAAATGAGGGGACATTAAACAGTTTTAATCTATTTTGAGAATATCTTCAGTCATTCTCAAAATACCCTCAAGTTCTAGGTTGACATCTAGCAACATGCCTAGACAATATATAAGGCAATGAAGTCCAATTAAAGTAAATCCATTTATAGTCGCCGATCACTATGCAATTCAATCCTTCCATTAATCGTCCCGTTGAGCAAAAACCATGATATGATTAAGTTCATAGACTTGATTCTATGCAAAGATCCAAATGGTGGAATGGGAGATGATATCCATGGAAAAACCCCTTTCTATCATCACGCTCTGGCTAGAGACTTCCTCATTCAACAACCATGTCTAGATCGCATAGGATATCGCATCACGCCGGAGGTTAATGGATTATATATTGACAACTACCTGTCAATCACTATACCGGGTGAATGATACTGCAAGAGCCTGTAACCCGTCCCAATAAAACAAAGACGAGTCTTGTCCAAATGCAAGTATTAAACCCTAATACATATGACAACCATAATGTCTCAAGTTATAAGGATTATGTACACAATCGCAACGAATAACAAATAATTAATCATAAGTCATGTAATTTGTTATTCACGTCACATTCAGTGATTCATTCCACTAATAACCACTCACATGTTTGTTAATCGCATCCTATGCTATTATAGCACGTGTCTCACCATCTTTTATCATTAATATCCCTATATTAATCAAAGGTAACAATACATCTGATAGTCCATAATAGATTATTGAAGTCCTGATCATATAATCTAAAGATTGTGAATATTTTAAGTGTTTATCATAATAAAGAGATATGTCAACATATTCTAAACCCTTTTAGAATACATATCTTTAATGAAAATACTAGAGACTCATTCATATACATAAAGTGGGAGAATATGAATATCTATAATAAGTAATCAATATGTCAATAAACATATAGACAACCAAGCCATTAAATACAAGTTAATGTCAAAATGCCCTAATATATGTCATCCAAATATGTAGTATTAGGGCATATCTTCAACAAGTTGCTCCCTTGCCTCACAGCAGCGGCATCTGTCTTTTAAGTTAAGTCATTTCCTAAGACGACTCCTCTTATTTTACGATAATCCAAGCTGCAGACTCGTGCTAGAGTGCGAAAACCCAAGCAATGTGACCCTTTGATCGGACAAGAGAATAACTGATTTGACCTCTGGAGTAGATCGGTTGCTTGGACCTAGTTTGAGCTCCAAGAAAACTGGGGGCAAATGATATGGGTAAATTTTTGACCTTGAGTGTAAAAGAAAAAATAACCCCTCGACCAAACACTATAACTCGAAGAAGCTAAGTAGCCGACCCAAGGTGGCTCATAGGGTCACTAATCAGCCCCCAAGGACAGGAGAAAGTCCTAACGTAAGACAGAATCTTTGAATATTCCTAAGCCCCTTCGTTTACACAAACGCTCTTTTCGTGAGTAACAAGTCAATAACTTTTTGTTCATGCTTGACTCTCCACAACTGAGGACAAACATGTTAATGTCATTTACTCCTTTCAAGCAAAAAAACAATTTGGTGTTACATATTTATGTACACATAAACAAACAGGTGAACACTTGGCCTGTAAGACAATTGCTAAAAGGAAGCTTGTACATAAAGAGGACATCATTGATGTCAGAAGAGAGGTTCAAATCATGCATCATTTAACAGGCCAGCTTAACATTGTGGAACTCAAAGGAACTTTCGAGGATAAGAATTCTGTACATTTAGTGATGGAGTTGTGTGGAGGAAGAGAGCTCTTTGATCGTATCATTGCCAAAGGGCATTACACAGAACGTGCGGCTGCATCATTGCTCAGAACCATTGTTCAGATTGTGCACACATGCCATTCAATGGGGGTCATCCACAGGGATCTCAAGCCTGAAAACTTCCTTCTTTCAAACAAACAAGAGAATGCACCTCTAAAGGCTACAGATTTTGGTATATCAGTGTTCTACAAGCAAGGTTCGGATTAAATCTACACCGGGGGATGTTTTTCCTCTCTTGTCCTATTTAATCATGCATGTCACATTAATAAGAAACAAAATTTACATACCAAATGCCAACAAATATAGAAACTCTCTTGTTACGATATATCTAGGATTATTAATTAATATGTTTAAGTTGTTAATACACATGAAGAAGAGAGGTAATTAAGCAATCCAATTGTGTTCATATTCAACCTCAAAGGGAGAAGAGAGGTAATGCAAATAAGATAGTTAAGCAACATAACCAACAAGTAAAGCAATCACTATAAACAACAATACAATAAACAATTAAAGAAAGCAATAACACAACCATTCAAAGCTATACCGCACTTTGAAGGTCACGGTTCACTCATACGAACAATATACCAAGCGATTCGATTCCACAAGCGATACATCAATCTCGAACTTGATGTTGACAACAATGACAGTAAGCGCGCAACCACCTTATAACTTTCGCTGGGTGTACTCCGGATGTACCCCGACACATCTACGACCCAAATCTCCCAAGGCGGCATCCTTAGCGAAAATGGGAATAGGACACGGAGCTAGAGCAACCCAACCCTGGCAGCTCGAGACTGGCTAGAGAAGCCCATCACTCACACACTTGACACTATACAATGCAATACGAGATACAAGCAATAAACGAGCGATAGCACCAAAAGTGCAGATTAACATCAATAATTGACATTTCAGGCATTACAATCATTAATAGCAACAAGAAGCATTATAATCACTAATAGCAACAAGAACAACAGTTAAACAAGCAATAGCAGTTCAAACGAGAAAAACGATGAATAATACTATTTAATTTCTAACTTCTAAAGACAAGTACGAGTAAACGAGCTACGGAATTAGGAAACCGTCTTCACTACCCTCACTTAGGCACTACAAGACACGTTTCTATGTCATGAAATCTCACTTTCCCAATCGAAGCCCGAAAGTCCACCTACTGCGTTTGAACTATAGCTATGCTAACCGAATACTCAATCAATGCCACAACAGTGCCAAAAGTGCTTCCATACCCTCATTAGCCAAACCCCTAACTCAATTCGAGCACAGTCAACATTTGGTCAACGGCCCCTTTACGTTTCATTGTCTAATTCTCAATTTTAACAAAAGTCGGTCTGTTTTTATTACATATTTAATCTTTCTAACACTAATGGCACCTAACCAAATCAAGAAAACGCGATTCGGGTCGAAAATCCAAAAATCTAGGGTTTTACTATTTATTTTACTATTCACGTTCTTCCCTAATTCAAATACACAATTCTTGCCGTAAAAATTGCTAAATAACTAACAAGCAATGCTCTACGAACCCTAAGGAAGTTATTTCAAGCAATAACATGCATTATAACGCGATAAATATCAAATCTGAAAATTTGAAACAAAAATCAAACTCAAATAAGAATGTACAAAAATATGAAAACCTTCACAGAGATTGAAGAGGAAGCCTTGCAAGGACTCGAGCCACAATCGCCAAGCAATTCCACGCAAGATTTTAGCTTAAAAATGCAAAATAATCTTTTCTTTTTTTTTTTCCTTGAGTTTCGGCCATGGTAGGGACTTGGGGGAAATTTTGGGTTTTGTTTTTATGCTTTGTTTTTCTTATTTTGTATATAAAAAGATGACAAGGGCAATTGTGAAAAAAGGCAAGGTCAAAACTCAATTAAAAATGGTCAATGTTGGCTATTTAGTTGGCTTTTGATCTAATTCAAGTTACAACAATACAATTTAATGAAAACCAACTAAAAACTAGCTAAATTAAACTAGAAACATTATTCATTGAGTCCTAGAAATATTTCTCTATCTTTCATTTTCGATGTGTTACGATCAAACGATCGCTATTAAAATGATAAGGAATAATACAAAAATATAATTTTGAAAAGTAAAATAGTTTCAAAATTCACTCCGGCTCGGAGTCATTTTTTTTCCTTTTAGTTGAAAACTAAGTAATTAAATGCAAGAAAATAAACCGAGCATTAAAAATAACCAAAATAATTAATTTAACTATTATTTGAATACTTTTAAAAGAAATATGAAAATAGTGCAAAATAGATGATTTAACTAATTAAACACTTAGTTAAATGCAATTAAATATGTGTCGGGTTTGGAATATCACACCCCGAAGACAAGAGAAAGTCCTAACATAAGACAGAATCTTTGAATATTCCTAAGCCCCTCCGTTTTACACAAACGCGCCTTTCGTGAGTAACAAGTCAATAACTTTTTGTTCATGCTCGACTATCCACAACTGAGGACAAACATGTCAACTTCCTTCACTCCTTTCAAGCAAATAAACTTACCTTTTAGCTCTATTGAAAGATGTTAGAACTATCTCTCATTTGCAAAAGAAGTCAACATTCATCATGTTTATGGAAAAACAAAGAGGTAGATGATAGATTAACTAGAAGTATTACACTAGATGCATTACCTCCTAATTGGATAAGTAATCCCCTACATGAAACTTGTTGATCTTCTCCAATATTTTTTATTTTTTATTTGTAAGCAATGAGATTAGTTAACTTTTCTCAAATTAATACACTTATCTTTGTTACTAAACGCCCCCCTCCCTTCCTCCCTCCCTTCTCAACCAAAAGAAAAATAAAAAAATTGAATAAATAAATAAATAATCTTTTGCTGGTATTCGCTTTTAAAATTAAAGATTGTGCTCATAATCACAATAACTTGTGGTATACACCAATAATCTCTTTATTTTAGTGTTGGAGGAGTTTATTTTATAGTCTTAATTGATAATCATAAACTGAACTTAATAATTAGCAATTTTAGCAAAAGATATGGCTAGTTATCATGATTTAAAGCACTCAGATTGTTGTTGCGCTGAACATAGACATGTTCATGCTTGGTAAACAAGCCTTACTATTATACTAATGCTTTATATAAATAGATGAATGAGCATGAATGAGCATGAAGACTCCTTCATGACCCAAGCAGAAACCCGTTTGTTAAGGCCACCATTGGATAAATAGCATCTCGGTCCCTTATGGTTTACCATAAGTGTAAGTCGAGTCCTTGTGGTTTCATAATTGGCTTATAACCCCCTGTGCTTTTGAAAATTGAAGCACACGTGCCCATTTGGTCCAAGTCCGTTTAAAATTTTAACAGCAATATCAAAATGACACAAATGCCCCCGAGGTAATGTCAGCATATCAAATATCTTTGAAAACACAAGGGGCCATTGTGCACCATCATTAAAAACACAGGGGGCTATTGCGCACCATCATTAAAAACACAGGGGGCTATTGCACACCATCATTAAAAACACAAAGGGCCATTGCGCACCTCATACATATTGGTCAATCGTGTAAAAAACACAAACAGTTGCGTTACTAGCACGTGCATAACAAATTCAGTTAAAATTGACAGATTATTTGACGGAAGGGGCATGCATGCTCCAATTTTGAAAAGCACAGAGGGTTATAAGCTAATTATAAAATCACAGGGATTCGACTTGCACTTATGATAAACCACAAGGGCCCGAGACGCTATTTACCCGGCCACCATTTCTACAAGTTTAGCAAAGAACTAATTTAGTCCCAATGAATGTATTTGCTTTTTATGTAGCATGGTCGCCATTACGAAAAAATTGTAGAAAAAAATATATTATATAAAAACCAAGTCCGTTCATTAAGTAGCTAGTTTCTTTATGGATTATAGTGAGAAAAATGTATTATAGATGAGTCTAAGTCCACCGGAATAAAACAAAATTGATAGTTTGTTTTCCCGCGAAACACTCTGTACCTTTGTTTTTTTTCAACTGCTACAATCTCTCACAATCAGTCCTCTGCAATGACCTCCAACAGCTACAACCTGTAAAACATCCAATGTTTCAACATTGTCCACCTGTTTTGTCTCACTGCAATGCTACCTTCCGTCGATTCCTCTACACAAATCTTTCTTTTTCAACCTCCAAAACCCCATTTTTAGCTTTTGCTCCCCTTTTGGGCCACCCCTCTTAGCCATCCATCTTCATCAATCATAGCTTTCTTCTCCTTTTCTTCTTTTCACATCTCCTCTCCCCTCATCCAATGGGGAACTGTTGCTCTCGGAGCAAAGAAACCGATGCTCCTGCAAATAACGCAACAGTAAAAGGAGAAGCCAGTCACAGAAACGCTGAAAATGCCTCTGTTCGCAAATCTACAACAACACCACCACCTGAAAATGCACCTCCGTCAGTCTCTCCTGTCCGTTCTCCAAAGCCTGCCAAGAATCTCCCCATCGGACCTGTTTTAGGCCGTCCAATGGAAGATGTTCGCTCGACTTACACCATTGGAAAGGAGCTTGGAAGAGGACAATTTGGTGTTACATATTTATGTACACATAAACAGACAGGTGAACACTTGGCCTGTAAGACAATAGCTAAAAGGAAGCTTGTACATAAAGAGGACATCAATGATGTCAGAAGAGAGGTTCAAATCATGCATCATTTAACAGGCCAGCCTAACATTGTGGAACTCAAAGGAACTTTCGAGGATAAGAATTCTGTACATCTAGTGATGGAGTTGTGTGGAGGAGGAGAGCTCTTTGATCGTATCATCGCCAAAGGGCATTACACAGAACGTGCGGCTGCATCATTGCTCAGAACCATTGTTCAGATTGTGCACACATGCCATTCAATGGGGGTCATCCACAGGGATCTCAAGCCTGAAAACTTCCTTCTTTCAAACAAACAAGAGAATGCACCTCTAAAGGCTACAGATTTTGGTCTATCAGTATTCTACAAGCAAGGTTCGGATTAAATCTGCACCGGGGGATGTTTTTCCTCTCTTGTCCAATTTAATCATGCATGTCACATTAATAAGAAACAAAATTTACATACCAAATGCCAGCAAAAATAGAAACTCTCTTGTTACGATCGATGTATCTAGGATTATTAATTAATATGTTTAAGTTGTTAATACACATGAAGAAGAGAGGTAATTAAGCAATCCAATTGTGTTCATGTTCAACCTCAAAGGGAGAAGAAAAGGAAAAGAAAAATAAAAATATATTAGATGTGGTTGTTTAATGTATTGACTAATGAGATAAAAACTTTTCCAATCACTGCGTTTGATCATATCAAATGTTAATAGTATTACTCTTCTTATTATGGCAGGGGAAGTCTTTAAGGACATCGTAGGCAGTGCATATTACATAGCACCTGAGGTCTTGAAGAGAAAATATGGACCTGAAGTTGATATATGGAGTGTTGGGGTCATGCTATACATTCTTCTCAGTGGAGTTCCTCCTTTCTGGGCAGGTATATGGTATTTCATTCATTCTTTCACATGCACCCATTCTTCGTAAAATTTTTCCTATGAATAGGGATGTTCACGGGTAAAAGTTTAAATTCAAAATCGACAAATGTCTAATTCGATAAGAAAAAAAAAAGAAAATGATGATGTATATTTTAGGATTTGATTTTTATAAAGACTAACTGGCTGGTAATCCGATAACTATCAAATATTAAAAAATTCAAAATCAAAATCCGATTATTAATTAATAATATAATGTTTAGAATTTATAGAAAAATAAAAGTCATTTTTTATAAAGCTTTTTAACGTCTAAATCAATGTTCTTTTCATGTTTTTTTTTTTTTTGGATGAATAACCCCGAACCCCTCTGTGGTTAAGCGAAATTAGCTATAACTCTCCTATGGTCCAAAAAATATAATCGGACCCTCCTGTAGTCTACCCGTTAATACACACCGCCCCCCTCCGTCAAATTTTCTATCATTTTTTATGGAAAGGACCTCGTTAGAAGGATCTTTTTTTTAATGTTGTTTTTCTATTCAAATTAATTTTTAATTTTGGAATTACCCATTTTGGGTTCCAATACATGCGGATTTTCCAAATTCTTATTAGCTATGATTTGGTAAGCGATTTTCAAATTGTAAGAATTTACAAGAACATTCTATAGTCTTAATAAGAGGGGGAAAGGTAAATAACCTACCCGGTCCCCTCGGATTTCAAGTTTGATTTTGATAATGTTTTTGCTAATCGGTTTCGAGTTAGGATACACCATTTTTTGCATCCCTAATCATGAATCTAAGCTTAAAATTTTTATGTGAGCGAGAGCACTAACAAGAATATTTGGATGGCAGAATCTGAAAATGGAATATTCAATGCCATTCTACGCGGGCATGTGGATTTTTCAAGTGATCCATGGCCTTCAATATCACAAGGTGCAAAGGACCTCGTCAGAAGGATGTTGCATTCAGACCCTCAGCAGAGGCTGACTGCATTTGAAGTGCTGAGTAAGAACCAACAATCACTTAGTGTAGGAGGATTTATTTATTTATTCTAATTAACAAACACTACCATGTATGTCTAACTGGAAGGTTGATTACAACATTACTTGATCGGTTGATACTTCAAACCTCTCTATATGGTAAAAATTCTCACGATATAAAGAGAAATATGATTTTTAATATATGAATGATAATTGATGTATATCACTCGGGATAATACTTCACTTTTCTTTCTCTCTCTTTCTCTCTGTGTACATATATATAGGGAGAATTATGTTATAACAGAGTTCGCTAACTAATTGTATCATGCTTTTAAGATCATCCATGGATCAAGGAGGGTGGAGACGCACCTGACACTCCACTTGACAATGCTGTTCTAGGCAGACTCAAACAATTCAGAGCCATGAACAAATTCAAAAAAGTTGCTCTCAGGGTAATTCTGATTTTCGTCAAAAGTTCAATATAGCTTTTATTATTTCTATTCCATTAATCTTTCATTCATGCAAAGAGGAGAACAAATCCTTGTAAACTTTCTATCTGTGTACATTCGCATCTCTTCATAATTTTGGTTTAATTTTTTCTAAATAAATCAGGAAATTAACCGTACCGTTTATTTTATCTGGCATATATAGGTGATTGCAGGGTGCCTGTCAGAAGAAGAAATCATGGGACTGAAAGAAATGTTCAAAAGCATGGACACTGATAACAGTGGTACAATAACACTTGAGGAGCTGAAACAAGGACTGGCCAAGCAAGGGACAAGACTAACAGAATTCGAAGCTAAACAGTTGATGGAAGCAGTAAGTTTCCCAGAAAATTAAAAATAAAAAGCTCCAAAAACAAAACTATGCTTTTGATCTATTATAACTCTCATTCTCAAACTATCTTTTTTCAATAATATAGGCCGATGCTGATGGAAACGGGACCATAGATTATGAAGAGTTCATAACAGCAACAATGCACTTGAACAGAATGGATAGGGAAGAGCATCTCTACACAGCATTCCAGTACTTTGATAAAGACAACAGCGGGTAATAACAACAACCAATTATATTTCATGTGAATGTAAAACATATGGCTCAAATACTTGCTTACTTAGCATATATACGAGTATTCATTTGTTCTATATCTACACAGTTACATTACAAGGGAGGAACTAGCACAAGCTCTCAAGGAGTTTGGCATGAATGACGCAGATGACATAAAGGAAATCATCGATGAAGTTGATGCGGATAATGTAAGTAATACAACAAGTATATTATCACAATTAATCACTTTCTGCCTGGTTTGCCAAAAGCCAAAAAGAAACAAAACAAAGTTACAAGACAATTCATTGTTTGCAATGAAACGTTAAGTCTAGACTAAAGAGAATCTTAATGTTCTGGAATTGCTTGAGGATTCAATTTCCTTCCAGCAACTACCAATGCTATTTCCTCCATACAGATTTCATTCCCTTCCTTCATTTCAGCTATCAGCATACAAACTCATTGATTAAACTACATGTTGTTACCATTTGCAGGACGGTCGGATTAACTATGATGAGTTTGTAGCCATGATGAGGAAAGGTAATCCAGATGCGTCAGCAAACCCCAAGAAGCGAAGAGACAGTTTTCATTTCTAAAAACATATCGGGGGAACGAACGAAGGAGAAGATACATACATATCACCTCACTGTCCACAGTGGTGGGAAGGCCAACTGCTTTTGTGAAACTTGAGCTATTCATGACTTTTAGAAGTCATGATTTTTTATGTGTATTATATACGAATTGCTTAGTATTTGGAGGAATTCTGAAGTTAGGAACAAGAACAGTACGCTAAGGCTATTCACCTATAAGGGATATTTGGCTGAGTAGTTGCTTCCCATTCTTCAAATACTTCAATTAGGTTAAGGATTGCTATGATTATGAGAAAGCTGACGCCTGCAAATTTAAAGCCTGTCCACTATTAGAGATAGACATACTTTATGACTAATGACCTCTAAATCTTCTCAGTGAAAGATCTGAAGTTCCTTGTACATAAACTTAAGGGTTTTTTATAATCAAATAAAGCACATTTTATATTATGCAGCTTGTACCATGATTTGGCTGACATAACTAGTGCCTACGGACATAAAGACCACATCCAAGAGACAACAAAGTGAAGCAGAATGATCTTCACATTTAAGCAAAGCTGGGCGACTCACTGAAGCAGATTTCATGAATTCAAACAAACATTCTCTCAACATGAATAGTGCAAATTTTCTAATAATAATTTACTTTCTCATCGTCCAAAAACTCACATCAACAGTTGAACTCATGATCACCAATCACACGAGATGAACATGATAGCACTTCACATTTGTGCATTAAAAGTGTTGTCTCGTCAAATGCAAAACTTTTAAAGCCTCCAATAGTTCTTCAAGGACTGATTCAGAAGATAACACACTGAAAGCACTAGATAGATACAAGCAGAACATATCCATTTCTTACACTGCACTGCTCCAGACTAGTAGACAGAAGAAAAGGGAAAAGATTATTGTGCTACAAAAGGAACGAAAAAATCCGCTCAGTACATAGGGATTGATGGATCGACTTTGACAGTATAGCATACAAAAGAAAAGGGAAAAGATTACTCTGCTACCAAAGAAAGGAAATAGTCCGCCTCAGTAGGTAGGGATTGATTGATCAACTTTGACAGCATATTGATGAATTCCACCAGCTACATTGAACACTCTTCTGAAACCCTGAGCATAGGAAATCAATTTAAAGAACAGGATATGATCATTTCTGTTTTGAATCATTCAAAGGCATTACAAAATTACACAAATTGATACAATTGAAGTTCAGTTTTACTCCTAAGAAATTGCCAAACACAAATTGATGCTATGAATTGTTAATTCAACATTGATTTAGAATTACAATATAGAAAAACAAGCAAACTAAGATTGCTTTGAGTACAGAGAGTAAATTAGTGGCACCCACTTCTGTGGGGGATCTGGTAAATATTTTGTTTCTGACTTCAACTTGCTAAGTGTAACTCCTCATCAGTGATGAAACCAAAAAGGTTGTGTAAAATAGTTGCCTTTAAGCTATAAATTAACCACTAGGACAATTTCAAAAATTCACTGTGCACTGCTGCCTTTAATGTTCAACAAGCTTGTATATATTCTGAGGCAGATGGTTCTGAAAGGAACTTAATGAGTTTGATGAAGTTAAACAGTAGAACGATGTCAAAAGATTTAGAAAGAGAACTAAACTTCTCTCCAATAGCTTGAAATAAAAGCATACCACTTTCATAAAACTAAAACCAGTCTAGTGTATTAGACAAAGTAACAGAAATTACAATTTTATATGTTATGATGTTTCTTTCCATAAATGGAGAAGAAGGTAGGAAGAATTGATTTCAGATAAATTCTATAGTAAGTAATCTACGTGCAGCTAATCCCTCCTGAATCTTTAATCTAATCTCACCAATGTGGGCTATAAAGCTTAACCACATCTTGCTAAGATGAAACTCATAAGGATTAGTATCTTTACATCAACCCTTTTGGGAAACAAATTATCCAATGTCAAAGAGCTAATTATGAAGTAAATCACCAGGATTAACAATAACACATTTAGTCTACACTTGTGGAAGACACAAATTACAAGGATCAGTGTTGGCATAAAATTTATCTATGAAAAACTCATGACCAAATCTCTCCTGTCCAGTTAGTCCAACATGCCAGTGGTAGACCACAAAATTTTGGACAGGATAAGGGCCCACTCAGTAGTAGAGATCATTTTCTGATTTCATTTTGAAACGAAAGGTTGTAAGATGATGTAGTATATGCAATGAGTTTGTAATAACCTCAAGTGCTTCTCAGAATAGAGAGTTTTCAGAAAACAAAAGAAACAACAGTTTGATCTTTCTTCCAACTTGACATATTCTCCAATTTTCCACATTTCACTATTTACCTTGTTTGCTAGGGTTCAATTTTCCCCAAAAAATTTTGGCCCACAGAATGAGCCCTAAAATTCTGGAAACATATAATCAAAAAGTGATAATACCATTTTAATAAAATTCATATCACCATAAAGGCTTATTGGTCAAATATGGGAGTGTCAAGTCCAGGCCGTGGACTGATTCTGGATAATTTCAATAATTCAAAGATAAAGAAGAAAAGAATTAGAAATCAATTGTGAAAAAAGATATACTAGAAAAGGAGGCAAAGCAATAAGGAACCCCACTGTATCCCAAGATTCTACTAGGAGTCAGACCTAGCTATAACGGGATTTATGTTAACTGACCACCTCATCTAAAAACTTAAACTGTTAAAGAGGGGTTTATTATATTATTTATTATCTTCAACACGCCCCTGCAAGTGCAGGCGGAGTTAGTTTTTGAGGCTTGCACTTGGACAATTTTAATGTTTTAAATAGGTGGCGACGAGTTTTGAACCCAGGACCTTTTGGTACCTAGACTCTGTGATCACCTCCTCTAAAAGTTTAAGCTATTAGAGAAGGGTTTATTATATTATTTATTATCTTCAACAAGTCGCACAAATTTTATCTTCTTATTTCCTTGATATTGTTTTATTCTGTGTCCTTTTACTTAAAAAATTTCACTTCATCTCACACTCAGTTTTTCCCCACTTTCTTTGGATTTGGAAGATGAGACCTGACAAGGATCATCATTTGGCTAGGCACATCTTAAATTTTCTAAACAATGGCTTTTAATGCTGAAAAATGAAAGCAATGTTGATTGTAGATTTTGCATACACAGGGATATGAGGACGTAGAAAAATCCAAATTTCTGATCACTGGAGAATAGAATGGAATGTAAACAAATTACAGGGCTCTAGTAGAAAGCAAGCATGTTTGAAGAGGAGTAGAGAGAGAGGAGGAAAATATATTTTCTAGAAAATTGAGTTCATTGACTTATAGTTCTAATGTACATTGCAACTATTTATAGAGGTTACAAGGTAGTCTAGCTTAGCAGACTTGAGGCAGTTATGACAGCTGGAATCTACTGTCACCTCTAACAATTCTAACTACCTAGAATAGTTCTGAGAACATATCTCAGAACTGACTTCACCATGCTAAGTCTGACTATCTCCTTTGCAATTTTACTGCTAGAGTACATTAGAATCCCATCTATGCAAAGTTCATGACTCTTACACTTGAACTGTTTGACAGGTAGAGACTTTTTGAATAGATCAGCTACCTTCTCTGTAGTGGAGATATAGGAAACCTGAAGCTGCTTGGCTATCACTTGTTCTCTAACAAAGTGGTAGTCAATCTTTATATGTTTGGTCCTTCCATGGAAGATTGGATTGGAAGCTAGAGCTAGTGCTGATTGGTTGTCACAATGCAGGACAAGGGGGCTAATAGGGATATGTAGGTCTTGTAGTAGGAATGTTAGCCATCTTAACTCAATAGCAGTATGGGCCATAGCCCTATATTCAGCTTCTGTGGATGACCTTGCCACAGTAGTTTGCTTCTTGGTGCACCATGAGACTACATTTGACCCTAGAAAAATCTAAAAACCTATGGTTGACCTTCTGTCTTCTAAGTCAACTAGCCCAATCACTATCAGAGTAGGCTTGTAAGTGCAGTGGCCCTGGCTGGAAGATGATGCCATGATTTAGGGTCCCTTTTACATATCTGAGAGCCCTCTTAAGAGTAGAATAGTCAGCAGTGGTAGGGTTGTGCATGTGTGTCGACATAAAGACTTCACAACATATTGTAAGTCAGGTTTGGTGATTGTGAGGTATTGCAGTGCACCTACTAGGCTTCTAAATTGTGTAGGGTTAGCATAGGGAGTAGTGGTTGAAGAATTAGGATTAGGTGACTTGGAGTAAATAGGTGTTTCAGAGGGTTTGCACTCACTGAGGCCAACTTTTGTTAAGAGCTCAAGTGCATATTTAGTTTGACGAAGCAGAAATGAGTGGGATTGAAGAGAGACTCCTAATCCTAGAAAATAAGACAATGTGCCAAGATCCTTCATAAAGAATTTGGTGTTCATGGAAAAGATTAGATGTTGTATGGCTGTGGAAGAGGAGCCTGTGATGATTATATCATCAACATAGATTAAGAGGATGAGAATGTGTCTCAGTCTTTTGTACAAAAAATGAGATGTTAGCTTTGCTACATTGAAAATCTAGGCTAAGTAGAAAGGAAGACAGCCTATAATACCATGCCCTTGGTGCCTGTTTGACGCCATACAATGATTTATGCAGCTTGCAGACATGTATGGGGTGGGTGGGGTCTGTAAAACCTTGGGGTTGAGTCATATAAAGCTCCTCATCTAATAGGCCATGTAACAAGGCATTTGAGACATCAAGTTGCTGCAGGGGCCAGTGGTGACGTAGGGCTAGGGAGATAACTACTCTAATGGTTTGGGATTTGACAATTGGGCTAAAAGTCTTGAGTGTAATCAATTCTAGGTGGTAGCCTTGGCTACCAACGTAGCTGTATACCTGGCTATTGAGCCATCTGAATAGGTTTTTATCTTGTATACCCATCTGCAGCTTATGGAGTTTCTGTTTGGGTGTAAGGGCACAAGAGTCCATGTCTCCTGATCAAGAAGAGCTTTAAACTCTTCTTGTATAGTTTGTTGCCAATGTTTATATTTGGAAGTTTCTTTATATGAGGAGGGTTCAGTTGTAGGTAGGGAAGTGATCAAATTGTTGAGTTGATAGATAGGAGGTGGGAGACATCCAATCTTAGACCTAGTTAACATGGGATGCCCAGATGTAGGAGCTAGGGTAGTGAAGAGCTCAGGGGAGGACTCAACCTGTGGTTGGGATTGTGTAGCGAATTGAGAGGTAGGGACTGCAGTTGAATGTGATGGGGGAGGGGATTGTGTGGGAACAAGGGTTGTTAAAGGGACAACAGAGGTTGTATGTGTAAGATTTTGGGTAGAGGATTGAGGACTGACTACAGTTTCTTGATTGTTGACTTAGGAGTGTGTTGTTTCATTAATTTGAGTGGCAACTAGGAGATTTTTTGAAGTAGTAGGTGGGACAAGTGAATTGAAGATATGAGTAACTGTGGGTAGAGAAAATAGAAAAGTAGTTATGGTTTGATTAGCAGAACAAGGAAAGACATGTTCTAAAAACCTAACATGCCTTGACATGTAGACTCTGTTGGTAGTTAAATCTAGGCACCTATACCCCTTTGTATTAGGGCAAAAGCCAATGAATACACAGAGCTTGGACCTATTTTCTAGTTTGTTCTTGGCAAAGGGTCTAAGCCAAGGGTAACACAAGGACCCAAAGACCCTTAGCATGGAATAGTCAGGTTTTGCTGAATATAGGGTTTTAAAAGGGGATTGATTATGTAGGATTGGAGTAGGAATTCTGTTTATCAGATAGTTGGCAGTGCAACTGCTTCTAGCCAATATTTTGCACGAAGGTGAAAGTGAGTAAGGAGGGCTAAAGCAGTTTCAATGAGGCGCATATGTTTCCTCTCAACTTTTCCATTCTGTTTAGGTGTGTGAGAACAAGAGGTCTGGTGAATTATACCTAGGGTGCTTAGATGTTGATTGAATTGATGATTAATGAGTTTTGTTCCATTATCAGTTCTTAGTGTTTTGATTGTAGCATTGAACTAGTATTTAATAAAGGCTGAGAAGCTTAAGGAGGCAGAAAAGGCATCTGATTTAGCTTTTAATTGATAGACCCATGTAAACCTTGAGAAATCATCAAGAAACACTATATAGTATTTAAATTGCATACAAGAGGGAATGGGTGCTGGTAAATGGAAATTCAGTTATAGTACTAGATGGGGAAAAGGGTAGTTTGTGTGCTTTACTAACAGAACAAGAACTACAATCTATAGTATGTTGAGGAAGTCTACATGTAGAGGAGAGGCAAATAGTTCAGCAGCTGGCTTGGAAGGATGCCCCAGCCTTAAGTGCCACTAAAAACTTCAAGATTGTGAAGTAGATTGTGTGGTACATGTGAGGATTCTGCTTGCAAGAGATGTACGATAAAGAGGGTTGCAAGGCAGAGGGAGAGGATAGAGTCTTTGATTACAGGGGGCCTGAAACAGTGTCCTGTTGATGGCATTGTCCACTATGGTGACCCACTTTGAATTAAAAATGAGAGTACAATTATTATAATATGTGAGTTTAGAAACAGATATGAGATTTGAAGATATTTGTGAAATATAAAGAACAGAGGAAAAGGATAGGGAAGAAGTGGGAAAAGAAAGAGTGCTAATGCCTATGCTATGAATGGGTAAGGTATTACCATTTCCAACTAAGACTAGGTCTACTCCTTCATAGGGCTGAGGATGAGTCAGATATGCCAAATCATGAATGACATGAGTGTTGGCCTCAAAGTCAAGGTACCATTGGTTGTCTGAGCTGACAGATGGTTCAACTGTTGCAGCCAACTTCTTATCTGACTTTGGACAGCTATAGTTGACTGCATCAAAACCGTGCCAACACTCTAGTGCTAAGTGGTTTGGTTTGCCACAGATTTGGAAGGAAATAGGGGAGGAAGTAGGAGTAGAAAAATTAGGTTTTTGCTGATTTGAGTTTTTCATTGTGATAGCCCCTTTCTCCTCTGCCTCCTCTGTTGTTTCTCCTTATTTGATGTGTCTTGGTTGTTGGTTTTAGTATATAGAGCAGTAGGTAGATCTGATGAAGGTGATGAGTTGAGTTTGGTAGAGTGAAGGAATTGGAGATTGAGCTCCTCCGAAAGTTAAAGGCTGGTCAACTCATTGATGCTAATAGACTCAGATACGAGTCTTATGTTAGACCTGAAATGCTCATATTTAATTGGAAGGCCTCTGAGTACGTAAAGGATGAGATCCTCTTCTGCAACAGATGTGGCTGCAGAGGTAATCATTGATAACCTTTACTTGATCTAAGTAACTCTGCATTAATTGGTGGCCTTTGCTTAAAGTATGTAGTTTATGTTTCAGGTGATGGACATGTGACCTATTGAGAGAGTTGAACCTCTACTCTAGGGCTTGCCAAATTGCAGAAGCAGAAGAAAGGTGTAGAACTTGTGGCAAAACTAAAGCAGATATAAAGGCAAACAAGCAGGTTTTGAGGTAGTTATCTACAATGATCCATGTGGAATATTCAGGGTTAGGGGTAGTGGTTCCAGCCTGATTTGTGAAAGTTTTAGGAGGACAAGGTTGACGTCCATTGACATGATCTAGAAGATCATAGGCTTGTAGAAAAGCTTGTAATTGAGCTTTCCAAACTAGTAATTAGAATTCTCAAGCTGAATCTTAACTACAGAATTCAAGTTCTGAATGAGAAGCTTCAAGCCAAAGGGAAGAGCTTGATCAGAAGGTAAGGCAATGGTGTTGTTGCTAAGAAAGGTGAGCTTTGCAGATATTAGCTATGGAGATTGAATAGAAATTGTGATATAGAATGATCTGTGAATACAGATCAGTTGAAGAAAGAATTGAAGAAGAGAGAACTAATTAAGAAAAGAAGAAAGAAGGCAAAACACTAGCTTGCGTAGTTGAGAGAAGTCCTCAATTTGAGGTCTCGAAGCTCCAGAGATATGCTGCTACGGAGTCGCAACTCTGGAATTGGTCGAAAACAACTTGAGAAAGCTTGTTTTCAAGAAAAAATGGCAGATTTAGTGGTCACACTTAGGATCACACTTAGGATCAGCTGCTCTTGATACCATGAAGAAGAGTAGAGAGAGAAAGGACGAGAAGATATTTTCTGAAAATATTTTTTGAAAATTGAGTATGACTTATAGTTTTGATGTACGTTGCAGCTATTTATAGAGGTTATAAGGTAGTCTAGCTTAGCAGACTTGAGGCAGTTATGACAGCTGGAATCTGTTGTACAACATAGTCAGAACCAAGATTTAGGGATAGTTATGGGATAGAATTTCCTGTAATTGTGGATCTAGATCTGTAAAGCTATAATTAAGGAATTCAACTTAATTTGAATTACTTAATGGGTGGTAAATGAGTTGTAAATAAATGTATAGAAACTTCCATGAATGTAATGAAACATTTTCTTAGCTAATTAACTTGGTATCATGAGCCAGCGACTTTCCCTACCTAGCCATCACCTTGAAACCTTCAAAACTCTCTCTACAGCCAAATATTTCCACAAGCAGAAACCCAAAGCCACTTCTTCTATCCCATAACAGCCTCTAAACTCATGAAAGGAGGTTACAATGAAGTCTAGCTTAGCGGACTTGAGGCAGTTATGACAGCTGGAATCTGTTGTACAACATAGTGAAAGCCAAGATTTAGGGATAGTTATAAGTGTAGAATTCCTTGTAATTGTTGATCTAGATTTGTAAAGCTGTAATTAAGGAATTCAACTTAATTTGAATTCCTTAATGGGTGGTAAATGAGTTGTATATAAATGTATAGAAACTTCAATGAAACTAATGAAACATTTTCATAGCTAATTAACTTGGTATCATGAGCAAGCTATTTTCCCTACCTAGCCATCACCTTGAAACCTTCGAAACTCTCTCTATAGCCAAATATTTCCACAAGAAAAAACCCAAAGCCACCTCTTCTATCCCATAACAGCCTCTAAACTAATGGAAGGAGATAGAAAGGTGTACTTTGCAAGTCATATATAGTCTGGTGCTGATAGTTCCAATTTCTCCATGAATATTGAGAGACTGAACTCCCATAATTACATCAAATAAGCTCAATCTGTCAAATTATTCATGAGGGGGAGAGGAAAAATTGGTTATCTAGAAGGCACAAGAAAGCAACCCAGGAAAGATGATGCTGCCATTGAGAAGTGGTAAGAGGAAAATTCCTATATGATGTCTTGGTTGATTAGTTCAATGCAGCCAAGCATAGGAGACACTTACATGTTTCTAAGGAGTGCAAAGGACATATGGGATGTCGTGAATCAGGCTTATTCAAAAGGAAGAAATGATGGATTGATGTTTGAGCTGGAAAACCAAATTAGGGATGCAAGACGAGGGGATTTAGATGTGACTGACTACTTCAACAGATTAAAGAAACTGTGGCTAGAACTTGACCATTACCAAGGTCTAGAACTAACACAGTTGAATTATCTGTGAAGTTGACTAAACTTCTGGAAAAGGGAAGCACCTATAAATTCCTTGCTGGATTACGATCAGAATATGATGCTATTTGCTCACTAATCATTGGTAAGAGTCCATTCCCATCCTTAAATGAAGCATTTTCACTAGTTAAAAATAAGGAGAGCAGGAAGCAGGTGATGTTGAAGGAGACATCTCAAGATTCAGCAATGCTGGTCAAACAAAACCTGAAGCTAGGAGATAAAACAAAGAAAGAGAAAGATCCAAGGGATGAACTATGGTGTGATTTTTGCAAGAAATCACGTAACACAACTGCCACATGCTGGGAACTCCATGGCAAACCACAAAGGAAAGAAGGGAAGGGAGAAGGAAAGGCCAATATAGCTGAAGTTAGTAAGGAAACAACAAGGCCGAGTACAAGTATTACCCCAGAAATGCTAGCTGAAATAAAACAGCTTCTACTAGCTGAATCCTCTTTAGGATCTGGTAAATATGTTGCTGCCCTTAATATTCTTTTGAAAAATAAACAACTGCCTTGGATTGTGGATTCGGGAGCATTGGAACACATGACTGGAAACTCAATGCTATTTGTCACATATTCATGGAAGCAAAAAGTTGAAGTAGCAAATGGCACATTTTCAACTATTGCTGGGAAAGGAACCATTATTGTCTCTCCTCGTATTACATTATTTAATGTATTGCATGTCCCTCAATTAGCAGTGAATTTAATTTCAGTAAATAAGTTGTGTCTAGACTTGGGATGGCATGCTTACTTTTCTGCTTTTGAGTGTTATCTTTGGGATCAAATCTCAGGGCAGAAGACTTGGCTAGCTAAGGAAAGAGATTGGGTTGTATATCCTCAAACAAGGAGTAGCTTTTGCTACTAGGACTATTGGAACTTGCAGCAACAAAGAAATTCCTCACGAGGTCTGGTTGTGGCATCAAAGATTGGGTGATCCATCATTTAGTATTCTACAAAAATTGCTTCCATTGTTGCTTCGTAATTGTGATGTTTTTACCCTTAAATGTGATGTATGTGAGATGGCTATGAACCATCGCGTCTCTTATCCAATTAATAGCAATAAAACATCTGTTCCTTTTGCTATTATCCATTCAGACGTGTGGGGTCCTACTCAAGTTAGCACTGTGTTGGCTATCGTTGGCATGTCACCTTCATAGATGAAGCCACTAGATTAACTTGGGTATACCTTAGAAACATAAATCTGAAGTAGGTCAACTATTTGTTAGAGTCTACTCCATGATTGCTACACAATATAATGGTCAAATAAGGAGACTACACAATGATCATGGTGGAGTACATCAATAGTTACCTCCAACAATTTCTATTGGATAAAGGCATTACCCACACACTGTCATGTGTTGAAACCCCAGCTTAAAACGACCTAGCTAAAAAACTCCTAGAAGTCACAAAGAGTATTATGTTTACTCATCAAGTGCCTAAACAATTTTTGGGGGATACGGTTTTGACAGCTGTCTATCTCATAAACCGCACCCCAACTAAAGTTCTAGGGTTCAAAACTCCACTTCAAGCTCTCCTTGACACAACTGAACACTATAAGGTTCCAAATCAGCTCGCTTTGAAAACCTTTGGTTGTGTTGCTTATGTTTATAACAAAGGGAACAACAAATTAGATCCTAGAGCCCTCGAGAGGTGTGTACCCCATATATGCATACAAAGGAGCAACTTGCAGATGTTCTTACAATAGGGTTGGAGCATAAAACCTTTGACATGCTCATAACCAAGTTGGGAATGATGGATGTCTATGTTGAATAAGAGAAAGAGAGAAGAAAACATATATGAATATTAGAATGGCTTCATACTATTAGAAAGAATAAGACCCTTATTTATAGGGCAATGATACAAGTAAAGCAATGATAAACAAATAGCACTCACATATAATATTCTCATACACATAAAATACTCTCACCAACTCTCAACACTCCACTTCAAGTTGGAGCATATATATCATATGTGCCCAACTTGTTACAAATATAGGTCCTCTCAAAGATTTAGTAAAGAGATCGGCTAATTGATCATTTGAGCTAACATGTGAAGTAACAATTTCTTTAGCTAACACTTTACTTCTGACAAAATGACAATCAATTTTGAAGAAGTAGAGAGAGAGATGAGTAATTTGAGAAAATGATTTCATTGATCTATAAATGGTTACATTGCAGATATATATATACTATTCTGCAGCTGTGTTACAAATGCTTTACAGTTGTGTTATAAATGCTTTACAGCTGTCATTAGGCTAACTGACTCTATTACACATTGACTGCATACAATCAGATATTACACGTGCTAAACTAACTGTGAGACTATTACTGTACTTTACTGTACTCTATCATCCCCCCGCAAGCTGAACTGGGGTGGAAACACACAGGGGAAGCTTGGTACAGAGATAGTTGAAGGTCTTCTTAGGTAAAGCCTTGGTCAGTAAGTCTGCAATCTGTTCTGTAGTATTGATATAGGACAGCTGCAATGATTTAGATACCACTTGTTCGCTAACAAAGTGGTAATCTATCTCAATGTGTTTGGTGCGACCATGGAAAACAGGATTTGATGCTAAGGCCATTGCAGAGGTGTTATCACAGTGAATAACAGGGGTAGGAACTGAGAGTTTTAGATCACGAAGAAGATAGGTAAGCCACTTCATTTCTGCAGCAGTTTGAGCTAATGCTCTGTACTCTGCCTCTGTTGTTGACCTTGCAACTGTAGGTTGCCTTTTAGAGTACCAAGAAATAAGGTTAGACCCTAGAAAACTGGCATAGCCTATAGTTGATCTCCTGTCATCTGAATTTGTGGCCCAATCTGAATCTGAATAAGCTTGTAGATGGAGAGGGCCTGGCTGAAAGAGAATGCCCATATGTAGAGTACCCTTAATGTACCTCAAGGTTCTTTTGAGGGCTGAATAGTGAGCAGTGGTAGGAGCATGCATGTACTAACACAAGGTGTTGACTGCAAATTGGATGTCAGGCCTTGTGATGGTAAGATATTGCAAGGCTCCAACAATGCTTCTATAGTGTGTAGGGTTGGCATAAGGTGTAGTGTCATGATTCTGAGAGTGCAAGGACTTAGAAAATGTAGGAGTATCTGCAGATTTGCAGTCTGAAAGCCCTGCTTTTTGCAGAATATCTTTGGCATAATTTGTTTGATGAAGAAGAAGAGATGTCTTGATAGGACTGACCTCGATGCCAAGGAAGTAGGATAAGGAACCAAATGATTTCATAGCAAACTGAGTGTTCATAGATGAAATAAGAGTTTGTATGGAAGTAGGAGAAGACCCTGTGATGATAATATCATCAACATAAACTAAGAGTAGAGTAATATGAGTGGAAGTTCTTTGAATGAATAAAGAGGTGTCGGACTGACTGCAAGTAAAATTTTGTGCTAGCAGAAAAGTTGAGAGTTTAGTATACCAAGCTCTAGGGGCTTGCTTTAAACCATATAGAGACTTATTGAGTTGACAGACATAGGAGGGGTGGGAAGGATCTTTAAAGCCCTGTGGCTATGTCATATACACTTCCTCCTGTAAATCTCCATGGAGGAATGCATTGGACACATCCAGTTGTTGCAAAGGCCAGTCATTGTGCAAGGCCAAGGAAAGAATTAGTCTAATAGTTTGTTGTTTTACCACTGGACTAAAAGTCTCAGTGTAATCAATGCCTGGTTCTTGATTGTAGCCTTTGGCTACTAATCTTGCTTTATACCTGGCTATTGACCCATCTGAGTACCTTTTAATCCTATCGACCCATTTACATCCTATTGGTTGTCTAGTGGGAGGAAGAGGGACTAGAGTCCAAGTATTCTGTTGCAAGAGTGCTTGATATTCCTCTTGCAATACTTGAACCCAATGAGTGTATTTTGAAGCTTCTTTGTAAGAGAGTGGTTCAGTGGAAGGAGAAAGTAGAGATGAGGGTATGTAGTTGATATAAGGGTTGAGGAAGACAACCTGTTTTTGATCTAGTCAACATAGGATGTATTGACTATGTGCTAAGGCTGAGAAAGATGGAGAAGAGTCAGATGTTGGTATATTAGTTGACTGTTCAGAACCAGAGGATGATTGAGGTTCTGACTGAGTTTAGATGAAGTGTGAATAACAGACTGAGTAGGAGATAATGGTTGTTCGACAGACTGAGTAGAAGAGGAGACACCTGTAGTAGGAGGGCTTTGAGGGACTTCATTTGGCCCCTGAATACTGTGTTGTGCAGTAGTGCTTTGTGAAGGAGAAAGATGTTGTAGAGGAATTAGGGATAGGGACTGAGCAGGAGGAATAGATGGAGCTTGAGAGCTAGGAACTGATTGTAGAACCTGAGATATAAGTATGGGTGAGGAAAGGAGTGGTGCAAAAGTAAAAAGGTTGGAGTCAGGAGTGGATGATGTCCCTGACTAAGATTTGAAAGGGAAAACCTGCTCATTAAACCTGACTTGTCTAGAAGTGTAGACTTTGTCAGTGGAGGGATCTAGACACTTGTATCCTTTAGTGTGAGAGCAATATCCTAAAAAGACACAAGGTATGGATGGAAATTCCAGTTTGTGAGAAGTATATGGCCTTAACCATGGATAACAAAGGCAGCCAAAAACTTTTAAGTGGCTGTAGTCTGGCTGTGAATGATAGAGAGCTTGAAAAGGAGACTGATTTTGCAATTGAGAGTGAGGAAGCCTGTTAATGAGAAAATTGGTTGTTGCTAAAGCATCTAACCAATATTTTGATGGCACATTAGAATGATGAAGGAGAGCTAGGGTAGTTTCTACCAAATGTTGATGTTTTCTTTCAGCTTTTCCATTTTGTTGAGGTGTATATGGGCAGGTGGTTTGATGGATGGTGCCTTGACTTTGCAAAAGAAGGCTAAATTGATGATTAAGATACTCTCTACCATTATCGGTGCGAAATATTTTTATAGTTGCATGAAACTGAGTTTGTATCATGGCAGTAAAGCTTAAAAAGATAGAATAAGCTTCTGATTTTGCTCTCAGAGGATAAAGCCAATAATATTTTGTAAAGTCATCAATGAATAATAGGTAACATCTATAGTTTTGACAGGAAGGATAAGGGGATGGTCCCCATACATCTGAGTGTACCAAGTCAAAAGGAGCCTTAGTAATGTTACTAGAAAATGAGAAAGGCAGTCTATGTGACTTGGCTACACTACAAGAACTACACTGAATAGTAGAATTAGGTAACTTTACATTCAATAGAGAAGACAAAATTTGTGAAGAAGGCCTAGAAGGATGCCCCAACTTCAGATGCCATTGCTCAACTGGAGTGAGTGATGATGAGGGTGTGGTGCAAGTGAGAGCAGTACTTGTAGTAGACGGAAGGAGAGTGGACTTGGAAGGGATAAGATATAGACCTCTTTCACAGGGGGCCTTGAACAAAATCTGCTTGGTAGAATTGTCCATGATAATGACCTCCTTAGCATTAAACATAAGAGTACAGTCATTATCATGGGCAAGTTTAAAAATAGATAACAGATTTTTGAAAATTTGAGGAATATAAAAGATAGTTTTTAAGGAGAGAGGAGAAGAAGAAGTAAGAATAGTACCAGTCCCAACTGCTTGAATAGGCAAAGTGCTGCCATTGCCAACTGAGACCTTTTCAGTTCCAAGATAAGGTTGAGAAGAAGTGAGAATGGATGGATCATGAGTCACATGGACATTTGCTCCTGAGTCTAAGTACCACTGAGCTTCAGTGTTGGATGAAGTGCCCAATTGTGCAGCCATGACCTGTTTGTCCTCTTTGGGCTTAGAGTAGTTAGTGACATCAAGTCTATGCCAACAGTCAAGGGCTGAATGGTTGGGTTTGCCACAGATTTGGCAATAAATTTTAGGTTCTGAAGGATTTGCTGATTTAGGAGTTGTATGAGGAGACTGAGAAGCATTTCTTCCACCTCTGCCATCTCTACCACCTGTGCCTCCTCTTTGATTTCTATCTCTGCCTCTATATGAGTCAGTATTTGAAGTGGTGGAGTAGAGGGCACTGTGAACATCTGAGAGAGGTGAAGAGTTGAGTTTGACTGAATTAAGAAATTGAATGTGCAGTTCTTCTGTGAGTAACAGACTGCTCAACTCAGTTAAGGAAAGAGGATCTTTTCTGACCCTAAGAGATGCTCTCAGAGTTTCATACTCAAGGGGCAGACCTCTAAGTATCTGAATGATGAGGTCTTCTTCAGGAACTTGAGCTCCTGCAGAGATAAGACTATCAGTAATGGATTTTACCTCATCCAAGTAAGATCTCATAGTTTTAGTGCCTTTGCTGAGAGAATAGAGCTGAATCTTCAGTTGATAGAGATGAGGTCTGCTTAGATTATTGAACCTAGTTGCTAATTCACTCCAAATTGAAGGTGTTGTAGGCAGATGAAGAATGTGAGGAAGCACAGAGGGGGTTCTTGTGGCTATCAAACAAGTCTTAAGGTGTTGATCTTTCAACATCCAAGCTGTGTAGGCTGGATTTAATGTTGAAGAAGTAGATGTAGCAGATTGTGAGACAAGTTTGGAAGGACAAAGATCAGCTCCAGTAATGTGATCCAAGAGTTGATGTGCTTGTAGAACTATTTCCATTTGTGCTTTCCACATGAGATAATTGTTGTTGTCTAGATGAATCCTGACTAGATTATGCAGGTTTTGTGTAAGAGATTTGAGGCCTTGAGGTATATCTATGTCAGAAGAGGCCATTGCTGAAAAAATTAGGGTTTTGAGATGGAGATCAAAGAAATTGGAAGAATTGTGAAGCAGAAGAGGTGCGAAGTGAGTTATCAAGGCTTCGCAAGCTTTCACAGACTTTTAATGGTGAAATTGCAAGCCTCCACAGAGATCTGTAATGGAGCTGCAATGGAGGTTAAGGTTTGCAAATTTGGGAAATTAGGGTTTTGATGGAGAAAAGTGATAATTCTGCTAGAAAAAGTAGCATAGAAGACTCGATCAGGAGTTTGCAAGCTTTGCACGAAGCTGTAATGGAGATCGAAGGTATTTTAATGGAGGTTGAGATGATCTCCAATGGAGGTCTATCTCGAAAAAAAATTCTCCTCAGGATCAAGATGCTCTAGATACCATGAAGAAGTAGAGAGAGAGATGAGTAATTTGAGAAAATGATTTCATTGATCTATAAATGATTACATTGCAGATATATATATACTATTTTGCAGTTGTGTTACAAATGCTTTACAGCTGTGTTATAAATGTTTTACAGCTGTCATTAGGCTAACTGACTCTATTACACATTGACTGCATACAATCAGATATTGCACGTGCTAAACTAACTGTGAGACTATTACTGTACTTTACTGTACTTCAAATTTCAATATGCTTGGTTCGCTCATGAAACACTAGATTTAATGCAATGTGCATTGCTGCTTGATTGTCACAGACTAATGTCATAGGTCGAGAGCAATCTATCCCAATCTCTTTAACCAAGTGTTTCACCTATATCAACTCGCATGTGGCTAATCCCATGGCTCGATATTCAAACTCTACACTAGAACGAGCAACCACGGTTTGCTTCTTACTTTTCCATGATATAAGGTTTCCACCGATGAAGACACAATACCCAAAGGTTGATCGTCTATCAACTGGATACCCTGCCCAATCTGCATCAGAGTAGCCAACAATATCTGTGTGTCCTCTATTCTTATACAATATTCATTTTCCCGGTGCACTCTTAATGTATCGAAGTATACGAATAACAGCATTTCAATGACTTTCTCGTGGTGAATTTAGAAACTGACTCACCACACTAACAGCGAAGGAAATATTTGGGCGAGTCACTATGAGATAATTGAGTTTGCCAACTAATCTTCTATATCTTGTTAGGTCTGATAATGGCTCCCCCTCATTAGGTACAAGTTTGACATTTGGGTCCATTGGTGAATCACATGGTCTTGATCCAAGCATTCCAGCCTCTTCTAGCATATCAATAGCATACTTGCGTTGAGAAATGAAAATTTCTTGATTAGATTGTGCAACCTCAATGCCAAGAAAGTAATGTAGCTCTCCCAAATCCTTGGTCTGAAATTGTTTGTGCAGAAAGATTTTTAGCTCTTGAATACCTATTTTGTCATCCCCAGTTATGATAATGTCATCAACATAGACAATCAACAACAAGCGTTTCCCGAATGAAGAGTGTCGATAAAACACTGAGTGGTCAACTCCACATCTTGTTAATCCAAATTCAATAACAGCTTCACTGAAACGACTAAACCATGCCCGAGGTGACTGTTTTAAACCATACAACAATTTCTTCAGACGACATACCTTCTGTAACTCTCCTTGAGCAACAAACCCTGGTGGTTGCTCCATATAAACCTCTTCTTCGAGATCACCATTCAGAAAGGCATTTTTAATATCAAGTTGTTGAAGGTACCAATTGAATGTAGCTGCAAGAGCGATAAAGATGCGAACAGAAGACATCTTAGCAACAAGAGAGAATGTATCATCATAATCTATGCCATAAATTTGTGTGTACCCTTTGGCAACCAAACGAGCCTTCAACTGATCCAGCGTACGATCTGGAGAACATTTCACAGTATACACCCAATGGTACCCTACAACAAATTTACCTACAGGAAGGTCAACCAACTCCCTAGTACCATTGGATCGTAAAGTAGACATTTCCTCGATCATGGCTGCATGTCAACTAGGATGAGCAAAGGCCTCGGTAACATTGTTAGGGACAGAGACAAATGAAAGGGAAGTAACAAAGGACATATAAGAAGGGGATAAAGCATGATACGAAACAAAGTTGGATATGGGATGTTTAGTAGTACAAGTAGGAGTACCTTTGCGAAGAACAATAGGAATATCCAAATCAAATGAAGGGGAAATTGTCATGGGAGCTCGAGAGGGAAAAGCGGGCAGCATAGAACCTTCGTCGGACAATGGTTGGCGATGGCGTCGCTGATATGTCTGCAAATCCGGATGATCCAACTGAGACAAGCCATGAGAACGAGGTGGTGGGTCATCAGGAAGTTAGGGGACAAATGAAGATTGGGGATCAAAAGGTAGATTGAAGTAAGGAGCTGGAAGAGGTAAATCCTCGACTACCGTGCTAGAGGAATGAGGAGCAAAATAAGGATTTGATTCGAAATGTCACATCAGCGCACAAAAAGATTTTATGTAACTCTGGAGAGTAGCAACGGTAGCCTTTTTTATGGCGGGCATACCCTAAAAAGATGCATTTAATAGCTCGAGGGCTTAATTTATCAGTACCAGGAGAAAAATTATGGACAAAACAGACACAACCAAAAACTTTTAACGGAAGGAGATAAATGGATTGGCGAGGAAAAAGGACAGAGAAGGGATCTTATCATGAAGAACGAATGATGGCATGCGATTGATTAAATAGCATGCAGTGAGAACATCATCCCAAAAGCGAATTGGAACGTTCATATGAAGAAGAAGTGTCCTCGTAGTCTCAATAAGATGACCATTCTTTCGTTTAACCACTCCATTTTGTTAAGGGGTATAGGCACAAAAGGATTGATGAATAATTCCCTTAGAAGACAGAAAAGCAGAAAAGGGGAAGGAAAAATACTCTTTTGCATTATCACTTCGAAAAATGCGAATGCTGGTCCCAAATTGATTTTGAACTTCAGTATAAAAAGTTTGAAACATGGAAAGAACCTCAGAGGGGTCCTTCATCAAAAATAACCAAGTGACATGCGAAAAATCATCGATTAAGGTAACAAAATATCGATAGCTAAATTTGGAAACATGACGATTAGGACCCCAGATATCAGAGTGAATCAACTCAAACGGAGCATTGGCTCGATTATCAAGACGACTAGGAAAGGAGCTACGAGAATGCTTGCCCAACTGACATGATTCACACAAAAGATCACGAACATTACCTAAAGTAGGAATCATCTTTTTGAGATTGGATAGAGATGGGTGACCGAGTCTGTTGTGGATAAGTTCTGGAGTAGAAATTGCTACACATGTAACAAAGGGTTTGTCATCCAGATAGTAAAGTCCATTGGACTCGTGCTCTGTGCCAATTCGTGTGCCTGTCTTTAGATCCTGGACAACAATGGAATCAGAGGTAAAAGTGATAGAGCAGTTGAGCAATTTAGTCAACTTACTGATTGATAATAAATTGCAAAGGAATGTAGGAAGATAAAAGACAGAAAAGAGCTTTAGAGATGACGTAGGGTGTGCGGAGCCAACACTGGAGACAGAGGTAGAGGATCCATCAGCAAGATAAACCGAGTGACATAAGGTAGAAGGCCGAACATCAAAGAGTAAGGAAAGATTACCACTCATGTGATCAGAGGCACTAGAATCGAGAATCCATTTACCATAGTTAAGAGACTGCTGAGATAAAAGAGCAGTAGAAGTGGTGGCATGTGCAAATGTAGCTGTGGAAGACGGTATAACTTGCTGAGAAGCTCAGAATTGAAGATATTGCATATAATATCCTCAGAAATAGTGAATGTTCAAGGACTGCCAATGGTAGACATAGGAGTAAAACTAGATTCAATCATTGTAGAAGTAGGGGCAAAGAAGTAAATAACGTTGACTGCTTCAATAAAAAAAGCACGATTGATGCAAGAGAACTCAAACAATCTCAATAAAAGGATATTCCGTACTGAGTTTGTCTGCTATTTGCATTTCTTTCTCTTTTTTTTTTTCTTTTTAAGAACACTGAAATAGGAGAGAGAAACAAGCTTGCAGGTGCCTGTAGGTGATCACTTTGACAGTGAACAGTGGCTGTTGACGACAGCGAAGAATGATTCTGGCTCGAATTTTCATTGGCAGTACATTGGGTGAAAAGAACACTGGCAGCCTTTTTTTTTTTTAATTTAAATCTTCAAAGCTTCAAATCTGAGAAATTCAAAATAGGCATGAAAGGGAGGGATGTGAAGCAGAAACGTCATAGAAATGGAAAGAGAGGCAAGGTGAGCATGGTGGTGATAAAAGATTATGATTCCAAAGCCTATAGTGGTACGTGAGATGCACAGTATATGCACAGTAGGTTATGAACAGTAGATTAGGAAGAATAGTCGATGAACAATAGATTATGAACAGTAGATGAGGAAGAAGACGATGAACAGTAGCTTTAACCTTTTGAAGAAGGTGATGAACAGTAACTTAGGAACAGTAGCGCTACCTTTTGAGGAAGACGATGAACAGTTTTTTTTTTTTTTGGGTTTCAGACTGGTGGGATTAGGGTAGGAGATGAAGTTTCCTAATTATGGCTCTAGATACCATGTTGATAAGAGAAAGAGAGAAGAAAACATAATATATGAATATTAGAATGGCTTCATACTATTAGAAAGAATAAGCCCCTTATTTATAGGGCAATGATACAAGTAAAGCAATGATAAACAAATAGCACTCACACAGCACTCACATATAATATTCTCATACACATAAAATACTCTCACCAACTCTCAACAATCTATTCACCAACTTGAGGGGTAGTGTTGTACAGCATGGTCAAAGCCAAGATTTAGGGATAGTTACGAGTGTAGAATTCCCTATAATTGTGGATCTAGATTTGTAAAGCTGTAATTAAGGAATTCAACTTAATTTGAATTCCTTAATGGGTGGTAAATGAAGCAGAAGAGGGAGTTGAGTTCGATGAAACCCTAGCTCTGCGAAGCTTTGGAGAAGACCTTTAATGGACGTTGCGAGGATAGAGAAGACAGCTGTGATGCTATTGCAGCTCAAAGAGAAGTAGAAGGTAGCTTTCGTGAAGCTTATCTTCGAGAAAAAATGGAGGTTTGATAATGGCGGCAGAATCGACCTGCTCTAGATACCATGTAGAAAATGCAGAGAGAGAATCACTTCTTTAATTGATTAGTTAGGAAATCAATACAGTGATGCAGTATTTATAGATGGAAGACAATTTGTTCTCCAAGTTGCTTATGTCACCGCTGGCACTCCTATAACCAACTTAGCGCAACTAACTTCCTCATGCTAATGTACAACTATATAACTAACTATAATGTAACTCTAACTATTACATCAAACTGAATTGTATTCAGCTAGCTGTGTGATGTTCCTTATCATATAAATGTATAGAAACTGCAATGAAAGTAATGAAACATTTTCATAGCTAATCAACTAAATCTATTGTCACCTCTAACTAATTCCAAGTACCTAGAGCAACTCTAAGAACATATCTCAAAACTGACTTCACTATGCTAAGTCTGACTAACTCATTTACTATTTTACTGCCAGAGTACATTAGAGTCCTATCCTTGCAGAGTTCAGGACTCTTATACTTTATCAATGTCTCTCATGCATCAGATTTGAGAAATTCCATAAATGTATAATTCAAACAGCTCAGCTCTAACATATGGAAGCTTCTTAGGGGAAAAAGACCATGTGTAAGGTAAAAGGGAAAAGGTACGAGTGTGCGACCTACTTCCATGAAGCAATTTTCATCCCTCTACAATAACTGTAAACATTATTCAAAAACTCGGCAAAAGATCTACTTCATTAATAATTGAATTACTTATTCCAAGATATCTTCCTTTCCTCTGCTCAATTTTATGGTGGAAGTGGGAAAGAACTTTTAGACAACTGTAAACAATTTTTCCTTTTAATACATCAAAATGAAGAAAAGAAAGGTAAAAGTTTTACCTGTGTCTGCAACCATTTCGCAACTTGTAATGAGCGCATGCCATGGTGACACTGCATCACATGATTCAATATTGACAATAAGTTTTCATAGGCTAATAGAGAGGGAAAAGGAAACATGGTAATAGATTTGAAGTATTCATGCTTACAAAACAAATTTGAAGTATTCATGCTTACAAAACAACTTCATTCATACTCATATAATACTTGATAAATGAGAGAAAAAGATTAAGAGATTGATGAGTGAAGAAAACTAGATAGAGAAACCATGGAGATATTTTATGTAAAATCTGGTTTTATTTGTCAATGATCAACTGTGATACAACTATTGCTATTTATAGTTGTTGCAGTAGCAGCTCTGCATAGTTCTCCATTTAGGCACATGCATAAATGAAAGCTTTCACAACTGTCATTCTAACTAATTCAGTTGGAACAGTTCTGAGAAAATATCTCAGAACTGATCTTGTTTGAATTTTGGCTTAGCTATTCTATATCTAACCTATATCTGCATATGTACAAGAGAAGGATCACTGCAGTACTTTGTCATGTTACTGTAGTGTTACAAGTTGTACTGGGTAGTGGTTAGTGGCAGCTTGTGCAATAGGTAGGAGAATTGCTTCAGAGGTAGAGATTTGGTAATGATATCAGCAATCAGTTCCTGATTTGACACCACTTGGTCTCTAACAAAATAGTAGTCAATTTCTATATGTTTTGTCCTTGCATGGTAGACAAGGTTGGCAGCCAAGGCTAGTGCTGAGTTACTGTCACAATGGAGCACAGGAGTCTGGACATGTAAGAGATAAGTTAACCATTTCAGTTCAGTTGTTGTGTGTGCCAAAGCTCTGTACTCGGCCTTTGTGGATGATCTAGCCAAAGTTGTTTGCTTCTTGGAACACTAAGAAATAGCATTAGGACCTAGGAAGACTGTAAACCCTTCGGTTGATTTTCTGTCTCTTGTATCACTTGCCCAATCACTGTCTGAGAAACCTTGTAAATGTAGAGGCCCTTGTTGGAATAAAAGGCCTATGTTTATGGTGCCTTTGACATATTTGAGGACTCTTTTGAGTGCAGTGAAGTCTGCAGTGGTAGGTTGATGCATTTGTTGGCAAAGAGTGTTCACTGCATACTGCAGGTCAGGTCTTGTAATTGTAAGATACTGTAGAGCCCTTACCAAGCTTCTAAATTGAGTAGGGTTAGCATAAGGAATATCAGAAGTTTGGTGCTCAGAGTGTTTAGAGTATGTACGATGTCAAATGGTTTGCAGTCATAGAGACCTGTTTTTTGAAGAATTTCTAGGGCATACTTGGTTTGATGGAGTACAATAGAATTATTTGTGGAGTCTACTTCAATGCCTAGGAAATAGGAAAGGGAACCTGGATCTTTCATTGCAAAGTTGGTGTTCATTTGGGAGATGAGATGTTGGATGGATTGAGGTGAAGTTCCTGTGATGTTTCTATGACGATTTATCATCAACATAGACCAAAAGGAGTAGCATTTGAGTAGGGGTTTTGTGAACAAAGAGAGATGTGTCTGCTTTGCTGTATTGAAAACCAAGGGTGATAAGGAGTGCAGTCTATAATACCAAGCCTAGGGGCTTGTTTTAAGCTATAAAGATATTTTGTGAGTCTGTAAACATAGTTAAGATTAGAAGTGTCACAGAATTCCTGCGGTTGAGTCATGCAGATTTCTTCTTCCAAATGGCCATAAAGGCAGGCACTGGAAACATCTAGTTGTTGTAATAGCCATTTATGATGAAGAGCTAAGGAAATGACAACTCTAATAGTTTGGGGCTTGACTCCGGAACTAAATGTTTCAGTGTAGTCTATTCCTTGTTCCTGATGACAACCCTTGGCTACTAACCTAGCCTTGTACCTAGCTATAGAGCCATCTGAGTGTCTTTCTATTTTATAGACCCATTTCCAACCTATGGGTTCCCTATTGGGTGGCAGAGGGACAAAAGTCCAAGTTTGTTGTTTTTGAGGACTTGGAATTCCTCTTCCATGGATTTTTGTCAGGAAGCATATTTGCAAGCTTCTTTATAAGAGAATGGCTCTGTGGAGGGTAGAGTGGTGATAAGATTGTGAAGTTGATATCTAGGAGGTGGCAGACAACCAGTCTTTGATTTGGTTAGCATTAAGGTGTAATGAGTTAGGGGCTAGGTCTGTGAAGGATGGTAATTGTTGTGAGGTATGAGACTGAGAGTCGGGAGAGGGTGCAGCACTTTGCAAGGAAGAGTGATTAGAGGAATTGGAGAGCAGACAAGTATTGGAAGGTGAGGGATAATCAGTATAAGGATTATTCTGAATTGAGGAAGGACTTTAGTAGTCTGTTCAGTAGGAGTAGACTAAGCAATAGAATAAGTGGGAGTATGTGATGTGTCAAGGGAAGGCTGTGGGGGACTGGGAGGATTTGGTTGGAATATATAGTAGTCATAGGAAAGGATAGAGTGAGGGGGTTCAGGTGGCAGACTAGACTTGTGGGAGTTGTGAGGTGAAAATGGGAATTGATTTTCCACAAATCTAACATGTCTTGATATATGGACCTTATTGGTGTCCAAAGATAGGCATCTATACCCCTTAGTATAAGGACAGTACCCAAGGAAAACACAAGGCTAAGACTTGTTTTCAAGCTTATTCTTGACATGGGGTCTCAACCATGGCTAGCATAGGTAGCCAAAAACTCTTAAGGTAGAATAGTCTGGTTTGGTTTTATAAAGAATCTCAAAGGGTGATTTGTTGTTTAGAGTGGGGCTGGGCAGCCTATTAATGAAGTTGTTGGTTGTAGCAATGAAGGAATAGAACTATGATTGAGAGAAAAAGCTTGAAGAAATCAACTATGGAGGAGTAGAATTAAGGTTTGATGCTAGAACTAGTAAAGAGTACTTTGCTAAAGAAAGAGGAGATGAAGGAATGTAAAGGTTGAAGAGAAGAACAAACCCAAGCTTGCGCAGTAAGGAGAAGACTTGTTTTTGAGGTCGCAAAGCTTTTGAGGCTAGCTCCAATGGAGTCGCAGCTCAGATGAGGAAGGAAACAACTTGTGAAGGTTGTTTACGAGAAAAAATGGCAGCTTTATTGGCTGCTTCATTAGCACAGGTAGAATCTTCTAGCTCTGGATACCATGAAGAAAACTAGAGAGAGAAACTATGGAGATATTTTCTGTAAAATCTGATTTTATTTCTCAATGATCAACTGTGATACAACTGCTGCTATTTATAGTTGTTGCAGTAGCAGTTCTGCATAGTTCTACATTTAGGCCCATGCATAAATGACAGCTGTTCATAGCTGTCATTCTAACTAACTCAGTTGGATCAGTTCTGAGAAAATATCTCAGAACTAATCTTGTTTGAGTTTTGGCTTAGCTATTCTATGTCTAACCTATCTATGCATATGTACAAGAGAAGGATCACTGCAGTACTTCGTCGAGTTACTGCAGTGTTACAAGAACTTAGAGTCTATACTTTATCAATGAGAAATAGAATATTAGGTTCAATCCCCTACCTCCTGAGTCCTGCCCCCCAAATCAAAGAAAGGGAAAAGGAATAAAAATTAAAGAAAATAAAAACCATGAAGTTTGATAATACTTCTGCCACCCTGGGGGGCCTTGAGATACATATTTAAGTCCTATCGTTAATTACTAATCATATACTACAAGCATCATATCTGCTCCTTGATACAAAGAGGTTATAACTAATAAGTTTGAATACACACATTTTCTGTCTGACATCTTTGCCGTCTGAGGCCAAAGGTTGAGTCCTGCAATGATCTTCTCTCTAATAATTTCAAATTTCTATGGACACTTAAAATAAATGAAAATCTCATGTTTATCATTCCACTATGTAAGATCAGTACTGAGAGTCTCATCTCTTGCTACATTTGATAACATAATGCCATTATGTCTTCTGGTTGCTCCCTTCTAATGAGTCCTGAGAATTTCATCTCTTACTAGACTTGATAAAATTACGTCTTCTGGCTGCTCTCTTTTTAAATCCATCGAGCCATGTTTTCGTGTATGTGATGGCTCCAGGGGGGGTCAAGTAAGGACTTTAACTGGTCGGTATATACATTTGAAGAAATTTTCTGCACATATTGAAATCTGATCTATGAAAAAATTTCTGTAATCGTGTACCAAAGATTCTATTAAGTGATCGGACTGATTTATAATTTTTTCATGCATATAGATTTCATTCAATGAAACTTTGTTTGCCACATGCAAAATTTCATCAAAAGTACTCAATTAGACATCCACCTAAAAGCCCCAACTTGACAGACCCTGTTTCAAACTGATATACAGTAGATAAACGTCCAATTTATAACCTGCCAAACATTTTTCTCCATGCCTCAAGGAGAAAAATTTGCAACATTACGTACATATTTTTAAACATCTCCAGTCAAATCTACTGCCAAAGCAACCTTACCAAATTCTTTTATCTTTTCTTTTGGGTGTTGGGTTGGAGATCACACATTCCTAACTCATTCTTTTTCTCATTCCTAAGAACTCACATTTTCTACCTTCTTCACTTCTTTTACAATGTTTTGGCACGAGAGGTAGGGGACAGGGTTGCATCAAGTATTCTTTGTTTTCATCTTCAACTTCGTAATATTTCTCTTCTTGTTTACGAGGCATTACATATTTTGGATAATATTTCATCTTTAAGCGTTCAGATATTTCTCTTCCGTGCGACCTCTAAGGCATGAAACTACACGTGTATATGAAGGTCCACAGAGTAGGAAAGCAGATAATGACATCCTACATATAGAAAATACAGTTTAATGATGACGTAAATACTTTGGGGAAAGATTTTGAGGCTGGATAATTTTCAGAAAAGAGGGCAAACTGTTTTGAATAGATGTTTCTTATGCAAAAATGATATTGAGTCAGTAGAACACTTATTGCTTCGATGCAGTTGGGGCTAGATATTTGTGGGAGATGGCCTTTAAGATTGTGGGAATACATAGGGTTGCCTCCAAGTCTTTTTATGAGGTGATTAGAACATGGAGTGAGGTTAAATCTTCCAAGCACAAAACGAAAGTCATTCGTACGGTTCCTCATCATCATTTGGACTTTATGGAAGGAACGGAACTGTAGAGCTTTTGGAGGAAAAGAATTGTCCCTTTTCGATCGTGAAATGCCATTGTTTACATGATTTTTGTTTTTGGACTAACGGTTCTTGTAAAGTTGATTTTGATAGGATCCTAGATTGTTTTGATTCTTTACGTAGTTGATGTATATAGCGAGTATGTTTAGGCAATTTCTTAGTTGATGTATATACTTTGGGTTGCACCCCGTTGGTGTATATAATAAATTTTTTCACTTCTCAAAAAAAAAATGATGATGTAAATACAAGATTTTAGGCTAGTTAGGCAAATAGATTCGAACCAGGACATAAGTGTCTTTCTGAGGATCAAACTTAGTAGTAATTTCTGGTCCCCAGCTTCCAAATTGGCGAAGGGGAAGAACATGAAATCCTGGCAAGTAGGCTTTGTCCCTGTCAGACAAAAAGAACAACTAGAACTCTTAGAACATGTTTCTTCCAACTTAGGGAAATAAAATAGCAACCCAAAAAGACAAAGAAAAAAGAGGAAAAAGTTGACAGACAGAGAACAAGAGGAGGAAGTTGACAGGCTTAACATTTTTTTTTTCTTTTCATTTTTTATTAGAGATCTAAAAAAAAAAAATATTCCTTCACTGCAAAGATAAACACAAATGTCGTAAACAACTTGACAAAATCAATGATAAGAATGATCCCCAATCCCCCTCCCCTACCCCTAAAACAAAAAAGAAGACACTGCCAGGAGAAATTTGTAACTATATCATCCAGCAAAATAAATGTCAGCAAAGACCAATACAGTCTGTTGAAGACAATAAACAAATATAAACCCCTTCAATAACAGCTTAAACTTTTAGATGAGGTTATAATTTAATATAATATCAGATCTAAGCCCTTGGTCCAATCATATTGTCTCCTCAGTTTTGAAACAAGAATTTCACAAAGAACTTTCAAGTTGCTCCAAATGGTTGTGGCATAAGAATGAGTATTCGAACTGCCTTTGGAAGAAAATCAAGGATATATCTAATGAATTTTTTCAATTTTTGATTCAAAGATCCTATAAATTTGGTTGTTTATTTTTTAAACTTATCCTTGATTCTCTTTCAGAATGATCAAACTGAACCCATGCTCTTTGCCTTTTATTTTTATCTGTGATTTTAGATCCCAAAGTTATTACCATGTGACATAAACAAAGCTTAAAATCAGTAGGCCTTTTAACCAGGTGAGTCATAACCACATCTTATTCATTTATGGCATTCCACTTTATTCCCAATTGTTAACTGTTCTTTCCCCTTTTTCTTTATAAGGCAAAAAGTAGCTTCTATGTTCAAAATTTAGAATTTGATTAACAAATAATTGTTAGTAACATAGAAGAAGCAGAGAAATCATACACTTCTTCTGGTTCTCGAACATCAATCAATTGAGACTCTTCCAAGAATGAGGGATCTTGCATTTTTACATGAAGCTCATTGGGTTGAATATCTTCAAGTATTGATTCTTCCCTGGCATAGAAGGATCTAAAAGTGAGAAACAGCACCAGCTCTACTTTCAACTAGAAAAGGTTTCTGGTATACCTCTCAGATAAGACTTGCAATAGATGCCACCCGAATTTTGTTTTACACCTGACAACCTTGTTCATGGGTGCACTAAAAGCAACCTCCTCAAATTCTGGAACCTAATACATTTCACCAGAGATAAACGGGCAAATAAAGATGCTATACTAACAGAATTTCACATGTTGCCAGTTTTTTAAAGCGGTAATTCTTAGCAATACTCAAGTAAACATTTCTTTCAGCAAATAAAAATTGACCATACTGTACATTTGGATAGAAGATTAACTGAAATGAAGTTGTGGATGAAATATGTCAACTAAATTCAATATTACTAAAATAAATAAGTGCTCAATTCAGTCCCTCGAAAATATGAGGTACAATTTTGATAAAAAAAAATTTCAAGTGAATAAAAAGAGCTACTTTCATATCTTTACGCCTGTATACAGATACTGCCAGCAACACAACTTCATGTGGGTCCTGGACCAGTATGACATTTAGAAGGCCTCTTCTTATATTCCAAGATCAGACCATCAATTCTATCAATCAACTCAAGCCAATATACAGACACCTGAATACCTTATCTTCTCATTGTTTAACCTTGAAGTCGTCTGAATCCAACTGTCCTAGTAAAAATTTAAAATTTATCCAAATTCTTTCATAAAAGGAAAGGATTGGCTTACTAGTTAAAATTTAGAAGGATCCTTCAGCCCTTTAGACGACACCTTATGCAAGTTATGAAAGGGGTTCTTGCTCTTATCCTTCCGTCTATTAAAGTGGGGTCATTGCTATCCTTTTGCAGTCTCTTGACCAACTCCCAATCCCTCCTTGACACAAGTGCCAATTTCGTCCAGATATCCACCTTATTCCCACCTGAATTTGAATGCAGATTCATTTTGATGGATTTCTCATCAAAGCCATACGCACATATTTCTTTCTCAGCATCAGCCTTGGGTGAAGATCAGCCTTACATTCGCCCACTTCCAAAAGAGCCCTAGCTCCATTCTCTGCAGAAGCTCGGCTTGTTTACAAATTTGGCAATAGGAATTCATTTCCCTTTCTTTGCTCCGCCATCAATTTGTGCTCACAACCAATTAGTTCTTTCGCACCCCCATTTTTCTGAGGGGCTTCTCACCCTTCTGATCAAAAGATTAACTGTGAAAAAAATGAAATAGGAGATGGCACAGGCAATATCCTTTTGACATGACTAACTTCATCACCAATCATGGCCAAGCCCCAGCCTTTTCCTTATTTCAGGAATTAGACACTAGTTGAACTTCCTATACCGGACTGCTCGTAGAGTACCAGCTCCAGGTTGTCCTTAAAAAGGCATGTAATCGGAAGAGGCAATCTCTCCATGTGAAGGGATTGTGGCCGTTTCTTTATAGGATTTCTTCAAAGATCTGTCTTAGCAGCACCTTCTATAATATTAGTCATAGCCTTGCTACATCCTCCAACCAGATTCCTCCTCCAACATTGGTGGAATGGAAATGCCCAATATGGAACTCCCCTGCCTCCCACTCACAAGAACAATTAGGAGCAGAGCGATTAAAGTTTTGTTGAACAACCAGCATTCAGTCCTGTGCCGCACCAAAGGCATCTTCTAGCTTGACGAATAGAGAATCGCTTTGAAAGTGTAGAAAGGAAGAGATGTGGAGAAATCCTTGTGTCTAGAGAAGTCACAAGGCACCTTCTTATATATTATGTACAAGCATAATTACAGGAGGAAATTAGGGGATACAATCCAGAGTAATTATAGGAATCTGTTAACCTAAATAAGAAACTATCATGAGCTACCTTATTTAGCTCATTGACTACTCCTAATATGTTAACACTTCCCTCAAGCTGGAGCATAAATATTCATCATGCCCAGCTTGTTACAAATGAACGTAATCCTACTCCCAGTGAAAGCTTTAGTGAAGATATCAGCGAGTTGATCTCGAGTGCGAACATGACATGTGGATATTAGGCCTTGTTGAACTTTCTCACAAATAAAATGACAATCAGCTTCAATATGCTTTGTTCTCTCATGAAACACAGGGTTGGTTGCAATATGAATAGTTGCCTGATTATTACACCACAAATTCATGGCAAACGAACTTCCAAATCCAATTTCATCAAGCAAGTGTCGTACCCACATTAATTCACACGTAGCCTAAGCCATCGCACGATACTCAAATTCTGCACTAGACCTGGCTACCACACTCTGCTTCTTACTTTTCCAAGCGACTAAGTTACCTCCAAAGAAAACACAGTAACATGAAGTTGACTTTCTATCTAAAGGAGATCCTACCCAGTCTGCATCAGAGAACCCTTCCACTCGACTGTGGCCATTATCGCTATAAAGAACCCTTTTACCTGGAGCTCCTTTAAGATATCGCATAATATGAGGAACAGCTTCCCAGTGAGTAGATCTGGGGGATAACATAAATTGACTTACTACACTCACGGGGAACGCTATATCTGGACATGTTATTGTCAAATAATTCAATTTTCCCACTATCCTTCTGTACTTTTCTGGGTCGTTTAATAACGTACCTTCCTCAGCCATAAGCTTCACATTAGGAAGCATAGGAGCCTCACACGGTTTTGCTCCAAGCAACCCAGCTTCAGTAAGCAAATCTCGAACATATTTTCATTGAGATAGGAAGACACCCTTCTTACTTCTTGATACTTCAATTCCCAAGAAATACTTCAATTGGCCCAAGTCTTTGGTTTGAAATTTGGACAGAAGAAACTGTTTCAAAGATGCAATTCCAACACTATCACTCCCAGTGTTGACTATATCGTCGACATAAACAACCAACAAGATGCATCCTGCGGTAGATTGTCGAAAGAAGACTGAAGGATCATAACTGCTCCTGGTCATGCCAAATGCAAGCACAACCTCACTTAACTTTCCAAACCAGGCTCAGGGAGACTGTTTAAGTCCATATAAGGATTTCCTGAGGCGACATACTTTCCCATTCTTCCCCTGAGCAATAAACCCCGGAGGTTTCTCCATATACACTTCTTCTTGTAAATCCCCATGAAAAAAAGCATTCTTGACATCTAGCTGATATAGGGGCCAATGATTAGTTGTCGCTAACGAGATGAACAAACGAATTGAGGTTAACTTAGCCACTTGCGAAAACGTTTCATAATAATCGATGCCATATGTCTGAGCATAGCCCTTGGCAACCAACCTTGCCTTCAAGCGAGCAGTTAACCCATCATGATTCATTTTGACCATATACACCCATCGACACCCAACCACTTTCTTGTCAGCAGGCAGAGGAACAAGATCCCATGTCTGATTCTGTTCTAAGGCAAACATTTCCTCTTCCATGGCATGCCTCCATCCTGGATGAGCAAGTGCCTTGGCTAAGGTTGTAAGAATGGCAGTGGAGTCAAAAGAGGCTACCAAAGATTTGGAGGAGAGTGACAAGTGATCGTAAGATACAAAAGAGGCAATAGGATAGGTACAAGAGCATTTACCTTTACGAAAAGGCAATGGGCAGATCCAATGATGGTGGGGGATCTGAGGACAAAGAAACAGGTATTGAGGGAGAAGTCAGGTAGTGTTGCTTGAGAGACTTATACGTCATTATCAGCACTCAGAGATGAAGAGTCAAGAGCTTTTGGACGCCTAGAGTATACCTGCACAATGGGGGGACGTGAAGAGACTGGTGGAGTAGGCAGTTCATCACGAAGAACACGATAAACTAGAAAATCATCCTTAGGAATGTCAACAGGTGAAGACGAGGTACAAAACGGTGTGGACTCAAAGAAAGTAACATCAGCAGACACAACATACCTCCTTAACTCGGGGGAAAAACAACGGTACCCTTTTTGGACTCGGGAGTACCCAAGAAAAATACATTTCAAAGACCGAGGATCCAGTTTAGTCATATGAGGGCATGTGTCCTAGACAAAGCATGTACACCCAAAAATGCGAGGGGTAAGAGAGAACAAAGACTGAGTAGGAAACAATATGGAGTAAGGTACTTGATCATGAAGGACAAAGGATGGAATCCGATTAATAAGAAAACTTGCAGTAGAAACAGCATCGGCCCAAAATTCTTTAGAAACGTTCATATGAAAAAGTAGGGCACATACAACTTCCATTAGGTGTCTATTTTTGCGTTCAGCAACCCCATTTTGTTGGGGGGTCTAAACACATGATGATTGATGAAGAATACCATGGGCTTCCATAAACTCCCTAAACAAGCTAGAAAAGTACTCTTTGGCGTTATCACTACGTAGGACACAAACAGGCAAATGAAATTGAGTTTGAATTTCTTTAACAAAAACAGAAAACACATGAAATAATTCAGAACGAGTTTTCATAAGATATAACCAAGTAACACGTGAAAAATCATCTACAAAAGTAACAAAATAACGAAAACCGGTTTTAAACACAACAGGACTCAAACCCCAAACATCGGAATGGACGATCTGAAATGGAGACGTCGCCTGTCTATTGACCCTTGGAAAATACGATGTTCTGTGGTGTTTAGCAAACTGACATGATTCACAATCTAGACTAGACACTGGACCTAGATCTGGACATAGGTTCTTCAAGTTTTGGAGAGACAGATAACCTAATCGACAATGGAGCTGGAGAGGAAAAACAACACCAGAGCACGCAACTGGACGAGGTACGGAAGCTGGAGAGCACTCGAGGACGTACAAGCCATCTGACTCACGACCCCTACCAATAATCTTCTTCATCCCAAGATCTTGAAAGAAACAATGGTCAGGGAAAAAGTGAACACTACAATTGTGTGCGGGTAATTTTACTAACAGAGAGTAAATTGAATGGGAATTGGGTCAAGTACAAAACAGAAGGCAAAGATAAAGATGGTGTGGGATAAGCAGTACCACTACCTACAACGGGAGTTGCAGTTCCATTAGCCAAGGTCACACTCGGGAGGTAGAAGGAGGATTGGAACGAGGATAAGTTACCTTTAGTACCAGTCATGTCATCAGATGCACCAGAGTCAATCACCCAGTGGCGGAATGTAGAGGAGATACAAGCAGTAGGATTACCTATCTGTGCCACTATGGCAGTGGAGACCTGAGAAGAGGGTCTAAAGGCCTGGAACTGTGTGTACTGGGCAAATTCCTCATTTGTCATGGTAATAGTATGGGGTGCACCAGGCTAATTGTCATTCACTGCTGCGTTGGCAAATCGCTGAGTCTGGGAAAGCTTGCCATTAAGCTTCCAACAATATTTCTTAGTATGCCCCGGCTCCTTATAGTAATTACATATACCAGTGAATTTCTGCCCACCTTTACTCTCACGGCCATCTCGTCTACTACCTCTGCCACCATTCCTTCCACCTCTAAAGTTGCCTCGTCCTCCTCGAGAGCTAAACCCCACAAGTGCTGATGTATCACTGGCAGAATCAGACTTGGGAAAGTCACGAGCAACACGTAGCAATCTGAAAAATACATCTTTTGAGGTCAATGTACCAGAACCTGTCAAGATCTGAGAGCGAACAATACTGAAGTCTGATTGTAACCCTACCAAAAAACACATGACAGCGAGTTGCTCCCTCTAAACCTGCATTTCTTTGACGTTACTGGTAAGAGGCATTAGGGTGTTTAATTCCGCAAATAAACATTTGAAGTCAGCAAAGTAATCAGTGAGCGATGCCTCCTTTTGACTAGCACGAAAAAATTCCTGACTGAGATCATAGATTCGGGATAAATTCGCCCGCCCAGAATAAATTGCTCCCAAATTGTCCCAGAGTTCTTTCACAGTATCACAATGCTGAGTAATATCATCAACCCGTGAATCAAGGGTACGCTGAATCGAGGAATATAATCGCCTGTCTGCTTGCATCCACTTTCTCTTAGCCCCTTCATCTGAGGGAGGACTTTCAGTAAGATGATCCTCCAAGTCGAGCCCATAGATATACATTTCAACTTCCTTCTTCCATTGAAGATAATTGTGAGAATCAGTGAGTTTTCGGTGCGTAATTTTTGGAGGAGCGGGGAGGAGTTCCAAAACAATCTTCTGTCCATTAGAAGAACCCTCACTAATAGAGCTATGAATCTGCTCTTCTGCCATTTTTTCCCTTTTTTTTTCCAGCAACCAACCAGCCAGAAAAAAAAAAAAAAAAAGAGCAAAGAAAAACAGAAGTAGAACAATCTAACTACTCTGCTATTTTCCTAGTTCAAAGGCTCAAAAGCCAACAATAACAATAGTACTCATTGCAAAGAGACAGCAGGTGTATTTCTCTTACTATGCCAAGATAGCTCTTCGAACTTATATAAAAAAATGGGGCTTGATTAAGAATATTAACTGGCAGTATAGATTACCAGCAAAAAGAGCAACAACAGAGAGGTAAAATCGGTACTTACAGCCAAAAGTTTGAAAGAAAGACTACAAAACTGAGTCTGAACAGCCACAAACTGAAGTAGGCAGCCCCTACAAAACACCCCTGCCACTGACAACACTACCTAGTCGTCAAATTACAACCTGCAACCCAACCTGGTCGCTCAATAAAGGTCTGCGACCTCGCTGGTCGCGTTACAGCATCATAAACGTGACTTGTTGGTTATGTAGGCAGTAAAAATATATATATATATATATGCAGAAAGGAGGCAGGAAAAAAAATTTGTGATGGAAGAAGAAAAGCGGCTGTGGATGCCGGGGTTAACCTAGCTTTGATACCATGTAGAAAGGAAGAGATATGGAGAAATCCTTGTGTCTAGAGAAGTCACAAGGCACCTTCTTATATATTATGTACAAGCATAATTATAGGAGAAAATTAGGGGATACAATCCAGAGTAATTATAGGAATCTTTAACCTAAATAGGAAACTATCTTGAGCTACCTTATTTAGCTCATTGACTTCTCCTAATATGCTAACAGAAAGCTTCCCATAGGTATTTACAAAATCAATGGAAAATTCTTTTCTTTACTAGACAGAATATGGATCAATGAGCTTTTAACCAGGTCATCATCCTAACTCTAATAGATAAAAAGAATCTACCAACTACTTGGAATATAGGTTCTATCTCTACTTGCCATTACATGTAGCTGATGTAACTACAAATTTCGCAGCAGAAGTGGATTGGGCATAATCAAGGTAACTACTAGCATAAAGATCTCTAACCAGCCAAATCGAGGTAACTACTAGTATAAAGATCTCTAATCAGCCAAATCTAGACTGAACCACTTCTCAAGATTCTCATAGCTGTGAAATGATTTCTCTGGAGTTGCCACTGAGTGTATCTATGTATAAGATGGAAAAGACAAGACAGCAGCGTATCTCTCAAAGTTGACCAAGAAAATTAAGGTCACCTAGAAATGGCTGCCAATAATGTGAGCCTGTTCTACTACGAACTACTCCCTCCAGTCTGATGGATTTTCTAAAGCAGTTGGTATTAACTCTGATAGAGCATATTTTGCTGGCATCTAAATTCCATCTGAAGATCTTTACGAATCCATAATATATTCATTGCTTCCTGTTTCAATAGTTTCTTTGACTGGTGGATGTCTTTCTTTCTTACCTAATCTCACATACTTGCTGAAGCCATAAGTTGCATAAGTCGTGACAATATATCTACCCTGTTCATGTGTGAAGCTTCATACAATTTGCAGAAGTTTCACATGTAAATACATAACAGTATTTCAAGGTGCCTCCTCAATTATCACTTTCACAAGCATAGTGAAGGGCATGCAGATTAAAAGGTTAAGCTTTCAAGGTTAGTAAAGTCCAGAGATGCCTCCCAGTTTTCAAGCTGAGGGCTGGCTAATACATTACAAATGCCGAAGCATAATTAAAATAGAAGGTCGATCTAAGACATCAGTAGCACCATCAGGAAAATGAGAATAGTGGACAAAAGATGAATGGAAAACAAAAATGGAAGGAAAATTAAAATAAAACCTTTCAGGGTAGTTTTACAGGTTAACTTAAATACGAAGTATTGTAGTCATGCATAAGCAGCGTACCATTTGCCCCTTTCTCACCCAGCCAAGCATTCCTCCCTCTTCTTTAGATGGACAAATTGAATATTCAACAGCCAAGTCACTTAGATCCTCTCCTGGGTCAAGAGATATTTACAAACTTATGTTGACTGGACTGGACAAGCAGCAAAATAAAGTTGATCAAATAAATACATCTAACCTTAAAACTCAGTTTTCCCAAATCATTTCATATTTTGTCTAGTTTTCAAATCAAATTGTAACAACTAATGCTTCTCCTTCTTATATACCAAGTGTACAAGACCTTACCTTGTGAAACTCTTTTCTGTAGTTCAACCAGTAGCTGGAGGTCATCTTCTTTGACAAGTAAGTGCTGTACTAATATTTCTCTACCAACTTCAGAGCTGCTCCCAGTACTAAATGAAGCTGAACGAAGCGTACAGTAACAAAGTAAATTAGATACAAAGGTAGGAAATGGTAAAAGAGTCCCTGATTCAAACTTGCGTCCATTTTTTTTTTTTTGCCAAAGGAGTAAAGAGGGTTATCCATCAGAAAATGTAGAAGTAACTTTCATAAAAGACATTGTAGGGTTCCTGATAAGCTAAGCCTACAAAGCAGTGTACGGCAGAACATCAACTCAGTTGTTCTGCATCAACTCAGCTACTCTAAGCTCAAAGCAGTGCCATTAGTATAAACTAATAGCCGTCATCTAGATATTTTCTGAATCAATTAAAGCTTCACATGGCAGCACATGCAAGTTAGTTAGAGTGCTAACTTGCAAACTCTGTAATAGATCTGCTTAGCAAATGTATAAGTACCAATGTAAAGCTATCACAGATCATATAATGAAATGAAACCATTTTCTCTCTCGAAACTTCCTTTTCTTCTGCCTCAATTCTGTCAGTTCCACAAAATAAGTAACAGTTAAAAGCATAGTTACGAGATTCTCCCTAATCCCTAAAACCACGGATTGCACATCCCAGTTCACTGTATATTTGCATAACAAAATGCTGTGATTCGTGTTCCAGTTCACTAAAGTCGGTGATCCAAACAATAAATTTTTACAAGAAAAATAAAAATAAAAAGGAAAGAGAACAGAGAACCTAAATTTCTACCACAAAAATTATCTTAGTTGTTGAATTTGGATTTTGAACTTTAGAATAAACCTTGCAGCAAATCGATTTTAGTAATTAATAAACAGAAAATATCTTTGCTCTACATAATATTTAATAAACAAACTCAATAATTCTTCACAACTTACCATAAACCCAATTAGCATACCGAAGAAGTCTACCCCATCGTACGCTATAAACTCTTAAGTGTCATACCCGTACCCGAACTTATACTATGACTCGAAACGTATTGCGAATCTAGTAACTATCACTCAAAGATATGATCATCAAACCATACCAAAGCAATCCAAACCAAGCCTTATCCCAATAGATGAGGTGGGACTATATAGGTCTGAAACTACTAACCATTCTTTTCAAGAGTTATCTCCTTAACTAGTTCCACGCACTTTTTACCATACAGTGAGCTCACACATTTTTTTGACCCAAAAAAAAAAAAAAAAAAGAGCTCACACATTTTAATAGGGGACTCCACATATCCCCTACTAATATATCCAAACCATCTCAGAAGATTCTTTTCCATCTTATCCTTAATCGGGACCGCCACACTTCTCCTTGAATCACCTCATTACTAATCTCATCGTTTGTAGCATTACCTGACATCCATTTAAACATTCTTAAGACAATAATAGCACTAACCATCTGAACATGAGAGAGACCAACATGACAACTCGTGTAAGTTTTGAAACATTAAGGACTAATTTAACTATTCAAATAAACATTAAGAAATAATAATAAAAGAAAAAATACTTGAGTTGATCTACTATGCAGCAGCAGCCTTATCCTGTAGACTCTTTACATTGAAAAACGAAAAGAAAGAGAAAAACAAAAAGGGGTGTTGATAGAATGACAGACCTGTGGCATTGGGGCAAGGATGAAGATGACCCACTAGCATAGGTGAGAGAGAAACACCACGTTTGAAGGTGAAAGAATGAAGAGTTTGAGGTGAATTGAAAAGGAGTGATGTTTTGGTGTGAAAAAGAGGTGGTTGTAGAGCAGTAAAAGAAGAAGAAGAAGAAGATATTTGAGTAGACGTGAGAGAGAGGCCAACTGCAAAGAGAGCTGGAGATGTGATTATTGGTGGCAGATGATGAGAATTGTAAGCTGCTCTCAACAACATGGCTTTCTCTTTTTCTCCTTTGTATTGCTCGATTACCCCTACTATTGGGGAAGATGAACAAGCCAACAAGGGCGGGCTAATAAAAATGTTCTTTATTAGGTTTATCTCACATGTTCACTAAAATAGAAATTCAATCATTTTTTAATTTTTAAATTTATTATAAAAAAATAAATTCAATTTCCATATTAATTCACATCTCTAAAAAGTAATAAATTTCATTAAAAATTTAGATCTCTAAAAATTATCAAAACTAATAAATTTTTATAAATAACAAGCCTCATTAGGGATACCCTTACTCTTAAAAAATATGCAAATGTATAGAAATGTCCCTTCTTTTTACCTAATAACTAAAAAGGGGACTAAGTAATAAAAAATAAATATGACCAAAAAAATAATAAATAAATAAATATGAGAGGAAAAATGTTACATATTATATACGTTAAGAAATTAAAATGATATTAACTTGAAAAAATATATATAAATATTAGGAGAAAAATAAAAATAATATAAATATTAGGAGCAAAATATTTCAGCTCAGATAAAAACATGTCCATCTTGCTCATAATATAATTGAGCTTAAATTGAACAAAGGAATAAGGCAGGGTTTCGAGGATCATGTCCACTTGGCTTTCCCATCTATCTTTTTTTTTTTTTGGTGAAATTTCCCATCTATCTCATCATTTAGGGGGCGTTTGGTTCACAGATTAATTTTTCATTCTTGAGAATGATATTTCTAGGAATGTGATTCCTGGAAATATAACAAAAATTGTTTGGTATACCAAAAATATTCCTAAGAATATTTTTCCAAAATTCTAGAAATATTATATTATTGTATTTGATCTACACTGAACATTCCTGTAAATTTTGAATAATTTTCCAAAAAAGTCCAAATCCAGAAAAATCATATTCCCAAGTCACACTATCTTCAATTCTTAACAACCTACCATATAATTCCAATTTTATCATCATCTACACATGATATGATGTTCTCAAAGATCCATCTTTGACATTAAAATCATCATATTATTTCTGGACCAGCTCATGTTGATTTTTTGCAAAAAAAATTTGACCTAAGTTATACATACATATATATATATATATATATATATATATATATATGTGTGTGTGTGTGTGTGTGTGTGTGTGTGTGTGTGTATACATACACGCAGCAATATGTATATGTAGAGCTGTGATTGACGATAATTTTTTGAAGGACGAGGGTTTACAAACAATCAATTGATGTTGTGAACTTTAGACAAATCGAACCAATTGTTTCACAAGTAGAGAAAGGTAACGAATTTTGAACAGATCTGTAACACTACAACCTTCAATTTTCACCATCTATGTTGATCTGTGATGTTGAATCGAGAAAATGTTTGTTGTTCACTTGTTGGACTGTTGTTAAATTTTTAATTTTTTTCGGGTTTAGTTGTGATTTAGAATAAAAACAAGGAAAATAAATTTAAGTGTTTGTTAAAGGGGGTTAAAGTGTAATGCTATTGCTGAGGTAAATATGTGGAACATTGATAAAATGCTTTGGTTTATGCTATAAATTGAAATGTTGTTGTGAATTAAGATTAATTTTCTGCCTTCAAACGTAGAAAAATATGAGAAGATTATTTTAGGTTGGGGTATTTTTGTGTTTTTACGCTTACTAAAATATTCTCACAACCCAGAAATATCATATTCCCATCCCCTCACATAAGAATAAAATTTGGCAAAATCATGGGACTAATGGATTCCCAAGAAAGTGATATTCCCAAGAATATATTTTTTATTATGCGGACCAAATATGGGAATATCACATTCCTGAGTTCACATTCTCAAAAATTCTAAACGAATCCGTGAACCAAACGACCCCCTAGAATCTTGGCTACATTTAAATAGTCTGTCATCTTAAACATTTGATCTCTAACGGACGACATTTCAGCCATCCTAGTGTTCATGATTACTCTAGTAGCAGTCTGCCTTGCGGGACTGCTTTTATTGGCAAACATTTCAGATGGTGAAAACATGATCTCAGCGGTTGTGTCCATATTCTCATGTTGTGATTGCAACACGTTGGACATGGAAGCAAAAATATAGCACTTAGCCATATTATCATCTTTCTTCCATTTACGTTCTGTTTCTCGCTATTCATCGGTGGCATTGGGAGTTAAGACAGTGCATGGCTTGGTCAAAACATATTTGTACTCTTCAACGTTGAGTATTATGTCCAAGTTTCTTTCCAATCCATATAGTTTGGGCCAGTCAACTTGTTTTAACAGAGAATACTGACTAGTGGACTAAAAGAACTTCTTGACATCTCTAGATATTTAAAACAGTATATTAGATGCATAAGCAATATATATATTGTGCATGTATATTATGAATGCAAGACTGGAAAGTAACATTTATAGTTCTTCTTAGATTTAGTAGTTAATCGTTAAACTACTAGAATATAACAATATCTTATCCTACTTATAAATATCCCACCGTAAGGTGATCATATTTGAAGTCTGGTAAAGTTAAGCCTCACTTATTTGGATTATCACTATCTGGATAAGCCTTATCTAGTGATGATCCAATCAAACAGTTTAGTCTCTCTTAAAAAATAGTAAGAACTTCGTAGAGAAGATACTATTTGTTTGAGTTAAGTGTATTGCTATTTTTAATGAGTTTCCCTAAAATATTCTTAATTCAAGCCCTCCCTAGGATATTGACTTTCATTAATATTCTAAAAGCAATCTATAGTAAAAAGCCCCACCATAGGGTGATTGTCACGTCCCAACCTAACCCCGCACTAAAGATTAAGTCCGGACCCGACAAACGGACAGAGTCTCCTCTGTACCGTGAACATTCTGGAATCCTGCAAACATTCAATAAAACCACAAATACAACTAGAACTTCAATTTCAACTAAATCACAACTTCAAGGCCATCCAAGTCTTAAGCAATACAAGACAATATAAATACATACAAGCATGCAATCAACAATTCTGGAATCTTTATCTATAATCGTTTATCATACCTCTCGATGTTATCCTTTAAATATACTTAAGAATTAAAGCCAATCTTTCAACCCTTGCATTCACACCCAAGCATGCAACAAAACTAGAAGCAGGAATATAACTTATTATATACCATAGTTACTTATCTCAAACTACATTCAAACTTACAACTGCACAAATATATACATAAGCCCACAGGCTCCAAAATAGGACATAAAACATTACAAATAAGGTCCTCGTATAAACAGCAAGAAACACAGCCACCTCAAGCACATAACACACAGCAACTAAGACAATTGCTCCGCTTGCATCTCTTGCTCCTTACCCTCAACTAAATCAAGCTGGGGTTCAACCTCAGCACCTCCTGAAACATGTTAGCAAGGTATGAGCAACCACAATTGCCTAGTGAGGGATAAAATCTACCAGGGCGTACAATGCAACTGTTAATACAAATAAAACAATTAAACAACAAAGGCAATGTAAATGACAAGCTATCACACATTTAAAAGGATACAATTCACTTTAACCCTAACACTCCAAAAGTCACTTGATCTTTAATCACGAACCTCGATCCTCGAACACTGTGCCGGTATAACCCCAATCACTCTAATGGGTGTACTCCGGATGTACCCCGAGAATCCTACGACCCAACACCCTCAGACAATCTCTGGACTAGGCGAGTGAGGAACTAGAGCACGGAGATCGAATATGCACTGGCAAGCCCACTACTGCCCAACTGATATCCAATATGTCTGCCCCTGACACTATGGTTGCGCAACCACTATGCAATACACTTTAATCAATGATGATCCAGCAATAGAATAAAGCAATAACACTTGTGAGGGACAACAAAGTAGGTTGCCCCTGAAACAGTTCAGATATAAGCATTAGCATATAAACAACTAAATGACTACAAAGGGGTTATTAACATATTTCACACAGAACTTTACCAAACGCTCATAAATATCTTAAAAACACATTTGAACACTTAATAAGCAATTACAACTTATTTCCTACTTTTTTCCCTTTGTAACTTAAGTCATTTGTCTTCCAAACACAAGTTAATGTTCTAGTTTAGTGAACGAGTTATTCTATACTTCTAAGTACTCCCTATGGCACCCTTAGGACCCTTCAAACTACTCAATTACCCGCAATTACTATAAAAGCCCTGATTGCCCCTTTGTGAGATTGTACTACAAGTACCCTAACCAGAACCCAACCGAGAGTTAGAAAATCACATTTAGCACCTACGTAGCCTAAGAATACCAATTGTGATGGCCAAATTAACCCGAATTTGCATTAACCCCGAAACCCCTTTTCTAAAATTCGCATTCTAGCCAAATTCCGAGCAACTAAACCTCATAGGGTTATTAATCTATTTTTATTAACATCTAAGGCATCTAATTGAAGCAATGAATCTAACTATAAGGAATAATTTCATAAAACCCTAAAAATCATCATTATTCACTATCCTAAATCAAACGAACGATTTTAACCGATTAAAAAGCGAAACAATAGCATAAATGTGGTCTCTACAACATGTATGTATCACATATAACAAGATTAAATCATATCATAAGCCAATAACAACAAATCTAGAAAATTCAAACTTTAACATAAACTTTCAATTCACAAAAGGATGCAAGAATCCCTCACTATTGGTGTGTAGAAGCTTGTAGGAGGCTAGAGGACACCCAAAATCACTTGATCCTAGCTTGCAAAGGCTTGAAACCAAGAATTGTTGAGCAAAATTCCCTTCTTTTTCTCTCTTGGGGCTGTCGGGTTTATGGGAGGGACTTAGGGGTAATTTTTTGTTTTGTTTTTATGCTTGTTTTGACTTGTATGTGAAAAATGAGCTAATGGTGATATATGTATTAACTTGTGTGTGTGTTGTGACAATAAAAGTGAGTCAAACTAACTTTAAAAAATAAGTCTAATGGTGCAATTAAATGTTAGCTAGCTCAAATATAATGATAGGCTAAGTAACACTATTCAATGAACCACTAAAACATTTTCTAAACGAATGTTCCTAATGCATTTTGCTCAAACGCATATTTTTCTCATTCCTAAAATAATGAATATAGTCTAAGAAAAATAGTAATTCAAGGAAAATAAGCAGTTGAAAAATGTAATGAATAGTAACCAAAGAAAACAACAAGTAATGCACAGTTAAAATGCACAACAGTGAATGCAATAGTAAATAAAAGTATGACAGAGTTCTCGAGCGTCACAGTGGTGGTGAATGTTGCAATTAATAATTGTAATTAATGCAAAGACTTCTTTGGTGGATCATGATTGGGAGTTATTTTCAAATGTGGAAGAGTTACTTTTTGGGAAGTTATGCATTTGACTTTCCATATCTTCCAAAGTGCCATTTGAATTTCTAAAATTCTTGGGGTTCTTTAAGAATTCAAGACAAACGCAGGCAGCCATCAAGAAAATGGACAAGATTTAATTATTGTTATTTATTTTATTGCACTTAGTATATATGATTGTATGATGTACGCAATATATAATTGGATGTGCAAATCACCACTTAGTCCATCCCTTAGGAAATAAAATGGCTAATCCTAACAAACTCATATAGGCAAAGAATAGTTAAGCGAATAAACAAGCACTAGACTAGTTTCTCATTTAGTCTTTTGATTATCATAATTAGTTAGGGAAAGATAATTTAAATACCCTTAGAGACCAAACACTTAACTAATTGACCTATAGTGCCTTCTTAATCCTAGGTAATTTGACTTTTTAAGTACACTTTAAAAGGATTTTTTAGAGCAAGGACAAATGTCAAGCTTGCCTAGATCAAAAACTAAGTTTGAAAGTGCTAGGATAAAAGTCAAAGGAAAAACCCTTAAAGTTCAAATAATCAAGAGGGGGAGGGCAACTAGAAAGACCCCACAGCCTTCCATTTTGGTTCATGCTAAAAATGATTTCTTCCTCATCTCACCTTGGAGTGGGCTCCCTACGGAGGGTAGTTATTCATTTAGATTTAGCAGATGAACTTAAAATGAGATTCAAGACAAAGTGATAGTGGGAGTGATCACTGTAATATCCCACATCGGTTGGTTACGAGCTGGGATCATTGAATATATAGAGTTATCTCGTATATTCGTGCAGACGTCTTTTCTAATGTGGGGTTCCACCTGGGAAGGGACAAAACCGTGAGGGCACGCTCGTACGTTAAGTGCGGGGTGTAACCAAAGCGGATAATACCTGCATGATGTGACGTGCCCGTGTGCCTCTGCCCTTCGTGGTATTCACTTAGTGGGGCGTTACATTAAGTGGTATCAGAGCGGGCCGACCTTTGTGCTAGCGAGGACGTTGGGTCCCCAAGGGGGGGCAGATATAATATCCCATATCAGTTGGTTACGAGCTGGGATCATTGAATATATAGAGTTATCTCGTATATTCATGTAGGCGTCTTTTCTTGTGTGGGGTTCCACCATGGAATGGACAAAACCGTGAGGGCACGCTCGTACGTTAAGTGTGGGATATAACCAAATAGGACAACACCTGCATGATGTGACGTGCCCATGTGCCTCTGCCCTTCGTGGTATTCGCTTAGCGGGGCGTTACAACCACTATCTTCATGAATTTGCATAACTTCTTGATTTTTATTTTTGCTCATAAAATTATTATATAATTTATTTCAAATTTTATCATTAGCTTGGATTCTTTTATTTTTGGTTTCTTTACATAAATTAATTTTTCTTACATTTTTTTCTGTTTTTTTTGTTTAAACTAAATTTTTAATTTTTTTTAGTTAAACAATTACGGTTAACTACAGTTTTTTGAATTCTTAACAGTTATGGTTATGGTTAGTGGTTTTAAAAACTGTTAGGTTTTAGTTATGGTTATGGTTATTGATTTGCTAAACTGTTTTGGTTACGGTTTTATCATTTTTCACAGTTATCCGAACTATTCTCATTCCTAGCCTTCATGAGATGGTGGTACACGGTTGTCTAGCTGGAAAAACAGCCCACTACCACCCCACTTTGCATTCCATATGCATCAAAAAATATATCAAAATGTTTTCCTTTGCATGGGGAATCACCATGGCCCTTGATTTTGTACATTTGTTTGCAATTACATATTTTTATAAGCATAAAACAGAAATTCCATCAATCAAAACAAAACTTTTACATGGCTTCCCTTGCTTCATTTGAAGCTACATTTGATTCGATCAAAACTTTTACATCTTGCCTATGATAGGTTTAAACATTCTATCTTACAATGATTATAAAGCATGAAATCTAATCATTCATTCGAACTATCAAGAAAGGGATTTCATACATTCTGCAAAAAAACAAGATTAACACAATAATCTATTGCATCCATGAAACAAAACATCCCTTCATTCAACCATCACCATGGTCGAATCCTATGACCTTCCACCTAAGGTCTCTACATGTTAATTCCATGCTAATCCTTAAATTAAAACTTATGTTATGTTGGTGTTGCTTTGATACCACTAATGGATTGCGCATACTAGATATATAACCATAGATACATAGATTATAAAACAAAAAGCAACAGGGAAGTATGCTAAATACCATATAAAACATGAATTCTAATCATGATATACACAAGATCGAATGTAGGAATAGCATCAATTCATTACCTTACTTGTTGGCTTTAGTACTCAACAAGAATAACACACCAAAAGATGCAAAAGATGCTTCGACCATGCGCTAGATGATCAAGACGTGATGGCTGGAATTCGCAAGAAAAAATCCCTTTTGACCTTCTTCTTTATATCCGAAAATGCAAACACTATAGTTATAGTGTGCAGGCACTATACTAGAATCAACCTTTGTGTGAAAGTAAGTATGAAAAAAGAAAATTTTAGCTCCAATGGTCATAGGAAGGCTGAATCCAAGAGTCAATAGAAGATAGGTTTTTTTTTTCCTTTACGTACTACGCCATAGTTTTCACTATTTTTAATATAATCCCAAGTGTTAGTATAAATTGCAACTCACTGCCTATTTGGGGAAATAAACAACAAAGAGTTGTTGACTCTTAACACATATATCTGAAGAATACCATAAAGGTTGAGGGTTATTTGTGTTAAGTGAATTTGGTCAACCCATTAAGAATCTTTATAGATTCACACTTCTCGTTTAGGGAGTATGAGATTCGATAAGAATAGTGGGAGAAACTATTTATTTAAAAGCCCATATGAAAATAGTTTTGCATGATTACATCAACTAGCTTTCTTACTTTTTATAATACTTATTTTCCTGCAGTTTGTTTTCATGGCTTCATTTACAAATCCAATTGCTTCTATACTTGATGATAATTGTTTAACTGGACCCAACTTCCATGTTTGGTATCAAAATTTGAGAATAGTTCTGCGATTTGAGAGGATTGAGTATGTTCTGGATTGTCCCTCTTCGACTACCCTATATGAGATGGCCACCGAGGCAGACTATAAGATTTATGATCGATGGGTTGAACACTATATGCGTGCCAGAAGCTATATCCTTGCATCAATGAGTAAGAACCTACAACCGTACTATGAGAACCTATCTCATGCTGCAGACATTATTCATGCTTTGAAATAGCAGCTTGGTGAGCATAGTCGTATAGTAAGATATGAACTGTCTAAAGAGTTGTTCAGTCGGAAGATGGAGGAGGGAACTGATGTAAACCAGCATTGCCTTCTGATGATTTATCTAATCACTCAGCTCGAGGCATACGGTTTCATCATGGATCCCCAGGTCCAGACTGATTTGATCTTGCAGTCTCTGCTACCATCTTTCTCCCCTTTGATCGTGGACCTTCATATGCATAGTCTGGATTGTAACTTACCCAAGCTTCATAATGTGTTGATTGCCTGACAATCCCAGGGAGTGGGTAATGCTATAAAGAACGTTCCAGATGTTGTTTCTTTTTCCTCCAGTGACAGACCTTTGAAAACCAGTAAAAGGATGAAGATGAGGAACAGAAGGAACCGCTCTACTCCGTACTTTCCAGGGAGCGTGGCTGTGCCGGGTGAGAATGATATGAGGATAGTGGGAGCTTGTTGCCACTATCATGGGGTCAGTCTTGGATGATATTTGGTTATTTTTGTGTACTTTTTGAAGGTTGATTGGAAGCGACCTTAGCCAAAGCAAAGTATGATGCATATGCTTGCTTGATGTTTCTAGTCTCTTGTTTTAAAATCTTTTTAGAAAAATGTTTTTATGTTCTTACTTAGGAAGTTTATCTAGAATGTTCCTTTGTAAGACATATGCTAAAAGTTTTGTGAAGAGTAATGAAACTTTGACATATCTATTTTTGAAAAACCTGTCTTCAAACAAAGCAAGTATGAACATATTACATCTTCGTTATTCAAAAAAATAAAAGAAGGAAAATTTGTCCTATAAATGATCATATCAATGCAATACGAACTACGACACCTATGAGGCTTCATCATAATAACAAGAAAGGATTAACATGTATAAACCAATTGGTTTATTAGGATGTCAACCCAATCTTACATGTAAATCATTGTGTTCTTGTGAGATGACTAAAGTCACATTTCATTTGAAAAAGGATGTAAAGTGTCATTGGATTGTTAACATTGAAACATAGTATCATGTGTAAATCATTTAGGGAAATGACTTACAATGGTTATTTTACTTCATAATTTTACTAGTGAATGGTCAATAGTACAATTATGAATACTTGATAAAGTATAAGTCTAAAACTTTGAAAAGTTCAACGGGTTTAAGACTTTAGTGAAAAACTGATCATTAAAGGATAAAGTTTCTATTTTCCTAATGATCAAGAGTTGTTGATAAAACCGTAATGCTATCTTTCTTGAATTGGAGTTTGTTCAAGAAAGAGGCAATGGGAGGAAAATCATAATAGAGGAAGCGTCCTCTAAAACTTTAAAAAACGACCCAAACTATGATCTTGAAACCGATTAACTAAAATCGGGACAAAGTCATACACACGTTCCTCGTGTTTTAAGTAGTATATCCTATTCTCAAGAAAGATAAGTGTATCTTCTAGAGGAAGTACAAAAGTTATTTGTAAAGGGGATAATGACTATATCCATAATCTTACTACTTATAGAAATTGATACACATTTCGGGAAATAAAAGCAGGCAAAGCAAAGTAAATATGGACTCCGTAGGTTCCAAAGGTGTTTTGGAAATAATGAAGATGTTGTAACATGTAAATTAAGACTAGCAATAAAAGGGTCGTCATCAAAACCAGAGGTTGGTTATGACGAGACTTTTAATTGCTAGTTACTTAGCTCCATAAAGGCTCAAGCTTGCATTTGTCACATACTACGATTATTATATCTGGCGAATGGATATTAAAGCTATGTTCCCAGATAGTTATCTTGGAAAAGATGTCTATATGGAACGATTATGAGTTTTAAATCCAAGTATGATTGAGTTTGTAAGCTTCACAAACTTAGAGCATCTTATATAGTGATGAAATAATAGATATTGTTTTCATCAGATATGAAGATGAATCTTGTGTGTTTACAATGAGGTTAGTGGGAGTGTGTCCACTTACCGTATATTGTATATTAATGATATTTCAGACAATGGAAAAAGGGAAAGTGACTTATTTGTGTAGACTTGAGTCCAGTTGAGTAATATTCCATAAAACTTGGGATGAGCCTGTTATATCTCAGAAATTCGTGTCTATAGGGATAGAGCGAAAGGATCAAATTAGGTTTATCTCAGAAGAAATTCAAGATAGAAAATTCTAAGAATTGTTTGGTTTCCAGCCTCTAAGGCAGGGTATCCATTTTTTCTTTTAGAACGTCTCCAATATTAGATGAAGTAAAAGGCAATGAATGGGTCGTGTTCCTTATGCTTCAACTATAGTCAGTCTCTTATATGCAATGGGATGTACACAGTCTGATATAGATCCTACTATAAAATGGTATCAGTCTGATCCAAGTGAAGAATTAAGATCTTATGGAAATAGTGAATTTCGTGGGGACGAGTTCACTGATTCTATTGTATATATAGATAAAGAAAATAGAGAGTTAATTTTGGAATTGTCTTATATGTAATAAAGAAATAGTATGTTGGAAAGAGTTCCGAACTGCCAGTGACTGTTGCTTTATTGTTGAAGTTGAATACATCGCAGCGCTTAATGCTGCATTGATAGAAATTTGGATAAGAAAAATTATTCATAGAACTTAAGATGGTTTCAATCATTAAATCATCATTAACGACAATAAGGTTGATGCACCAATTAAAGGAACCTAGATCTCATCGAAGATCCAAACACAAGAAAAATGAGTTTTTCATATTATTCAAAAAATTATTGCTCGAAAGGAAATGAATTTTGCAGAAAGTTTCCTACATTGAAAAATGTAATTGACCCACAGATCTTATTGAAGGATCTCATATATTTTAGAGCTATAAACATCATCTAGCTAAGAATCGAGCGGAAGCGAAACATGACATTCAAAAATTTCTGGAATTCAAAGCATGATGTTCATATGAAACTTTAATCTTGATATCATGTGATTAACATATGCAAAACATATATATAGCAAGTATATATATTGACAAGAGATAGTAGAAGAGTATACCTCTTGTAGACAACTCATGAAAGCCATAGATCTGAATTTTTGCACACTTGATGGAAGACACCTCCTCTTGAAAATACAAGAGCTCTAGTCCGTCCACACGAGCAAAGAATGGCTTCTCCATTTCCGTGGTTGTTTTGTGCTAGATAACCATGGAAGATTTATGAGCTTGTTTGTGAGGAAGAAAGCAAAACCATTTCCTTCTTCTCCCTTTCTTTGGCTGCGTTTTTATGAACAAGAAGAGAAAACAAGTTCATCTAGTTCACCTTCATTTTTCAGCCATGGTTCTCTCAAGATGAAGAAGAAGAAAATCCTTTTTCTTTTCTTTCTTCTTGCTGCATTTTTCTCTAATTTTTTCAGCCATGGAGGCTTGAGGAGAGAGATAGATGAAGACAACTCATGGCTTGGTTGATGATGATGACAATTCTTTTTCTTCATCTTTTTCTTTCTCCAACATGTGGAGAGAATAGAAGGTGACAAGCTTTGTCATCTTTTTCCCTCTTTTCTTATTTTTGTCTCCTTTTGAAATAAAAGAGAAGACAACCTTCCTTGAATTAAGGTTGTGTTGTCTCTTTGTTAGAAAAGAAAAGATGACAAACCTTTGTCATCTTTTGTTTCTTTTATTGTAGTATTTTTTCACTAATGTATTTAAATATTCAACCTAATCACAATTAGTTGAAATTATGAAAACAACATTTTCATATTTTCACATTAGCCCCAACACTTAATAATAATTGTATATTGACCCCAATAACTTTTAAAAGGTCAATTACACCATTGTTAACTCCTTAACAATTACATAATTGTTAACTCCTTAACAATATAAGAGAAACAAAATATAATTGTTAACACTTTAACAATTCAAGAGAAACTAAACACAATTATTAACACTTTAATAATTCAAGATAAAATAAACGAATTATTAACACTTTAATAATTCAAGAGAAATTAAACGCAATTGTTAACACTTTAACAATTCAAGAGAAAGTAGATGAATTATTAACAATTTGATAATTCAAGATAAACTAAACGAATTGTTAACACTTTAACAATTCAAGATAAAATAAACGCAATTGTTAACACTTTAACAATTTGAGAGAAACTAAAACAAGCTCAATAGAAAAAACATTCACCATGCTCTATTGTGTGTGACTTTCTAGATTCACTACTATATAGCACTGAAGAAACGTTGAACACTTTCAATGTTAATCGAGCTATTCGATTTGTTTAGAGAATGTCTCCCGTCATTCTCAAAACACCCTCAGAGTTCTTGAGTGACGTTCTAGCTACCAACGTATCAAGACAGTTTATAAAGTAATGAAATCTTATTCAAGTGAATCTATTTATGGTCGCCGATTATCGTACAATCCAATCCTTCCATTAATTGTCCCGTCGAGCAAGAACCATGATCTGATTAAGTTCATAGACTCGAAACGATGCATAGATCCAAATGGTGGAATGAGAGATGACACATGAAAAAACCCATTTCCATTATTCATGCCTTGGCCAAGGACTTCCTCATTCAACAACCAAACTTGGATCGCATAGGACATCGCCTCACGTCGGAGGTTAACGGATCCTCTCTTGACCACTACTTGTCAATCACTATACCAGACGAATGAAACTGCGAGAGGACGTATCTCATCTCATTTGTCGAAACAATCATTGTCCAAACGCTAGAATCAAACCCTAATACATATGACAACCGTAATGTCTCAAGTCTAAGGATTACATGCACAATCGCAACGATTAACAAATTATTAATCCAAAGTCATGTAATTTGTTATTCACGTCACATTCAATGATCTATTCAACTAATAGTCATCCACATGTTTGTAAGTCGCATCGCTATGCTGTTATGGCACGTGGCTCACCATCCTTTATCATTAATATCTCTATATTAATCAAAGGTAACAACACATGTAATAGTCCGTAATTGATTATTAAAGTTCCGATCAAATAATCTAAGGACTATGAATACTTTAAGTATTTATCATATTAAAGGAATACGTCAACATATTCTAAACGCTTTTAGAATACATTCCTCTAATGAAAATACTAGGGACTCATTCATACATGTAAAGAAGGAGAATATGAATGTCCTAATTATGTCAATATGTAAACGAACATATAAACACTAATGCCATAAGTAAATGTCAAAATGCCCCAATATATGTCATCCAAATATGTAGCATTAGGGCATATCTCTAACAATCTCCCACTTGCACTAATGCTATGAAACATAGTATTAGTACAACAAACAATGATATCATATACTCATCTTCTCAAAACTAGGACCTAGCTGTAACTGATTCATAGCTACGGTAAGTGGGTCAGCTACATCAAGAGATATGGCCATTTTCTGCAAAGACATATCACAATATAATTATTGGCTATAGATACAACACATGAAGATGGAAACACTTTTCCAAATGTTTGGACATACAGTGAGACCTTGGTTCCACAAGCTTGTGCAGTAGCTCCGTATAGTCGTAACAATAAAAGCATCACAACTTAACAATAGGAACCATAACCAACTCGTATGATTTCCTCGATCCAAACAACTTCTTTCGTAATATTACATATCACAAAAGACATAAGTTATGTAATGGAATCTACAGTTTTCTCAGAACCTTTCTAACTTACTGAGCTCCCACTACAAATAAACGCGAACCCTAACATAGACATTCTATTATAAGATTCAGATTAAGAATCTGAACTAGTAAATCCATCACTACGGAATTTACATCCTCCATGAACTAAAATATATATCTTTAGTGCTTCCCAAGTACTTAAGAATATACTTCAATTCTATCAACCATTCCCAAACTTGGATTGGACTAATATTTACTCGTAACACTTTACAGTTTATGCAATATCAAGTCTTGTATATAATATAACAAATATGAAGTTACTATAACTTTGAATACAAATTTGTTATGCAACTAGAGTTTCTTGAACACTTTCAAAACCACTCTTATGTACAATCTAAGGAATATGTCGAGTAATCTATTTGTACTATCATTATAGCTACAAATTTACAAGATACGAACGACAAGTTCTAAATGGAGAACATTTAATATGACTAGACTATAATTAATATCACAACACACATATCATCAACTATGATATTGAAGTCATCATTATTGCAATTATAGAAAAGTGGATGCGCTCCCACTACGCTTTTGCAATCACAAGGTTCATCTACATTTTAAATGAAATCTAACTCTTTAATCTCATTTGAAATGGGTGAAACATTTCCAAGGAATTCACTTAAAAATCCACAAGTGGATTTATCAAGTATGCACATATTACTCATATCAATAGATCATAATTATCAATATAGTAATACAATGTGCTATAATGACTAGCATAATACAACGAGACTAAAGCACAATAATTGGTAAAAGGATTTCATCATAGCTAACACTTTGGCTTTGATGATATCTTTTAGAAACCAATATAGCTATAAAAGGTCATTACCCTTTTCTATTAACTTCAACCTTTATCTCGGAGATCAATATCCAGATTAAGCTAAAGTATATGAAGTCTCATTATTATGCTTTGCATTATATAGTTTCTTGGAATCGATATCAAATATATCGTTTCTTTGTAGATTGTAGGATCAACTAATTGATAATTATCTCAAATACACAAACAACGTTTGTGCTTCTAAAAGGATATCCCTATATTCTTTTAAAGAATGAGATACACTACTAGTTTTTCAAAGATCTTGTGTGATGACTCATCACGGACCTTATTGAATAGATTCATTACTTTGGTCTAAGTGATTTTATAGCTTTAGAGGATACATCCTCAATTTCTATTTTATTATAAAGTAACATCTTCTTCAACAAAACCTTTTCTTCAAGAAAGATTACAATATAATAGATCAATAGACATTGATCACTAAATAGAAATTATATCCTACAAAACTAGGATATACTATAAAATTACCTTTAACCAAAACTCCCACTAGTCCTTTAAAAAACTTTTCAATAAAAGTAAGACAAACCAAAATTAACACATTTAATACTTGGTTGACATCCAACTTATATCAAATATAAAGTTCTAGCAATAGCAGACAGTTACTATTCAATATAACATTAAATTAAGGAAAGCATGACCCACAAATAAATAGAATGATTAGTCAAACTAATCAATAACTTTACTACGTCCAACAAAGCACGGTTTCTTCACTAAGAAAACCCTATTTATTTATGGTACACCGGGCATTATTAATTTCGATACTATATCAAAATTTTAGGATACTCAAATAAAATAGTACTTAAGTATTTTGCCTTCATGATCTAATCATAAGACACTAATACATTTTTCTATACGAGCCTATTCTCAAATAGCTCTAAATACATCAACATGTACAATCCAAATAAGCTAGTAGTTTTAATCCTTTATCAAACAAAGGATGACTTGGTTACCTTTCCAATAAATCAGATGTATAAGTTGATCAAACCAACCTAATCATTATCTTATTATTAAAAAAACCTAATCATGTAGAAACTACAATTAATTTGGATCATTTGAGTAATCTTAAAATTTGGTGGATGGTTATAACGGTTGTCAATATATTTGTAATACATTCTTTTGTCCATATTAAGACAATAAAGACTACACCATAATGCACTTATACAAGCTTTAGGAATATACATTTTATTCCTAATATCATTTAGGTATAATATTTAAAATGCAAAATATGTCCAGAAGGCATCCAAACAAATTGTCTTTAGCTAACGCAACAACATTTGTTTCATTTGCTAACACTGAAAACATTCCACGCTTCCAAAAGCGCACTACTGAGATTAAGATTCTATCCTCGAACACATTCACTAATGTTTCACTAGAATCCATAAAGTAGTACCAATTACAATCAAAGAATATTTATAATTCATAGTAGCTTTACAACCTTGACATTCAAGCTATAAAGATACTTTGGATTAAAACCTCTTTTAATGTCTGGTTTTAAGGCTATGAAAACATCATTTACACATGCCCATTCAATCCTTAATATTCTTCTTAGAATGCTCCCACTGGCTAATAGAAATCATCTTTATTTGTCTTTCTTCTTTGCATTACCACTAACCAAAGAGGAAATACGAATATGAGAATGAATTCCATTTATATCTAATATCATGCATTAAATATGCTTACCACAAAATCATTTGCTAGTTTAGAATTATATTATTTACATCTTGCATACCTTTATGCAAACTATGAAAGAATATAAATCTTTAGCATATTTAATTTGTTTTACTTATCAACCATAAGTACTACAACATTTTATTTTGATACTTTATCAAGATAAAAAATAACGGAGCATATAACTCTAAGACTTTATTAAGTTTCTAAGAACCATTCTTAGATAATAACGTTAATAAAAAATTTTGGTCCAGTTGCGCGATATAAAGTCTAGTTAATTAAAAACGACGGGTTCATTGTTGTAGCCATAAACGTATGCAGAAAATAAGATCGCAAGTTGACATAAACTTGTTAAAACATTTAATTTGGCCTTTAATTAAATGATACATCCCACTAATTTTATCGAATCTCACACTCCTAAATGAGATCGTGAATCTAATTAAAGACTCATTAGTAGGTGACCATGATTCTCTTTAATATGAAGACCCCTCAGCTTTGGTGCATTATTGAAATATATATACAAAGAGTTAGCAACAATTACTATCTATATCACTATATAGGATATGGCCATTTTGCCCCTAAATCACTGTAACCTCAACTTTGGTGCATTATTGGAAACGTGATCTAGTTAGATTACACCCACCGTCATAGTGTTGCGACAATTTGAATCTCGGACCTCAGCTTTAGTGCGTTATTGGCCTCGTGATATTGGAACAACACAACATCACTATGCTTGCTAGGTAAACATAATACTTTCATGGAATATGTCTTCCTACCTTTGGGTTAGCCAAGACATACCCAATCGAGCAAATATAACCTAGGATAGTGGAGGGCAACGATAAACACTTTTACCGCTTTACAATCTAATATGTTTGCACATAGGAAGATTTTGAATTTAATTAGGTCTCACTATGCACATTAGTTAATTTACAAGCATACATCACATATAAGCAAATAAATAAACATACATGCAAAATCATACATTATGGTGGATCATGGACTTGGACTATGAATTAAATCAAGACAAAAATAAAACCTAAATAAACACATCAGCATGTCTTCTTTGGTCTTGTCTTCTTGAATTCTTCAAAGATCTAAAGCGCCTTAAATTCCTTGAAAGTCTCCAATGGTCTTCTTGCAAACTTCTTGTATAAATTACATACATTATGTCTCACTACAAATTTCTCTCAATTGCAAGAAAATAAAATGAGACTTATGTCTCAATTACATACTAATGAATGATATAATTAGTTACAACGCCATCTAATGAAATTACAACTAATTAACCATTCATTAACCAAGTCCATGATCAAATTCACCATTTATCATCCAACATCATTATGTAAGATAAAACTCATAAAGCATAGGATATGCATCATATACATAAACAATAAATCTAACACAAACTAATGTATCCAATACATTAAATAAATAAAAGGCATGTTTGCAATAAGTTTCATATCTTGAGATTTTAGCATCTCATGTTAAACAACACAAAAGAACTAGATAAAATCAATTTTAAGTCCATATTTGTTCAATAAGGCCCAATGCAAATCCTTTGTTAATTTTATGGCCCAATTTGAGTTCCAAGGCTCATATTAATCTTCACTAAGAAAAATAATCTCATCTAATCTTATTAGACTAAAGCCCACTGATTTTTTAAGCCCATTGGACTTAACCAAAGTCAAACCAATTAGTCATTGCTTTTAATTTATGACCCATCATAAATCTGCTGCACATATACCAACTATTTTGACTCGTTTAGCCTACCTACAGTTCTTCAAAAATTCTGAAATTTTGTAGAGACGTAGCTCTTTGAGTGTATATAGTTTTAGAATCAAACAGAACTCAATTCGGAGTTAAATTGACTGAGTTATGCCCTTCGGAACACAACTGCGCAAACTGTCCAGCTTTACGCGAGAATCAGTGAACTTACTGATTTTGATTTTTTTGAAACCCTTAGCCACGAAATTAGGAGATGCATATTAGAGGATGAAATGTTATACTATCTCTATAGCATAACATATCCAAAAATTAGCCAAATATAACAATATTTACTATGCCAAAACAGTCACGCAAAAATAGTGGACAGAAACATTTTCAGAAATGTTGAAACTCTTTCCTTGTTCTTTTGTGCTCAAGACTTTAGAAACTTTAAACAAACACATATGTAATCACATGAAGATCAAGTCCTTGCTCTGATACCACTTGAAAGATCTCATATATTTTAGAGCTATAAACATCATCTAGCTAAGAATCGAGCGGAAGCGAAACATGACATTCAAAAATTTCTGGAATTCAAAGCATGATGTTCATATGAAACTCTAATCTTGATATCATGTGATTAACATATGCAAAACATATATATAGCAAGTATATATATTGACAAGAGATAGTAGAAGAGTATACATCTTGTAGACAACTCATGAAAGCCATAGATCTGAATTTTTGCACACTTGATGGAAGACACCTCCTCTTGAAAATACAAGAGCTCTAGTCCGTCCACACGAGCAAAGAATGGCTTCTCCATTTCCGTGGTTGTTTTGTGCTAGATAACCATGGAAGATTTATGAGCTTGTTTGTGAGGAAGAGAGCAAAACCATTTCCTTCTTTTCCCTTTCTTTGGCTGCGTTTTTATAAACAAGAAGAGAAAACAAGTTCATCTAGTTCACCTTCATTTTTCAGCCATGGTTCTCTCAAGATGAAGAAGAAGAAAATCCTTTTTCTTTTCTTTCTTCTTGCTGCATTTTTCTCTAATTTTTTCAGCCATGGAGGCTTGAGGAGAGAGATAGATGAAGACAACTCATGGCTTGGTTGATGATGATGACAATTCTTTTTCTTCATCTTTTTCTTTCTCCAACGTGTGGAGAGAATAGAAGGTGACAAGCTTTGTCATCTTTTTCCCTCTTTTCTTATTTTTGTCTCCTTTTGAAATTAAAGAGAAGACAACCTTCCTTGAATTAAGGTTGTGTTGTCTCTTTGTTAGAAAAAAAAAGATGACAAACCTTTGTCATCTTTTGTTTCTTTTATTGTAGTATTTTTTCACTAATGTATTTAAATATTCAACCTAATCACAATTAGTTGAAATTATGAAAACAACATTTTCATATTTTCATATTAGCCCTAACACTTAATAATAATTGCATATTGACCCCAATAACTTTTAATAGGTCAATTACACCATTGTTAACTCCTTAACAATTACATAATTGTTAACTCCTTAACAATATAAGAGAAACAAAATATAATTGTTAACACTTTAACAATTCAAGAGAAACTAAACACAATTATTAACACTTTAATAATTCAAGAGAAAATAAACGAATTATTAACACTTTAATAATTCAAGAGAAATTAAACGCAATTGTTAACACTTTAACAATTCAAGAGAAAGTAGATGAATTATTAACAATTTGATAATTCAAGATAAACTAAACGAATTGTTAACACTTTAACAATTCAAGAGAAAATAAACACAATTGTTAACACTTTAACAATTTGAGAGAAACTAAAACAAGCTCAATAGAAAAAACATTCACCATGCTCTATTGTGTGTGACTTTCTAGATTTACTACTATATAGCACTGAAGAAACGTTGAACACTTTCAATGTTAATCGAGCTATTCGATTTGTTTAGAGAATGTCTCCCGTCATTCTCAAAACACCCTCAGAGTTCTTGAGTGACGTTCTAGCTACCAACGTATCAAGACAGTTTATAAAGTAATGAAATCTTATTCAAGTGAATCTATTTATGGTCGCCGATTATCGTACAATCCAATCCTTCCATTAATTGTCCCGTCGAGCAAGAACCATGATCTGATTAAGTTCATAGACTCGAAACGATACATAGATCCAAATGGTGGAATGAGAGATGACAAATGGAAAAACCCATTTCCATTATTCATGCCTTGGCCAAGGACTTCCTCATTCAACAACCAAACTTGGATCGCATAGGACATCGCCTCACGTCGGAGGTTAACGGATCCTCTCTTGACCACTACTTGTCAATCACTATACCAGACGAATGAAACTGCGAGAGGACGTATCTCATCTCGTTTGTCGAAACAATCATTGTCCAAACGCTAGAATCAAACCCTGATACATATGACAACCGTAATGTCTCAAGTCTAAGGATTACATGCACAATCGCAACGATTAACAAATTATTAATCCAAAGTCATGTAATTTGTTATTCACGTCACATTCAATGATCTATTCAACTAATAGTCATCCACATGTTTGTAAGTCGCATCGCTATGCTGTTATGGCACGTGGCTCACCATCCTTTATCATTAATATCTCTATATTAATCAAAGGTAACAACACATGTAATAGTCCGTAATTGATTATTAAAGTCCCGATCAAATAATCTAAGGACTATGAATACTTTAAGTATTTATCATATTAAAGGAATACGCCAACATATTCTAAACGCTTTTAGAATACATTCCTCTAATGAAAATACTAGGGACTCATTCATACACGTAAAGAAGGAGAATATGAATGTCCTAATTATGTCAATATGTAAACGAACATATAAACACTAATGCCATAAGTAAATGTCAAAATGCCCCAATATATGTCATCCAAATATGTAGCATTAGGGCATATCTCTAACACTTATAAGACTAGTCACAGTTGATCACCATCTTGGAGAAGATTAGTATATGATACAAGTGTATGATGCACTTATCCTATGAGAGATAACATTAGTACAAGTAGGAGATTGTTAAATATATGCCTTAATGCTATAGTTAGATGACCAATATAGGGATATTTTGATGTGTATGTGTATTTTTATAATGACATTTAATGGACATTCATATTCTCCATCTATAATATATGACTGTGTCCTTAGTATTTCTTCAGAGGAGAAATATATTCTAAAAGCGATTAGAATACGTCGACATATTTTTTTTGATATGATAAACACTAGAACTAATTCGTGGCCCTTAGATTATTTAACCAAGACTAGAATAATCAAGTACGGATTATCATATGTAGTTACCTTTGATTAACATAGAGATGTTAATGATAAAGGATGACGAGCCTTGTGCCATAACAGCATGGGGATGCGATTAACTTACATATGAGTGATCATTAGTAGAATGGATCATTGAATGTGACTTAGATAATAAACTATATGACTTCGGATAAATAGTTTGTTATTTGTTGCAGATTGTGTAAATTAATCCTTTGACTTGAGAAATTACGGCTGCCGGATATATTAGGGGCTAAATATAGCGTTTGGACAAAGCTCGCCTTCATAAAGGTAAGATATGGCCTCTCGTACTTTAGTCTTGTGATATAGAGATTGACGGGTAATTGTCAAGATAGGATCCGTTAACCTTCGATATGAGGAGATGTCCTATGCGATCTTATTACGGTCGGTGAACGAGGAAGTCCTTGACCAAGGCGTGAGTGAATGATGGAAATGAGTTTTTCCATAGTGTCATCTCTCGTTCCACCGTTTAGATCTAAGCATAGAATCGGTTTAGTGGAATTAACAGTGATTGGGACATTTTAATGGAAGGATCGGACTGCACACTAATTCGCAACTATAAATAGATTCATATAAGTCAGACTTCATTTACCTATAAACTGTCTAGGCACGTATGTTGCTAGGCATCACTCTTGAACATGAGGGTATTTCGTAGAATGATGGAGACATTCTCCGGAATAGATTAAAAGTGTTAAATGGTCCTTCATCGTTTTATGGTTATGAATCTAGAGGTCACACACTAAAGAACATCATGAATAGAATAATCAACGAGCTTATATGTAATTTAGAAAGAACGTTAAAGAGTTAACGTCATTCCTTTTTGTCATTAAAAGTTAATGGGAAAATTGTGTAATTATTAAAAGTATTGGGCCGATTGTGTAAATAGTGATAGTGTTGGGTCATGTGGAAATTATTGATGAGAGTATTGGGTGTTTGAATAATTACTAAAAGGTATTAGGTGTCTCCCCTGTACTTAGGCCTATCCACAAACCTGCACTCAGAAGAATCAACACAAACAACATCTATATAATGTTCCATTTTCAATCCATAAGTCTATTCTAGCTTCTTTTTCCTTTTAGACAGGTACATACATGCTTCTGGACCTAAACAATACTAATCTAATACATTTACTAAGTTATCATACCATTCTAACTAACTTTCATTTAAACTACAATTACATCTCTTTATATAAAGATTATATTTGAGATCATTAAATTATACACAGGGTCACTTAAGCTTTAAAATAAATACAAGGTCATGAATTCAACTAAGCCTCTACTTTACAAATTGTACAATCACGAGCAAATAACACTTCAATGCATAGAAGCCCAACCAGCTTGTAGACACTTCAATTCCTTCGTATTAACCTGAAATTGTTAGAAAAATGGGTGAACAAAACACTATGCTCAGTAAGGGAGGGAAATAGTTATCCGGGGAATTTTGAAAATGTTTTCGTGAAATACAAATAAGCCATAGAATCAATTAATCAAGATAAAATACTTATTCAAAATAAAAAAGTTAAGTAGCACGTTTAGGGAGCTATAATCAAACAATAACAACGTATAATCAATTTAAGACAACCAAAATAATCACAAAGGTACAACGTCAACACAAGAAAATCAACTAATATCACTAATTTAATAACACTTAAATAAAGAATGCAATCATAGGTAACTCTCCAAGGACTTCGGGCCCAAGCGAGAGTTAATTAATAAAAGGATACAATTTGATCATGAACACAAACCGCGAACCACGAGCCACGAACCCAATGAGATAATGATAATGATATTGATAAGCCGACATTCCTATACACCAACGGGGGTACTCCGGATGTATCACCTCGTTATCCTACGACCCAACTCTCCCAGGGCGGCATCCCTAGCGAAAGAGGGAATAGCTACGGAGCTAAAACAACCAACCTTGGTAAGTCCGATGTTGCCCAGAGAGGTCCATCGCATCCGTACTGATAATAAGGTTGCACAACCGTCGATAAGAGAATCACAATTAAAGCACACAATAAATAGTTTGACAATCCAATAGCACATAAAGAGGAACAACATAGTAGGTTGTCCTTAACTCAAATAATAACAATCAATTACAACCAACACACTGTCACAGAATTCTAGCAAACAAGTTAAATGCTCAAGTAACACAACTAGCATTCTAACTAACTTAAAAAGGCTAAAGAAATACAAGCTAACACATTTTAGAATAACAAACAATTCTATATTCTTTTATTAGCCTCTTTACTTCTTAACAACTAAACAAGTTATATATCACCGAGGTCATCCTACAAGCATACTAGACATTCCAGCTCACCTAGACACTTAACTAGACAAGTTCAATCCAATTTCTAACAAGTATTCTAACTTTCTTTATATTGGCCCTTTATACTTTCTAGCGAATTAGCAACCCATCAAGCATCGAGGTGACACTACGAGTTCACTAAATATTCAACCATCATTTATGAACCACAACTAAGCTTTGAAAACACATACTACACACATACGGCTCAAAACACATAAATGCCCCTTTGTCCATTAACACTACAACACCATAATCTACTCACTAAAACAACGCCATAAATGCACTATAATCACTACCTAACACAATTAGCACCAACCAACATACCCAAATATACCCGGTCAACAAAACACACACATGGCCCATTTGATTTCAATCAAAATTATCAAGTTCATAACATGTTCTAGCCATTTTAAACATTAATCTAGGTTCATTAGCATCTATGGCACACTTAGATAACCTAAAATCAATCTTATAACCTTTAAACATCATTTAGCCCTAAAAGTTACTATTCATCATCTTCCACATTTGATCTTTTGCAAAAACTAACAATTCAAGCCATTCAACTCCATAAAACAAGTCTTTATACATAGGAAACACTAAATTAAACAACAGTCAAGCATTATTTTAGCATATAACGTCAAAACTAGAAATTGCATAAACATGGCATAAACTTTAAACTTTAGATGCAAGGAAAAGACTCTAAATGGCTAGCAACCACCTCCTACAGACTTGGATTGCACAATTTTCACAAACCCTAGCTTCAATTTTTTTTCTTTCTCCTTGGCCTACGGGTTCTAGGCTTATTTTAGAGCTTTTGTCTTGTTTTTATGTTGTGTATTGTATGTATATGTAGTATATAAGTATATGGATTATATGTGTGGGCTAATTGGGCCTTAGTAAAAATGCAATAAAAGTAGCTTTAAAAGTCCAAAACTAATTACAAATCTAACTAGCCCCAAACAGCATTGTTTTTACTATTCATATGGTACCCAAAAAATTTTTGCTACCCGCCTTCCCAACATGATATCCAATTAAAATTTGTGAACATATTCCCAAAAACACATATATAATAAGGGAAAAATATGAAATTTGTAAAATAAAATACTTAAATTTTTACCCCGTGCTCAGGGCTCGTTTTAAAAAGATAAAATTTAATCTATTAGGTATAAGAAACAATCCCATATAATATAAATGACAAAATAATAGGTTAAAATATTTATTTGAATTAGTTAAATGTTAGTTGCACATTTAAATAAGTAACCAAAAGTAAAACTACTAAATATACACAAAAGTTAAAGTAAGCACATAATTTCATACAAATACTTTAAATAAACATATAATTATATGCAAATAAGTATTATGCACTATTTACTAGGGCCGGGGTATCACATCATCTATCCCAGTCACCTTGTGATGATGTCACATGCTACTAATTCAAAATAGATGACCAAGATTTAATCTTGAAAAGTAAGTCCTATACATGGCTGGCTTTTGTAATGATTGCTAATGCAAGTGGATTAGGAGATAGAAAACTCTTTTAGCCACTTGAACGCTCAACTAATCAAGAAAGATTAGATATGATTTGCAAGATAATCTTTCTCTCTCTTCTCTCTCTTCTCTCTCATATACACGGCTACACACTCAAAGAAAGAAGATGTTTTTTCATCTTCAAGACACACACGACCAAGCACTCAAAAAGGAAGAAAGAGAATATATCATCTTCAACACATACACACAATAATATGAAGATGAAATATAGTTAGAAATTTTTTTTTCTCTTCCTTGCTCTCGACCCTAGCATAGAAAAGGAAAATGAGTTTTTCTTTTAATACTCTTACACACATATAAGCTCACATCACTCAAGACAAGCTAGCACATTTAGTTATTGGGTGTAGATTGTTCTTGGATGTTTGGTGTTTCCACCTAGATCCTTCACACTTGAGGAGGAGCTAGTCCACATCATCAAAGACATTCTACAAGTTGTTGGCTATCTACAAGGGGTATAACTTCATCTATACCTTTGTCTTTATATATATAGTTTATATATATTGAAATGCATGTTAGTTTTATGGACATTACTTAAAGATCACATATGAATACAAAGGTTATGGAGTAAAATTTTTAGAAATACCATGCTTCTATTTTCGGCCATAAGGGTTTGTGATTTGCATGTTTTCTTTGATGATCCTACAACTATATGTTGTGTTCTCCTTCATTCTCATGTTGTCTTTGCAGTTCATTGCTCATGGAGGCCATAATATATGCCTTTGCTCGCATGTCATGTTTAAGCTAAAGATCATAAGTTTCACGTTCTGCTTCTGTAGCAATGTTGGGGAGGTTTTGGGGAGGGGCCTTTTCTAGAACGTACTCAATCTTTTCCATTCTCATAACTATTTTGAGGTTACGTATGTTAGAGATATGCCCTAATGCTGTAAAGTTAAATGACCAATATAAGGCATTTTGGTGTAAATCTAAATGGCATGTTAAATAGATGTTCATATTCTCCGTTCAATTATATGAATGTGTCCTTAGTGTTCTTCTAAGAAGAAGTATATTCTTAAAGTGTTGAGAATACAACAACATATTTCTTCAACATGATGAACATTCAAAAGCATTCATAGTCCTTAGATTATTCTACCGGGACTAGAATAATCAAGTACGGACTATCATATGTAGTTACATTTGATTAACATAGAGATGTTAATGATAAAGGGTAGCGAGCGTTGAGCTACAATAGCATAGGGATGCGATTAACTCACATATGAGTGATTGTTAGTATAACGAATCATTGAATGTGACCTGAATGACAAACTACATGACTCTGGATTAATAGTTTGTAATTCGTTGCAAATTGTACAAATTAATCCTCTGACTTGAGAAATTACGGTCGCCGAATATATTAGGGAATAAATCTTGTGTTTGGACAAAGCTTGTCTTCCTAAATGCGAGATACAGTCTCTCGCAGTTTAGTCTTGTGATATAGAGATCAACAGGTAATTGGCAAGATATAATTTGTTAACCTCCAACAGTGAGACGATGTCCTATGCGATCCAATGTCTGTTGCTTGAAATGAGAAATCCTAAACTGAGGTAGTTGAACGATGGAAATGTGTTTTTCCATAGATGTCATGTCTCGTTCTACCGAATTAGATCTATGCATAGAATCGTTTAGTGGACTTAATCATTTAATGGTCCCCATAACGATCGGGACATTTTAACAGAAGGATCGGACTACACACTAATTTGTGATTATAAATAGGTTCGTAAGAATTAGACTTCATAACTGTATATATTGTCATGATACGTTCGTTGCTAGCGCGTCACTGATGAACATGAAGGTATTCCGAAAAATGACGGAGAAATTTTCAGAATAGATCCTTCATCGCTATACGATCATGAACCTATAAAGTCACACATTTAGGGTATCATGAATAAAATAATTTATGAGCTTAGTATTGAGTTAGAAACACGTTAAAGTGTTAACGGTGTTATTTTGGACATTAATGGTTAAGTAAGCCAAAATTGTAATTTTTGAAAGTTTTGGGGCCAAGGTGCAAATATTGAAAAGTATTGGGGTAAAAGTATAAATAGATAGAGGGGTCTATTTCCAGTTAATTATTCTAAAGGGGTTTAGAATTGATTATTGGTAGTCTTCACTAGAAGACGAAAGACAAGTTGCACAAAAAAGACAAAACACAAAAGGACAAATGACAACTTGCACAAAAGGACAAAAGACATGTTGCATGAAAAATTGTCCATTTTGCCCTCCCTTGGCCGGCCATAAAAGGAGATGAATGACACTTGGCTTCTTCATTTATTTAGATCATGCAACTTGTCACTAGATAGATGGGTTTATACATCTATAAATAGTAGACATGTTTTTCATCTTCTTTGCACCTTACTTGGCCGAAAAAAAATTCTCTTGTTTTTCTCTTGGTGCATTCAGCCCAAGCTAGTTAAAAAAAAGGAAACTTTTGCTTCTTGTTTTTAACTCTAAATTAGTCAAACTCTTTGTGAAACTCCACTTTTCTATCTTATCTCGATTTGTGTGTTTTACCTCGTTTTGCGTGAATTGACATGTTTATGTGCTATATGACTTAGAATGTGTTAATTCTGTGACTAATACTCTTAATAAATGCTAAGTGTGCATTCATGAAATTTTCATAAAAAACGGAATCAAAAATTTTATCGTCGGTTTTAGTGAATAGTATTTTGAGCACCTGTCCGCTAAAATTTTTACAAGGGTGTTTTAAACGTTTTAAAACCTAGTCCTCAGGTATTAATAGACCCGTGTTTGATTAAAACGAATTTGGAATCGGTTTTGGAATTTTAAAGGTTTTTACACTTTCTTTTACAAAAATCAAGTTTTAAGCCAACTCGATTGTAATTGTTTAAATGTAAAACTTCTTGTCACCTAAAAATAAACTACTTGAGATATCTTAGGAGTTGCATAATTAGTTTGAGCAAGAAATAGCTAAAATGAATTAAAAGACTAGAAATACAAAAAAAATGCTAACTTTGACTTTTACTATTTTATTTGACCAAGCCTATTTATGCATAATATATCAATATTGCTCACAAAATAACTCAAAACACACTCATTTCTCACTCACTTGGCCAAAACTCCATAGCCTTTCTTGAGGAGTTTTTCAACATTTTTTCAAAGAAAATTTTTCATTAAAAGTTGCAATTAAAGGCCAATCTTCATCAACCAAAGCTTGATTCCACCACTTGAGCATCCATTGAGCATCTTTCTAGCTTCATAACACATCAAAGGTGAGAGAAAAATTCTAGATCTCAAAAGTCATTTTTTATGTTTTTTCTTATAATTGCATTTTGAACCTTTAGAATGTTAATTTGAAGTTATATTATTGCTCAGTGCATGCTAAGGATCAATTATATGTATTCTTATGAGATTTGAACCGTTGTAGCATAAATGTTTATTTTCGGGTATTTAAAGTTCATAGTTTGGCAAATTGTTGAATATTTTAAGTTGTAATAGTTGGAATCGATTGCCGTCGATTTCTAAAAGTTTGTTAATTACGTGGTAGCGCTGTTATAATGCCGAATTTTTGATTGCGATGTTGGTGAGGAAGTCCGAAAATTTCATCCTTGACGCATTAGGGTTTTAGGGTTGTTGGGCATGATTTGGATGTATTTTGGTTGGTTTCCGAGAGGGCTAATGTAGTTGATTGAATGGGTGAGTGATAGAAACTGGTTTAGAGTTGTTTGGATTAGTAAAAGGTAAGATATGATTATTTGAAGTCTAGGTTGTCTTTCTTTAAAATGTTGTTATATGCCTTTAGATGATCGGGTGGTGTTTGAGTGATTGAACTATGAGTTGTTGATAGTTAGATTAGGGTTTGGTTGTGTGTCTAATGTATGTTAAGTTGGGTGGCCTACTTTGTCATTTAACTTAATTGTTTCATGATTATATAGTTGAGATTGTTAAATGTTGTTTAATTGATTATCGAAATACGGATTAATTGATTATTGATTATTGATTGTTGTTACAAAACTGTGAGGAGCACACTCAGGGTTAATCCGGGGTATTACACTGTTAATTGATTGTTATTGTTTTTATTAGTCGAGAGTCGGGCAACCAATGTTGTTGACTTTTCGAATTGGAATTGTTTTCGTTTTTATTAGTCGAGAGTCGAGCAACCAATGTTGTTGACTTCTCGAATTGTTATTATTATTGTTGTTATGAGTTGGGAGTCGGGCAACCAATGTTGTTGACTTCTCGAATTGAGTCCTATTGTTGTGAGCTTTGATAATGTTGTGTCACCTCGGGGGGCATCCTGGGTTGCGGGCACAGTTATCATGGCTAATCCCTATCTTGCATGGGCGGAGAGGCCATGGGGTATGGGTCTAGGTCAAGGTACCTCAGGATTGTGTCATTGAGTTTGGAGGAGTTGATGAGCATTGAATTGGTGTATGGAGCTTCATCAGCAAATGTATCATATCCTTATTGTGTGTTTACAGTTATTGCTATTGTTGCATTTATAATGATATTAATGTTCATTGTGTGTTTACTGCTAAAAGGATGATTTCCAAGGAGTATAGTAAATACTGTTAGAGATCTATTGGATCCTTATTGGGCTTGTTTTATATAAGCTCACTCTCAATTATTGCATGCATGCAGGTGTTACTGAGCCTGACTACGGGTACGTGCCTCTTGAAGAGGGAAATGTGCCATATGTGGATGAGTCTTATGTGCAGGAGTCATTGCCATGAGATTGTCTTAGTTGTTGTAACACAATGTATTGTATAACCTATCTTAATATAAAGACATATGTATGTTGATTTAGTAGTCTTTATTTTGATCATGACTAGATTACTAAGTTGGTTATAATCTATTTTGAAATGAATGTATAGCCTATGTATTATGTTGGAACGGAGGCACATAACTATGAAAGAGTTGATGAAAGAATGTTTAATGTATGAAGTAGTTGTGTTGTATGTTGTTAATTTGATTGTGGAGTTGGTTGGTGATTTATGGAAGTTGATGTATGTTGTTCTTACGGGTTGGTTTAGAGCCTTGATGTTCATGTTACTGTCATTATGCTGCCGAAATTCCGTTGCGTCCTGACTGATCGTAGAAGGGGTCGAGTTGGGGCGTGACACTCTTGACTTAACTAAGCTAGCACTTTAATTAGTTAGTTGTCCTTTGCTTTTGGATACCCGTGGACTGACTAGGACCTTTGCACTTGTGGAGGACGTTTGTCCAAGCCAAGATCTTCTTTCAAGAGTTATGTACGAGTTTTCCACATAAGGTACATTATGTATATTTTGTATCTTATTCTTGTATATATTTGTATATACTTTTCTTTTGTTTAAATGTACAAGATTATGGACTTATTCTTGAGAACTGTGTAATTACAATTGATTGTTGTACAAAGTTTTAATGTCTACATTTTCCGCTACGCACGTACATCTTGTGATTTACACGTAGATGATCTCACCGTTGGGCTCCCGCTCCTGCCACTTTCAACGTAGCCAGTCATTATAGTTTGGTTCGGTTAAGCAGTTCTTATCAAGAATACGAGCTAACGGGTTGATATTGAAGCCATATATACAAACTGTAGGAAAATAAATAATGCAAAAAGTAAGATTGCAAGTTAATGTAAAAATGCGGAACTATTTAACATGGACTTTAATTAAATAGTACATCCCACTAATTCTATCGAATCTCACCCTCCCTAAATGAGAAATGAGAATCTAAAAGACTCCTTAGTAGATGACCAATTTCTCTTAACATGGACATCTCTCAGCTTTAGTGCATTATTGAAATATGCGCTCAAGAGTTAACAACTATTTGTTATCTATTTCATTAAATAGGATATGGTCAATTTAGCCACTAAATCACTTTAATCTCAGTTTTAGTGCCTTATTGACTGAGTGATCTAGTTAGATTAAGCCCGCCATCATAACGCTATGCGACAATTTGAATCCTATGACCTCAACTTTATTATTGGCCACATGATATTGGTACATAACTACATCACTATGTATACTAGAATCTTATTAAAGCTTATTGTGGACTACATCATTCTACCTTTGGGTCAGACAATGATATATCCATTTTAAGCTAATAAGTTCAAGGATGGCAGAGGGCTACGATAAACTCGTTTTACCGTTTTAATCTAATGTGAGTTTGCACGTAGGGAGGTTTGGTTCTAACTTAGATCTCACACATGCATATAAGACTATTTAATAAGCTAACATCAAATATAGCAAATAAAATAGCAAATATGCAACACATATAATGGTGGATCATGGACTTGAACTTGAAATAAATCAAGAAAACCCTAAACCTAAACAAGCACATCCAAATGCCTTCAAAAGTCTTGATTTCTTGATTTCTTCAAAGATTCAATGGCCTTCAACTCCTTGAATGCCTCCAATGGTCTTCTTGCAAACTTCTTAAAGATATACATACATTATGCCTCACTATAAGTTTCTCTCAATTGGAAGAAAGTAAAATTGAGACTTATGTCTCTATTATAAACCAAATGAATGATTAATTAATTACAAAACCATCTCATGAAATTACAACCAATCAACCATCCATTCATCCACACAAACTTATAAAGCAAAGTAAATGCATCACATACATTATCAACTAAGCCATACAAAATAGTTAGCAAACAACTAATGCATCACATACAAAAAATTAACACATAATCTAAACTTTAACACTCATTAACAACTCTTTGTTAACATGCATGCAACAACCATTTGATTCCTTAATTATAACCCTCCTTATAATTCACATGCAAGCCAAGATTAACTAATATCATCAAGCCATAACAAAACAAACATTTTTGACCCATTTTTAAAGCCACCATGCTCTCAGCCAAGGCTAAGAAAAATGGCTAGACTTGATTTTTCATGCTATGCTTTATATCTACTATATAAACACATAAAGTTAGAACTAACTAAAACACCTTTTAGCCATTTTAACTTTATAGCATGGCTTTTCATATTTTAAGCATATTTCAACATGTTAACTTTATATCTAACATATAAACTAACATGTAAACATACTAAATATGAATTTAAGCTAATTTAATCATGCATGCAAGAATAAAAACATATTCCTAGCTATTTTTCACATGCATGCATGGAAAACTAGAAATATCAAAATTTTACACACTTTAAAGAATAGAACTTGGCTAAAAGATTATATAATTGCATGGACAATATAACCAAGGCTCTGATACCACTTGAAAGGACCATACAAATAGTGAATCACAACAAGTTATAAGCTTGGTGGAAGCAAACCATAATTTCAAAAATTTTAGCATTATAACATTTGTATTCATTATGAAAACCTCATGTTAAGTCCATGCAATCAATATAATTTTTTCATATATATACATATATATGAAATACTAGAGTTAGCAAGGTATACCTCTTGAAAACTTTAGCCAAGGAGATGAAGAAGCACCACAAGAATGTTGACAATCCCTTTCACACTTTGCAAAAGCTCTAGGTTGCCCACACGAACATCCAAGAGTCTTCTCCTTTAACTAAACTTATGTGCTAGCTATTTAGGTCTAGGAGTGAGCTTGTATGAAGTTTAGAAAGCAAAACAAAACTCTAGCCCATCTATCTTTTTTGTACCATGAGCAAGAGGAAAAAAAGAGAAGAGTTTGTAGCTTTGCTTTGTTGTGTCTTGCTTGTATTTTGTAATTGTGTATGTATATGGTTAGTGGAGTGTTTAGATATTATCTATGCAATCCCACTAACTCCTTAGTGGAATATAACAAACTTCCACTAACTAGCCATGCAACTAATCCTAGCCTTAGATTTGAATAAGATGAAATCTATGCCTTTGATTCAAGTTTAGTGGAATGTGATGTTATCATCCACTAACCAACTTAGTAGAATATGACACCTCTACTAGCTTTCCATGCTACAAATCCTGTCCTTAGATTTGAATAAGATGAAATCTAAGCCTTTGATTTGAACTTAGTGGAATATTATATCATCTTCCACTAACTAGACTTAGTGGAAGATCTCATCTTTTTCTACTAACTAATTATATAAATATTTAAATTAATCATAATCAATATTAGACTAATTTATTGGAAACTAACTTTCAATATTTATACTTTGGCCCCAACATTTTTGGTAATTACACTTTTGGCCCATCAACGTATTAATGATCAAACACAACATCGTTAACTCTCTAACGTCTCTAAACTAATCATAAGCTCATTAGAAACTCTATTCATGATGCTCAAACGTGTGTGACTCTTTAGATTCATCACTGTATAGTAATAAGAGACCATTAAACCCTTTTAATCTATTCCGAGAATATATCTGTCATTCTCAGAATACCCTTACGTTCTAGAGTAACGTCTAGCAACGTATCAAGACAATTTATACGACAATGAAGTCGAACTTTTGTGAATCTATTTACAGTTGCGAACTAACGTACAATCTGATCCTTCCGTTAATATGTCCCGATCGAATAAGGACCATGAAGTGATTAAGTCATTTGGCTCGATTCTATGCCTAGATCTAAACGGTGGAATGAGATATGACATTCATGGAAATACTCATTTCCATCATCATGCCTTGGCCAAGGACTGCCTCATTCAACTACCGAAATCAGTTCGCATAAGACATCACTTCCTATCTGAAGTTAACAGATCCTATCTTGACAATTACTTATCGATCTCTATATCAAAGGAGTAAACTGCAAGAGGTCGTTACCCATCTTTATCAATAAAGACAAGTATTGTCCTAATGCTAAGATTTAAACTCCGATATATCTAACATTTGTAATTTCTCAAGTCAGAGGATTACTTCCACAATCGCAACGAATAATAAAACTATTAATCCAAAGTCATGTAGTTTATTATTCATGTCACGTTCAATAATCTATTCCACTAATAATCATTCATATGTAAGTTAATTGCATCATATGCTGTTATGGCACAAGGCCACCATCCTTTATCATTAATATCCGATATTAATCAAAGGTAACTACATATAATAGTCCATAATCGATTATTTTAGTATCGGTCAAATAATCTAAGGACTATGAACAAGTTTGAATGCTTATCATATAAAAGAAATAGGCCAAGATATTCTAAAATATTTTAGAATATATTTATTCCATGAAATGCATTAAGGACACATTCATATAAAATATAAAGACGGAGAGTATGAATGTCAACTAAGATTTCCATTATAAATACATATTTACATCAAAATTCCCCTTATAGGTTATCTATCTATAAAGCATTAGAGTATATCACTAACAAGATCAAATTCCAAGGATATAGGAAGTTTAACCCAAAGTTTACATAGAGAATTTACTTGAATAACTAGACCTTGCTGATGACATTTTCTTCAATAATATGTCATACATACAGGATAAGGAATGTGATCGTCGTTTTATTGACCTTTTTGTATACACAATACTCATCTTCATTCTTAATGAAGTCAAACGATTTGATTTTTTTTTATCTAATTGAACGTTCCAGATTCTATCGGCTTCTTTGAGTTCTTAAATGGATCGTTTTAGCTTGCACACTTTATGACTTTTATCACTGGATTCAAAATATATTGACTATCCTATATTAATGTATTCCTTAATGAAGTCATTCTGGAATAAAATGTTGTTTTGATATCCATCTACCATATCTCATAACAGTAATGTGCAACTATGGCTAATAAATCGTAACAGATTTCAACAATTGGTGAAAAGATTTCCTTATAGTCAACTCATTGTTTATGACAATAATCTTTTGCCACTTGACATAAAGGTCTCCACCTTTTTGTTTGCACCTCCCTTTCTCTTACATAACCATTTACATCCTTTAGGTACAATACCTTTAGATAGGTCCACAAGATTCCAGACTTGGAAATGCATGAAATCCATTTGAGATTTATGGCCTCAAGCCATCAACTCTATGTCAAACATAGCTTTTTCATAGCTGACAAAATCATCAACATGATTACTGTCACGACCCTATTTCCTTAATTTCTATAATGGTCTCTAATACCGTAATAACAACACAGACGGTGTTAAACTTAATTTATGAAGATTTCAAAATCCGGGATCATGATGCCACGGGTTTAAGAAGATCACTCCCTTTTAGGTCCGCTAAAACACATTATATTAGCCCGAGCTCTAATTTCTATGAACCAAACATCCAAGTTGTTAATTACCACAATTACACCACCTGTTAATAACTTAATTCTAATAACACATTATACAAACTTCATTACTAATAATTAAAATTACAACCATCGGATACATATTCACAACACCTAGATCTTCCAAGTTACATCATATAGATTCAACTACTACTACTACTAAGCCTAGGATTCAAAAGAATAATAACTACTTATCTACAACTCGCGAATCCAAAAGAATAATTACAATCCTTCCATGTATCTAAATTCACATAACTTAGAAGTAATACACTAGAGGACACATCACAATATCCAGCATAATCATCAATGGTAGAAAATCCAATTCAACACATTGCTATGGTTTTCTATCCTAAGCGGCTTAATTAACCTGAAATGGTCAAGAAAGAAGGGTGAGCTAAACCAACACTTAGCTCAGTCAGGGCTACGGGGAATGGGGATTTTCGCAAGTATTTTTAACATTTGAAAGCCCTTTTTGAGAACATGACATGTCATGCATGAGTTGCAAGTAAGTACAAGAAATAATGAACAAGTAATAACATATAGCTCTACCCTCCTAGGATCTCAAGGGACCCAGCGAAGGTAGATTTATCATATACTTGATACTGTTTTTCTTGCAATTGCTGGAGACGGTAGGCCTTGATTCAGTCTTCATTCATTTTTCCCCAACTCTAAACATTAGGTGATATCCGGATATCCACCGGGGACTATAGTAGTCGAGACCGACTGGTAGCCTGATGCTACCTAGGAGAAACGAACGCTACCATACCCATAATTGTGATTGCAACTGCCGCGCCCGTAATTGTTAACATGGTAAGCAAAATATATGCATCAACATGAAAGGGAGGCAACAAAGTAGGTTGCCTCTACCACATATAGCAAGTGAATATCTTAGAATTTCAATCAAGACCATTTAGGTTCATGAAACATGTAAACAAGTATATGGAGGTCACCTAAGAAGGCTGCCTCCAATTACCAAGTTAAACAAGAGTAAACGAGGTATCGATAATAAATGATTAATATTCATATAATGATCTTGCATAAAAACTTATAACGAGTTACATAGCATTGATATAAAGTGCCCTTAGAAGTAACAAGTTTAGGATGTATATAATGCCTCCCTAAGTCATTTTCATAATATAAACCATGGGCCAAGTGATAGGCATCATACGACCACATAAAACCAATTATCTCAGAATATTATTTCGAAAAAGAGGCTTCCCGATCGATCGGAGAAGATTCGCGATCAATTGGGTGGCATGAAAATAAGTTCAGTGTTTTGTCCGATCGATCGGCCAAAATGGTTGATCGATCGGGCACCCTATCCGATCGATCGGGAAAAATAGCTGATCAATTAGGTAGAAGGCTATTCTGGCATGAATAGTGCCCAATTGATCGGGCCTTATCCCTGATCGATCGGGAGCTGCACAAAACGGGAAATTTCACAACTTCACCAATTCTATCATCTTCCTTGCCACACATGAATTTCCACACTAACCACCCTTCAAACTTAACTCCAAAACCTCACTTAGTATGCTTATACAACATATAAATCAAACCATTCCAACAAGAACCCAAAGGGTGCACAAAACTCATCAAACAACATCAAGCTTCAAGTTCACCCTAAAATCTTAATCTCATTACATACTTAAGGTTCATAACTATGCCATATGCTACTTTAAAAAACCTTTGAAAGAAAACCCCTCACCTTAGCCAAGACTTTGATATGCAAGAAAATGTTGTAGGATGCAAGAAAAGCTCAAAAAAGGCTTAAAGATGCTTGGGGATGGCTTAAACTTTTCTCCATCTTCTTCTTCTTCCTTCTCCCCTTCTTCTTTCTCTTCTTTCTTCCTCTTCCATGGCTGAATCGTGTGGTGTGAATGAGTGTATGTGTGTAGTGTTTTTGTGTGTGTATATGGTATAATGTGTACGTTTTGTTAGATTTTTTAGGTGAGATATTTTAATTTTTGGCCCAAGGACCAATTTGCCCTTTTAACTAAATAGAATATACTAGTTTGCCATTATGTCCAATTCTAACTAATTTGGTTAGCTACTGTAGTGTAGTAAATTTTAATTATCACCTACGATATCTAAATCACATAAATGTACGTTAAACGAGGCATGAGCATGTAAAATGATATAAATGGATATTTATTAATATAAATGCATATTAAATGATGTAAAAATACATGAAATGGAATAAAATGCATATGGATCTATACTGGCTCGGTATGGGGTCTCACAATTACCGTCATCTTAATGATCTGTCAAAAAGTTGTGAAATAATTGGTTGCTCTTGGATTGGGTTTTGTAGGATCGAATCCTAGATCTAACTCGGGTTAACTGGTTGCTTAAAGACTTCTTCATTGAATTATACTTTTCTTCTTACACCACCTTCCTAGATGAACAATTCTTCCAAGAAGAAGACATACTTGTTAACAAACTTTCTAGTCAGCAAAGGAATAAAACTAATGTCCCAACAAATCATTGGGATAACCAATTGACCTTGTCTGATCTTACTTTCAATCAAACTCAATCCTTTTAATAAGGCAGGACAACCCTAATCCTTAACATCTTAGGGCTAAGTTTCTTGTTATTTCATATTTTTATATGAAGTTTTAAGACTAATTTAGAAGTGACCCTATTCAAATGTTAGACTGTTGTAAGAAGGGTATAGCCTCATAGCCTAACTGGTAAGTCGATATAGTTCATCATTGATTGGACCATGTCCAACAAGGTCAAATTCTTCACTTCTGATACTTCATCAAGTTTCAATGTAGGAGGAGTTAATGAAATCACTATGTCATTTTTACTTTGAGATACTCTTGGAAATTGACATTAAAGTGTTTTCCATGATCTAATCATAGAGACTTAATCATCCTTCTAGTTTGATTTATTACTTTAGCTCTGAATTCTTTGAACATTTCAAATAATTCAGATACACATACCTATTCTCTTACAAATCATAAGTAAAGGTAAAGTAATTAAATGCTTATTAGGCTATTTCACTAAATGGCCCATACACATCTATGTGTATTAACTCTAAATACTTGCAGTCCTTTGACGTTGTCTTACAAAGAACGATTTGATCATTTTCAAAGAATACAAGATTCACATATTGGGAATATCCTGGAGCCATAAGGGCTTATCAGTCTTTCTTTCACCAATTGAGTGATTCTTGTTTGTCCTATATGATCCAATCTGAAGTGCCACAATGGTTTAGAATTACCCGTATCTGTAGGTCTCTCACATTACTCATTATCTTGCCATTATGCTTTACATCATGCATATGATACGTATTCATTAATTTACTAGTGTTAACTTATTTATGTCCCAAATAAATGAAACATTCATAGTCCATAAAACAAATATTATGTTCCTAGTGACACTATATATGAACAACGATTTCTCTAAATTAATGAACACCCAGATAGGACCCTTTTTGTTCAAACTCTTTAAGGTACTTTGGATTTTTTCTCTCCTAGTATTTTTCGTTTCTCGCAGTGGAAATATTTTATTTTTACCAACTAAGTTCATTTTTTCAGATTTGCCCTTGATACATGACCCTCATGTTCAAGAGTTGTGCCAAATGCATTCAAATGGAAATATCCATTATGAACAACAAGATAGAATTAGGAAATGACTTTGAGGATTAAATTTGTCTTCATATGATTTACCATGAATAAACTCATGGACTCAAAATGCTTATCTTGAGAACATATGCACTCAGATCTATTCCTTTAGTCATCCTTTACTTGGGACAATTTTCTAGATATATCATATCTAGCACATCTCTAGATATCTCATATCTAGTTGTCCTATCTTTCTTACTATACAACTCTTGAAAGTAAGTAATATGATGGACACGTTATCCATGTTGCACAAGGGGCTACTTTATAGCCTTTAGCTCATCATTCTGACATTTTTCTAAAATGTCTTAATACTCATCTTTTGCATCATTTGACAACTTATTTAGGCATCTAGAACATGTACGACTTTCTCAGAATTGAGAACAATTCTCAAAATATTGAGTTAGTCACCGAAGTTTTGTCTAGTCAAATAATAAAATGATGGGTTCATATCCAACATTATAAATGCAGAAAATACTAAGGATATTAGATAATTGTATTATTTAACTATTTGACTTAGGTCATTAAATCAAATAGTACATCCACTAAATTTTTTGAATACCACACTTCCCTAGTGGAAAACGCAAAAATGATATGGTATTTCTCTTAGTGGAATTGAGGTCCCATTTACTTTAATTCACCTCATATGTTAGATTTTTGTTGAAGTTAAAATAAATAGGTGAATAACTTTTATTCAACGCATCTAATACAAATCCCAATTATTCTTGCCTCCAATTTCGTCGACCTTACATGATAAATTTTTGGTCTTGTGAAATTGGTTAAGTCAAACCCATTATCTTGACCAGTTGAGATTAATGCAACATCAACTCCTTACATGTTAGATTTTTAGTAATTGATGAGAGTATCAACTAAGTCACATCTCATGTTTAAATAGAATAATTAATATACTTAGTAAGCAAATGAGCCCATGTGTCTATGACCGATCACCTACTCACTCAACACACGAATTATTCTACAATAATAGAAGGCAATAATATGATCTTCTCAAGACCATATTATTATAGACTTAATATTTCATTTGAAAGGTTTGTTGGTTTTTATTTAGGTCTTACCTTCACATGCTTCTAATTTAAATTTATCTCATAAATAAAATAGAAACATCCATGCATTCATCACATATTTATCGCATAAATAAAAATAAACACATAAAATAAAATAGGATGATCATGGACTAGGAGCCTATCAACCCAAGCCACTAGGTTGCATACCTAAATCAAATAAAGAGGGCCCACAGGATATATAAATGGGTTGCTCCTTCTGGGCTTCACAAAACTCTTTTTCGTGAACCGGGTCTATCAACTCTTTATGTCTTCATTTTGATGTTCCATTACACTTATGTACGTATATTCCTAATCTAGTGGGGATACATAAATAGAAATAGGGTTTTTATATCTTTAAAACGGGGATAAGATGTATGCAAGGCCCATTTTAAATTATTATATAAAACCCAAAATGGGTAATTAAATAAAATAAATAACATTAATTCATTCAATCTCTCAAGACCAGTCTATGATTAGTCACATACCATCTCAAACAAAATAAAATCATCTACAAATATAGCACAATTAATCTCCTAATATAATCTCATTATATTAGATTCATCTAATTAATAAACACATTTATTAATTTGGATCCTTAAATATCACATATTTAAATAAATATAATCATATTATACTTTTAATAATTACTTAATAAACAACTTATTAATTAACTACAAATATCGCTTAATTAATGTCCCAAAATAATCTTATTACATTAGGTTATTCATTTAATAAAATCTTTATTAAAGTTATTTTATAAATATCTCATATTTTATAAAATATAAATATAATCAAATTATATTTAGTTAATTAATAAAAAAATTATTAAACGAAAGTATCAAAGTTACTACTTGGGCTTCATCTATTAATTTGTCAAACAAAATAAGGAAAGTCCAAACCAAAGCAACAAATAAAAAAGTTCAACATTTAATTTGTTTCAATTTGGAATTTGAAACCCAACAGTAATACATGTGACCATTAGCCCAAGGGAGAAAAAGAAAAATTTAATCTTTTAATTGCTAGCCCAATCCGAACAATAAAATAAGTCCAAACCTATTCTATTCTAATTTGGATTCAAAAGGCCCAAAATGAACCCAACAACCCAATTAAAAGGATCCAAGGAAAAATAAAATAAAATAAACCCAAAACATAATTAGATTGGGATTTGGGTCTGGGCAGATCCACACTCGGATCCAAATTTGAATATGGATTTGGGTCAGGTTGGAAACCCCACCCAAATCCTAGAATTTTTTTTCTTTTCCCTTTCTTTCCCGTCACCCATATCATTTCTTCTCTTCAACAATGGTTTCTGCCACCATGGCAACAGCCTTTGCTGCTAAGGCAGCGGCGGAAACCGCTACTGTAATACCCGTGCCAGAGGCGAGTCGGAATAAATTGATAATTATTAGAAAATGACCCATTAATGTTTAAAAAAGTAATGAGTGGTGTGTAATGTGTCAAAATGATACCGGAACATTTCAGTGGATGTCGAATTTAATTAAATAAGTCATACTCAGAAGTTACGAGTCAGTTTTGGTCCAACTTCGGAATAAATACTGCAGCAATTGGGGAAGATTTAGATGAAAAATTATATATGGTTGGAAAGCTCTACGAGTCTAGTTTCTAACACTTCAAACGATTCACGAATTGGAGTTTTCTAGAAGAAGTTATGACCATTTTTGTAAAATGTAGTGGGGTTGTCCCTTTTTACATGGGAATTGACCAAACATTGACCTTCCACTTATGCATTATATCATCAAAAAAAATCCAAAAACCCAAAAAATAGATTCATTTCAGCCGAGAGAGAAAAGAGAAAGAGGAATATTTAGGGCTTTAAGCAAAAATTGATGAAGAATAAGGAGATTAGAGGCTCTTGCACTCAAATTGAAACTTGTTCTTGCATAACCTAAGCCTATTCTACTTATTTCTTGCATTTTTATCCACAAAGGTGAGGGAATTTTCTAAATCTAAGTTTTAAAGTTGATGCATGGTTTATATATTTGTATATATATGCTATATAAATTGTATATGCACACTATTAGCTTGAATGAACCATAGGTTGTTGTAGTTTTTATTTGGTGTGTAAATTGAGTTGTATAGCTAAATATGAGTTAAATCTTTGGTTCATAGCTTGTATATGAGGCCTATAGCATTTATATGTGTTCATAGCATGACTTTATGGCTTGGAGACAAGATTGGATGGTGGAGTTTTGACATTGGAAGTTATGTTCAATTTTTGCGCACTGAATTTCATGGCTGGTTTGACATAGTAAATGTTGGTTATGGCTGAATTTTGGATATGTAATGCTAGAGAGGTAGTAGTACAAATTGTATTTTATGTTCATTTCTTTATACCATGGTTAAGGTGTTCATTAAAGGCCATTTCAATAAGTTTGCTTCAAAACGTACTACACTGGGTAAATTGCGCAGTGTCTATTCTTATGGGTATAACTTAGTGAATTTAACTCCGAATTAAGTTCCATTTGATGTTAAAACTATCTAAATTTGAAGGGCTCTGTCTCTACAAAATTATAGAATTTTTGGAGAGTTGTAGATAGGTGACTCGAATCAATAAAGTAGAGTATGTACAGTAGCTCCGTGATTGTGATAGTTAGAGTTGAGCGTTTGTATGTTGAAATTGTGGGTAAATGCAAGAGTAATCTTTGCTCATGGTGTAGTTATGAAGTATAGGCTATATATGTATGAGTTGGGTTCGTGATTTCGTGGCTTAGAAGCAAGATTGACGAGTGTTTTGGTGGACTGTCCAGATTTTCCAGCCTTGAGACAAAATGTGTTGTAGGTTGAATTTATGGTTGGAAGTAAGTTTAATCTTTGATAGTTAGCTTGAGTGGGAAGGTATATAGTACATATAAATGTTGGACACTTGATTACATGACTTGGGGCATAATTGGTGGTTATATGCTAGTTGTTAAGTGTTGATTGAATTCTCATTTGTTAAATGTATGGTCATGCTTGAGTGTGGTGTCAAATGTGTTGGAATTGGTTAAAGAATAAAAGTATTTGCTAATGGTTAGGTGACCTACTTTGTTACCTAATCAAAGTGTTGCTAAATGAATATGAATTGTTGAAAATGTTGATTAACTATTAAATGTATTGAGGGGCAATGTAACACCCCGATCCTTCACGAGATCGGGAATTCTATTAACCAAGCTATACACAATCCAATACTAAACCCGAGCACATAATTTAGGAAAAATGGACGGAGTTTCCCCTATTTATAGGACGAACAGTTTACCTACACACAGAATATAAACGGACCAATACCGTGCCCAAACATACACAACTCTTTAAGGTCATCAGAGCCTTAGTACTCAACAAATATACCCAACAAATCATACAATTCTAAACCAACCACCAAACTAACCTAGCTATTTTCCTTTAGACAACACATTCATGCTTTGCATTTAAACTATACTAACCTATTACATAAAATAGGTTATCATACCACTCTAGTGTTCTAAGTAAACTTAATTTACATTTCTTTCATACAACGAGTATATACAATTCATGAAGGTAAAACTTTACAACTTTTACAACTCAAGCCACATGGTGTGAGTATACAAAACACGTATACTTAGTGAGGTGGTGAAAAGTGAGTATACAAAACACGTATACTCAGTGAGGGCAGAAACAGATATCGAGGTGGAGAGAGAAGAAGATCGTGCAATGCAATAAAAACAATTAAGCAGTATAATTAATAAAGAGAACAATCGATACAAACATTAAAATCAATAAAGGAACAATCAAGGAAAGCATTAACATAACCAACCAAAGCTATACCACACTTTGAAGATTACGGTTCACTCATACGAGCAATGTTCCAATCCATGAGCAATACATCAATCTCGAGCTTGATGTTGACAACGATGACAATAAGTGCGCAACCACCTTATAACTTCAACTGGGTGTACTCCGGATGTACCCCGATACATCTACGACCCAAATATCCCAAGCGGCATCCCTAGCGAGAATGAGAATAGGACACGAAGCTAGAGCAACCCAACCCTGGCAGCTCGAGACTGTCTAGAGAGGCTCATCACTCACGCGCCTGACACTGTGCAATGCAATACGAGAAACATGATGATAATCGAGTGAGGGCACCAAAGTGCAGATTAGTAGCAACAATTACATTCAAGCATTATAATCATTAATAGCAACACGAACAACAGTTAAACAAGCAATAGCAGTTCAAACAATAAAAACTACCAATAATACTATTCAATCTCTATCTTGCAAAGACAATTACGAGCAAACGAGCTACAGGATTGGTAAACTGTCTTCACTACCCTCACTTAGGCACTACAAAGTACGTTCCTATGGCACGAAACCTCACTTTTCCAACCGAAGCCCAAAAGTCCACTTAGCGCGTTTGAACTACAGCTATGCTAACTGGTCACTTAATCAATGCCACAACAGCGCCAAAAGTGCTTCCATGTACTCTCAAGCCAAACCCCCAACTCAATTCGAGCACGGTCAACACTTGGTCAAATAGCCCATTTACGTTTCAATGTCTAATTCTCAATTTTAACAAAGGGTAATCCGTTTTTATTGCACATTTAATCTTTCTAACACTAAAGGCATCTAACTACATCAAGAAAACATAATTCGGATAGAAAATCCAAAAATCTAGGGTTTTACTATTCAAAAAAACTATTCATTATTCTTCCCAAATTCAAATACGCAATTCTAATTGTAAAAATGGCTAAATAACTAACAAATAATGCTCTACGATCCCTAAGGAGGCCATTTCAAGAAATTATAGGCATTATAACGCAATATACATCAAATCTAAAAATTTGAAACATAAATCAAATTTTAATAAAAATGCACAAAAACGTGAAAACCCTTACAAAGATTGAAGGAGAGGAACTGCAAGAACCCTAGCCATGATCCTTGAGCAATTCCATGCATGATTGTACAAGAAAAATGGAAGTAAAATCTTTTCTTTTCTTCTTTGAGAGTTTCGGCCATCGGAGGACATGGAAGGACTTTTGGGATTTGTCTTTGTGTTAATTTTGCCTTATTTTGTATATAAAAGATGACAAGGGTATTTTGGTCTTTTGGCAAAGTCAAGTTTAAGTGAAAAATGATCAAACAAGCTTATTTAATTGGCATGTGTTCTAGTTCAAGTTAAAACCATGCAATTCAGTGGAAAACTAACTAAAAACTACTAAATTAAACTAGAAATACTATTCACTAAGTCCGAGAAATATTTCTCTAACTTTCATTTTTGATGCGCTACGATCAAACGACCAATAAACGATCGCTAGTAGAATGATAAACAATAATATAAAAATATAATTTTGAAAAGTAAAATAGTTTAAAGACCCACTCCGGCTTGGAGTTATTTTTCCATTTAGTTGAAAATCAAATAATTAAGTGCAAGAAATAAAACCGAGTATTAAAAATAATCAAAATAGTTAATATTCATTTAAAATATTTAGTTAAAGTATTATTTGAATACCTTTAAAAGAAATATGAAAATAGTGCAGAAATGAATAACTCAACTAAATTAAACACGTAATTAAGTGCAACTACATGCTATTAAATGCGTACCGGGTACAGGGTATCACAGGCAACCTACTTTGTTGTCCCCTCTAACTGAACGTGAATGTGTGAAACGTGACTGAATGTAACTGTTTACTGTTTCTATTACCGTTTACTGTTGTAAGGTATGTTAGTGTCGTGTTGCTCTGGGCAACATCGGGCTTGTCAGACAATGCCATGACTACCATGTCCTATCCCCTATCCTGCATGGATGGTGATGCTCCATGGGGTGTGGGTCTAGGATTTGGTGTATATCTGGATGTCACCTACTGTAGTAAGGGAGTTACAAGGGGGATTGACAGAGTTCGTGATAGTGGTATAAGGTAACGACATCAACATAATAAACGTATCCTTTTGAATGTGTTTATAAAGCTTGATCTTACATGAGTTAACTATTATTACGGTTATTATTATTACTTGAGATTAATGTGCTTGTTGTTATATACTATTTCAAAGCTTGTTTTCGAAAGGGTTTTCAAAGTTAAATGAGTTTCAAAACCTTCCCTTCTTCCCCCTCACTGAGTTGGTAGAAACTCACCCCATTTCGTATCACGATACTTATGTTGTTTATGTAGTTGTGGGGTTCTTGTGTAATGAATGGATGATGTATATTTTATTTATGGAGTTTATGTAGATTATCTTATTATATATTGGAGAATTATCATAGAGATGTATTCTTGGTATTAAAGTGTTGGCAGGAAAGTTTGTTGCCATGAATTCTTGATGTGAATGAAAGGTTTTAATAGCTTTGATGTATTGCTTTTATGGATATTAGTGACCGGGACATTATAGTGTGCCGTAGCGGACTTAGGAGGAGTGATCTTCTTAAGCCCGTAGCATCACGATCCCAGGATTATTTGGTGTTTATGTAAGATTGGATATTTTTTTTCTTTGTGGTATCAGAGACTGTATTAGCGAAAAATGAGGACGTGATAGCTACAATCCACAGCAACCGAAACCGCTATTATTGTAGTGGCTAAGGCGTTACGCCTACAACGATGCACCATTATGGCCAACGACTCTCCACTGCTGCAGTCCGTAGTGGCCAAAGCCATTGCTTCTGCGACGGTTGAGCCGCTACCCTTGCAACGGTAGTGCCACTACTTGGACCAGGAAGAGGTGAAACATTTTTTTTTTGAATTAAAACATATTCAAAACAATTTTTTAAACTAAAACAAATAAATTCTAATATCAATTTCAAAATAATAAAAAATAAAAATAATCTTATAAAATAGTTTTATAATACTAATTAAGGGAAGAATTTTAGGACTAAAACTTAATCCAATTAAATTTATGAACATACAAATTAATAGATTCAAAATCTATTAATTTAATAGTTTCACAAACTATTTAATTTAACACTTTAATTGTGCTATTATTTATACTCATCATGCTATAAACGAAAAATCATGTAATATGCATGAATGGTGACTCTGATATAACTGTTGGAATTCATACATTTTTATTTAATTTTAACGCCGCGAAAAATACATATGTATCATATTCATGAGTAATTATGTAGATTAACAAATATGCATAAATAATTAACATTAAAATACATAGGTGGTTTTAGGATTACCTCGTAACACAGAAATCGGTATATTTATGAAGATAATTCAAGTTTCCCAACCGTGAAGCCTCCAAAGTATCCACACAAAATTTGCGCAAGATTAATAGCAAAAACCCTACTAAAATCCTAGAGATAAATTCCACCTTTGTCTAAAAGAGGGATTTGTGCTAGCAAAATTCCTTTTAGAATATTCATATTTTTATTGGGTCCTTATGTGTTAGTGTCAAGCCCTAACACATCTAACAACCCATTTGGGCTTAAGCTAAGAAGGTATTCTTGCATCTCTACCAACCATGTTTTTAAATTTGCAATGCGATGTAATATGACCATTTCTTTCACAATATGTGCATGATTTTTTAGAATCTTTTGATGTTGAAACCTCATTTGAGGAGGTAGATGCTTTGACAAAGTAGTTTTTGAATTTTTTTTGTTTTGTGAATGGTTCATAACCAATTCCACTTTTGTCAAATGCCATTTTTTGAGAGCCAAGCATTTTATCCAAAGTCTTTTTTCCTTTTGTAAACTTTGTTAAGCTCATATTCAAATCTTGAACATGTTTTTCTAAGACAACAACCTTTTCTTCAAGTTTTTCTTTCAAAGAAAAAAATTCAAGTGCTTTCTTGTGAGATGAACAAAGATCTTCTTTAAGCATTTCATTCTCACTTTTCAAATCATTTATTTCCTTTTAAAGTTCTTTAATTTTCGAGAGAGCAATTGAGAAATTGTCATGCATTTCAGAGAATTCATTTTGTAATTCCTCAAATAAGCATTCATCATCATGTAATGAGCTATGAGAGTTAGAAGATGAACATAGCTTTTCATCGTCCTTTTCCATAAGACAAACGATGTTAGCTACTTCTTCTTCTTTTCCGCTCTCTCCATCGGTTGAAACATCATCCTCAATGCAACTTGCTTTCATGGCTTTTCCTCCTTTGGACTTGATTAACTTTGGACAATTTGCTTTCAAATGTCCCGATTTGTTGCAATTGTAGCACTTTGATTCTTCCTTTGGTTTGCCTTTACAACTTGGATTGTTGTTTGAAGAGGTTCCTCTTCTTATCTTTTTGTATTTTAAGAACTTCTTTAAGTTCTTTGAAAGTAGAGCCATTTCATCATCTTCATTTTCCCTCTCAACTTCATCACTTGAATGAGTTTTTGATGCAAGGAGAGCAAGTGTCTTCTTTGCTTTCTTTTCCTCTTCATCTCTTAGCTCTCTTGATTTAGAACAAGTTCTTCGGTTTCAAGGTTGCAAATGAGCTCATGCATTTTCAATTTTGAGAGATTTGTTGACTCTCTAATTGAAGTTACCTTTGGCTTGTACTCATTTGGTAGTGCAAGGAGAATCTTCCTATTGAGTTCTTCATTTGGATAGGACTTGCCAAGAGCACTAAGGTTGTTGACGATTTTTGCAAACCTTTGATGCATCTCATTTAGTGATTCTGCGGACTTCATCCGAAATAGTTCATACTCATAAATGTAAATACTGATTTTTGTATCTTTGACTTGAGTTGTTCCTTGATAGGATAGTTCAAGAAGCTCTCATATTTTATGAGCTGATGCACATTGACTCACTCGGCTATACTCTGTCTCATTTAGAGCACAATATAGTATGTTTTTGCTCTAGAGCTCTTCGTCAACATAGCTATATCACTATCATAAAATTCATCTTTGGTTTTTGGAGTCTTCTTCTTGAATTTGCTACCATATTCGTTTACAATCTCCGTGACTTTGATAGGAACAAGAGGACCTTCTTCTACAATCCTCCAAAAAGAGTAATCAATCGATGGAATGTAGGTTTCCATTTTGTTCTTCCAATATACAAAGTTTGTACCTGTGAAAAATGGAGGTCTATTGTTGAATATCCTTCCATGTAGGGAGATGTAGTAGTATTTGTCATGATCTTAACTTTACTAGATGTTAAGCTATATGTAAAGCCCTAGTTCTAGATACCACTTGCTATCCCAAGATATCCTAAGAAAGAGGGATGGGGGAGGGGGATGGGGGGAGCGGGGGGGGGGGGGGGGTGAATTAGGATAAGGAGGCAATAATACTACTTTTTTTGGATATGCAAATTCTATGTGACAATTTATCAAACATTATGTATGCACAAATAAAAAGAGATAAGGAGAGAAGAGAGAGAGAGAGAGAGATGAATTCGTTGATTTTTAGGTGGTTCGCTAATCTATTCCACCACCCAAGGTCTTCCTCTTCTTAGGCTTTCATTAGCTCCACTAGTAATGCTTCTTCACAAGTTGGTGAAGCATAAACCAACACTACAATGTCTCTCGATTTACAAGAGTTTGTACAAACCTCTTCACTTCTTTGAATCTACAAAGAAGATTTAAAACACTCCCTATACAATGATTCTCTCAAAGCTATAGAAGTGTTTATCTCTAAACAAGAGTGAATAAAAATAATAAGTACAATGAACTCTCTTTTTAGAGTTGATAAATACAATTCAATGCTCTTGAATGCTCAAAGATTTGCGAGTGTAAGCTCAAGATTTTGCAATGAATATGAGTGATAAAGTCTTTTTATAGCTTAGTATTCAATGCTTTGAAGTTGGAAGAGTTGTCTTTAGAAGTAGGTGATAAAATGAATTTAAAGAAACCCCCAACAGATTTATTAACGACTAGTTTTTCAAAAATCCGGTCAACCGGATCCGCAGTTTCCATCCAGATTTAGTCGTACAGATATCTACTAGACAGGATCTGGACGAGCTCATCCGGTCGAGTTACTCGACCGGATTGCTCGACCGGATTTTCATTGCATGGAATCCGGACGAGTGGATCTGGTCAAGTTACTCGACCGGATTCTCATTGCATAGGATCCAGACGAGTAGATCCGATCGAGTTACTCGACCGAATCAACAATTTTCGCAGAGGAATTACAGTGATTGATCCGAGTCGATTTTCCCGAAATTTTTTTTTGAAAGATGTGTAAAACTTTTGTTTCAAAGACTTGTTCTTTGACCCACTTCAAAATGTTTTTTCAATTATGAAATGATATTTTGTAATTTTGTAATTCATTGCTTCGAAAAACATTATTTAGAAGACTTTAAGAGCTTAACACAAGAAATACTTAGGCAAACAACAAGTTAAAAAACCGGTACCCCTTATGTCACCACATCTCTTTTTATAACTCCCTCTTCCAATCTTCGTTCTTCAAGTGACATGCTTCAATTGATCATTACCACCATAGCACTTCAAACTTGTTGTGTATTAAAGCCTGTGCTAGCAAGTTCTTCATGCGCATCCCGATCTATGACTAATCTTTAAACATATATAACTTATACGAGCAATGTTAGTCAATAGATTATTGTTTATTTAGGATTTAGTTATCATCAAAATATGAGAGTAAGACCCTTAGGCTAACACAAACAACTCCTGAACTTTTTCCTACAGCTCAACCACTCAAGCAAGTACCTAAACCCCCTCGAAAACCAACCAAAAACCATCTAAAACGAGTCCAACATGCCCAAAATGGAAATGTACACTAGGCTGAAATTTTGGACTTCTAAACCAACATTCAAATCAAAATTTTGGCATTACAACATTACTACTCAATATTTATCAAGTCTATAGAAGCAACTACAACCTAAAAACAACAACTACAACAACAACTATTCAAGATTATAGCCAAATTATCAAAATAATACATGAAAAATGAAAATACATCTTCCTACCGATTAAATTGACTATAATTGCACTAAGTTGGTCTACAACACCTAACTAACAACAATTTTAAGGCCTTTTAACAAAACAACAATTATTTATGCAATAATAAAAATTTGATATAAACTTTAAAAATAAGATCTAGTTTTTTCCTCACCTTTAATTCAAACTAAGACTAGAAATAAGTAGAACACAAGTTGAAGAAGCAAAATCAAGCTTTGAATGGAAGAATTTGGCCTTGAATTGAGTTTTTTTCTTAAAAAATGGTTGAAAACCCTTGAAAAACACTATTTTTCCTTCTTCCTCCAAGGCTCATGTTTTTTGTGTGTGTATTTTTATGGTGTTTTGGCTGATTTTGGTGTATATATTAAGTTAAATACAAAGTCAAAGCAAGAATTAAAGTCAAAGTTGGCTAAAAATAAGTTTAAATGGCAAAAGACTAAATTATCCTTAGTTTTTGTTCTATTTTTCAAACATACCATCCTAGGATTATTTAAGATGATAAAATATGTATTTATTATATATACTAGGTCAACAAAAGTCAACGCAAGAGTCGATTTTAGCAGAAATCACTATTTGGCTTAAAAACGTTACTTTTTCGTCTAAAAAAGTCTATTGTAAATTCCTAATTTGTTTCAGAATCAATTTTTATTAAATCATGGGTCAATTAATAATGGAGGACTAGTTTTTAAAATGTTTAAAAGACCGGTTTTAAAAATTTAGCGGAAGTGTCCTCAAATGCTATTTAAAATGTACTTTAAATGAAAGTTTCACTAAAAATCTTTTTGAAAGTTTTATGAATGCACATATATCATGTAATAGGAGTAGTAATCACATAAATTACACATATATAGTTCAAATAGCATATAAACAAGTCAAAACATGTAATTGCACATAAAAAGAAATTTCGGGGTCTTACAACCATCATGATTAAGTGAGAGTCATGGATAAGGATGTCAAACTCACTTACTTAATCATATGACCAAATCTAATTAATTAGTAACGCATCAATGAATTGTGGAACGACTTTTACTATTTCACCTCGGCCAAACATTTCTGGTTACTTTATTAATAAATCGCATAGGACCCCTAATTGACGGATTTCATATCATATATCCGTGCAGGAATATATTATCCAGTCCTTGATTAGAGCTGGACTATTTGCACTAGTAAATTATGGTATTTCATACATAAGATAATCGTGGTGTCTCATGTCTAATGACTAATTATGCAATTATAGCATATAACAAATTATTGATAATCTATGTAATTTGTTATATGATCGGTCATATCCAGTCACTTGTTCTTAACAAGTACTTATACATCTACTAATAATATGAGACTCATTACTTTCATCATTAGTATCTTATATTAATCGAGCTAGTAGATTGTATGCCAATCTATCCGAATGAACAAACGCCTAATTAATTCATTCTACAATCAAGAACGCTAGTAGACTGTATGCCAATCTATCAGGATAAACAAATGCTCAATTAATTCACCCTACAATCAGGGACTTTATTATAGAATTTATCTTTGACTATAGATTTGTCAGTCATATTCTTGACAAGTTAAGAATAAGATCTATAAGATAATTTTAAAGACGTTATTTCAATAACAATTAATACATTAATTATAATTAAATAATATGTCCATGAATTAAATAATACAATATACTATGTCATAAAATTATAATAAATTGATTTTTAGGTCATATTATCCAACAGATTGGCCCATATTTTCATTGTTGATGATCGCATAGATGACTTAATCTTGCATTGACAATGGTAGTTGACGGTTTATAGTGGACGATTAACCTATATTTTCATTTTCGATGATTGTACATAATTTTCATCATAATGGCATATGAGTGAACAAACATGTCAATGGTTTTTGAATATGAGTTTCTACTAGGCTATGTAATGACAATGGTTGTTGATATTTAATTACAAGTACACATGCATTTTGTGGATTATTCTTGCTAATTCCTGTTTAAGGTCGAAATATGCATCCTTCATTTAGGTGACAAGTGAAGATGTTGCAATTTGTTGTGATCTAATGTTGGATGCATGGAATTTTTTTTTTTTTTACTTTGTTTTGTAAAACTATGGAAATTACTTAGAATATTTCTCAACAACTTTATGAACTCTTTTGGATTGTTACTTAAAATTTTAGAGATTTGTTTGAACTTTTATGTAAAACTGTAGAGACTGAATTGATATCTACAATTTTTTTTAAAGTTAATTTAATCCTTCAAATAGTGGTCATACGTGATGTACTTGACCATTTTTCCTGTTTAAATTAACTGTTTTTAATGATGCGGACAAATTTTGCTAACTTTGTAAGTAGAGGAAATTCACCACTTTTGAATAATAAAGAATAAAATTCAAGTTGGGAAGTCGTGGGGCGGTTGATATTTACCCCGAAGTTAATGTGACCGGGCAAGTGAAAAAAAATGAAGAAACTGATTAAGCGAATTAATAAAATGGAAAAAGAAAAAGGAGTTACAAGAAGGCTAAGGAGAACAAAAAAGAAAAAAAAGAAGTTTTTAATGAAATGATTTTAATAGTCATTAACACCACCAAAACTAACAAAGATTGAGTGTACGTAATTCAACACACACACACTGTGTGAGTGTGTGTTGTCTGTTAAAGCGCTTTGCGCGTTTTTGACCAGGCCCACTTCCTTCATCTCTGGTAAATTCACAGATCTTCTCTTTAGCCATCTCATATATGGTTATCATCTAAAGCTTTATATGCCATTTTCAATGATTATTTAATCTACTTTATTCATAAAATTTAAAATCTTTGATTATAAACATGTCTGTTTTTTAGATTGAGGTAAATACAAGTGTATATTTATGTGTGCTATTTCCGTATACATTGTTGCTTTGTCCTGTAACAATTGTTTACATGTCAAAATCACATTTGATCATTTGCGTTTCCATCTAGTCTTTGTTTGGTTTTTTCTCACCAAGATCAATTTTGTTTATATGCTTTATGTTAGACTTTATGATACCGTAATAATCTATTAACTCCTTGTGATGTATGAGAATGTTGCTCCTCTGTCTGGTAATGGATGGGAGGTTCCTGGCCACTTTCATTGTAAACAATGTGGGGGATATTAGATTATTATGGCAGCATAGGGTCTATCGTGTAATCAGCACAACTCAAAGGGTTCTTTGCTGTTCACCCTTTTGTTTCTTTAGCTGGAAATGTGTAGTGGTGTTGTTTTAATTGCCAAAATGGAGTATTGGAGAAAGAGATTTGTAGATAGATATGTGTATGCTGAAACCCACTTTTGTTTGTGTAAGGCTAATCTAGTGCAAGAAGCGCGTGCTGTGTAACAAGGCTAATCTAGTGCAAGAAGCGTGTGGCCTCCAAGTCACACTGCTGTTTTGACTTTTCTTATGTAATTTTGGGATTTTTCCTAATGCTTTACTATAATTGCTTCTGATTGCAGACTTATTTCATTTGGAAGTGTGTATAAGGTTTAGCGCTTCCACAAAAATGGTGTAAATTGGAGGCATTTCGGATAACATGTTTTTTGTTGCCTAAGTGGTGTTGCTGATATAGTGGGGAATTGGGAGTAAGGTGCTTCAGTATTTGGAAAGATGATTGGAAGGAGAAATATGGCGCGACCATCTCCATTGTTTCTGGTTTTATTGTCGTTAGGCTTTTTCTTTGCAACATATAATGTACTAACCATGTTGATGCACAACAAATCTATGAGTTCTGGGAAATCGGATGGTTCAGAATGGTTTGACCCTAATACTGGGACGCTTGAGGACGGGCAGCAGGGGAATTTGAATACAAAATTCCATGTTGTACTTACGGCAACTGATGGGCCTTATAGTAAATGGCAATCTCGCATTATGTATTATTGGTATAAGAAATTCAGAGACATGCCTGGATCAGATATGGGTGGATTCACTCGGGTTTTGCATTCTGGAAATCCTGATAATTTGATGGAGGAGATCCCTACTGTCGTAGTTGATCCACTTCCACAAGGGCTTGATCGGGTGAGAATCACTATCTATCCGCTTTTGGCACTTAAGCTTAGATTCTTGAACTTAAATATTATGCAAATTCTGTTTTATTTTCAATTCATCTGTGACGTCGTACATGCATTTAAATTCACATAAGCAATTTATTCTCTATCGTTTTATTCGAGATAAGTGGAGGAAGCTATTTTAACTCTCCCCTTTTCTATGAAGTTCAGGAATGATTTAAGCTGTTTTCTCCTGTTTCTTGCGCCACAAGTCCCTATGTCATACACATACTCTACAAGATAGCTATATCAAAAAAGTTTCATCTTTTGGATCCTATCCCTCACTTAAATTTCATTTCAGGGTTGTAATGATAAACATTAAGCCCTTGTTTCAAAGTCCTTGTTTTTGTGTATTGCTTGTACCCTTGGTCAAGTAGGTTCTAGTGTCTCTTAAAGATTGCTGGTAATCCAATCTAGTGTGACAATATACAAGTTGCTTGAAATTTTTTTCAGCTGTATAGCTCTTTGTATATTGATGTTATAGTACACCATGTGCAACTCTTGTATTGTACGGCCCAAGTTAATGGAATTTTTTTTTTTCATCTGTATGTGCTCTTTGTATTTCAATATATGTGACACCATGTGCTCCTTATAGTGGAAGTAATTGGAAGATCAGGATGAATCGAAGTATCAGCATCATTTTCATTATGGGTAGTGCCAGCAGAAGGATTAGAGTCGGTGTTTTAACCTCAAAATGCTCGCTTACACGGTAGGAGACAACATGAGCTCGCATTAGTTCACAATTGAATTGGAAGTATGCTCTCTTAGAGGACATGAACTGTTGTAGCAGTATGAAGGAGAAACTAACTGGTTTCTCATATTTTTATTTCGTACTACAAATTCACTAAACAAATCAATGCAATGTTCAATTGCCAGTCTTCATGGTACAGTATGACATTACTCTGCTACGCTAAATTTATGATCCTCATCCATTTGTCATTTTTTTTTCCCTCTCTCGAACGCAAAAAATATTTCACTATTTTGCCTGTCCTAGTTATTGTTATTTTTAATTTTTTCTGTAAATATGGAATGTAATCGAATTTTAATGCTATCTTAACTCAAAGATCTGATTTAAACTGTCTACAATACATCATTTTATATTAGCTACATCTACAAAGAACTGCTGTATAATTTTCCAAAAGCTGATCTCTTGATTTACTAAATAGTATGTCAACAGATTAGTCAATAAATCTAGCTTTGAAGTGGTTTTAGTAATCCAAGAAGCTTGTCCAATGTGTCTAATTAGCACTCTGTATAGAGATCTTGGGTTATGTTTCTGGTTTTCGGCTGATATTTTATTCCTTTTTGCTTATTGAAAAATGGGTGAAAGACAAAGAATGTGATGGAAGTATGTGGAGCTTCTTAGACAAACTGCACTTATCTTTGTGTATGCTAGAAACACAGCATCTTAAGTAAATTTATTGAAAGCCTATCCTTGTTGGCAGGTCAAGAGATGTTGACTTTTGTGCATGTGCATGATTATGATACTAGAATTAACCAGAGATGTAAACCACTATCCACCCTCCGCCCCCCCCGGCCCCCCCCTCCCCACGTTCTGTTTAAGGTAGTTTTTGCTGCTTAAAGTCGTGATAGTTTACTTTGGTAGCAAATTCTTTTCCAATTCATAATTGATCCTGTAGCTTGTATATTTATTTATTTTTCTTGGCTCTATGTCTTCAGGGATACATTGTTTTAAATAGACCATGGGCTTTTGTGCAATGGTTGGAAAAAGCAACAATTGATGAAGAGTAAGCTTTTCATACTTGACACCTCAGAGTCTTTTCCAGCTACTGTGGCATATTACCTAATGCTATCGCATGCTATTACTGATGCAGGTATATCCTGATGTCAGAACCTGACCACATATTTGTGAATCCCTTGCCAAATTTGGGGCAAGGAGACCATCCAGCTGCATATCCTTTTTTCTATATAACACCAGCTGAAAATGAAAGACTTATAAGGAAATACTATCCTGAGGAGAAGGGCCCAGTGACGAATGTTGATCCCATAGGCAATTCCCCTGTAATCATCAAGAAGGTACAACTTTAGTTTCCTCGTGTATATTATGTTAACATATTGTCTATGTTATTTGGCATCCCTGAAGATTCGGTACACTTCTTCTAGGCATGGAGATAAAATCTAGGTGTAATTGGTGTCTTGATTGGCTAGTTTATGACTATATTTAGTGAAAAGTCAGGTATTTTGTTTGGTAACCAGTATTGTGTCTTTTGACATTATGTTGTTTGCCCCATGTAATTGGCTTTGGTCGTATATGATAATTGCCTTTCGCTGAATACAGTTACTAATCTTTTCGTTTTCTTTAAGAATTCTCTTCCCTTCTTCCAGTTTCCTCCTCCCTCCTCTTCTCCTTCTCTTCTTCTTCATCTTCTTCTCTTCCCTCTCTTTATGTTCTCTTCCCCTTCTCTACTTGTTTGACATTACTATAGCTGTAAACGAATCTTGAGTTTCTCCAGACGTGGATAATTTTGCAAGAGCTTGTAGCTGAAAAGACCATGTTGCGGGTTTGAAAAGTCGGTTTTGTAAGTCATAGAAGCAAATTTTCAGATCAATTGGTATTTGTACCATGAATCACTGGGTAGCAGCAAGTACCAAACAAGTCTACAGCTGGCCTTCGTGATGATACCACATAGCTATAACCTATGAATAGTCGTTCTTACTGTCATTTTGACCTTTATTTTGAGTTTGTGCTGGCATATTCTGCACTTACTTAATGATATTGACTTTTCTAATGCAATGACTTATGCTATTGCTGCAGTCACTTTTGGAGAAAATTGCGCCTACATGGATGAATGTCTCTTTAAGAATGAAAGATGATCCAGAGACTGATAAGGAGTTCGGCTGGGTTTTAGAAATGTGCGTAGTTGCTTATTAAACCTATGTAGTGCTTCATTTTTAAGAACCGTCCGGTATCAAATAGCTGAATTGCTGATACAGCTTTCCATCTGCCTACAATTCATTTCTATATTAGGTATGGATATGCAGTAGCATCTGCTTTGCACAATGTACGGCATGTTCTTCGTAAAGACTTCATGCTACAGGTCTGCATGTCAGCTGTTGATCTACCATTTTTCCTGCTAGTACTTCACGGACATTAACATGAGTATTGTGTTTGTCAGCCCCCATTTGATCTGGAAGTTGGTAACAGGTTCGTCATCCATTATACCTATGGATGTAGTTACAATATGAAGGTATAGTGGATTTACTATATTCTACCTACCTATTATTGTTGAAGGCCACTTGTTTCATTTGTGTTTACTTTGAAATATGGTGTTAAACAGGGAGAGCTGATAGATGATAAAGTTGGAGACTGGAATTTTGATAAGAGAGCTTACCTTAGTGGTCCTCCACCAAGGAATCTTCCACTACCTCCTCCAGGGGTTCCTGAAAGTGTGGTAAGATGTGGATATCTGTATACTGCTTAAGGACAAAGTTACTATTTTCTTTCCATCCGTCATGGGTGAACACAGAGGGCTGAGCTAGTCTTCAGAATTTGTTGGTCTGATTACATCTTTGAAGCCCCTGTTTGTTTAATTTTCCTGTTCGTGGGGTGCATTTGACATCTTCCCCATCATTCGTTACGCTGAAATTTGGTGTCTAAATGCAAACGAAAATTGGAATTATGAAGACTTTTTAAACACAAATGAAATCCTGAAGATATATCAGAGGAAAGTTAGGGCTTGGCTTCTAGGGTCGTCTTTATGTACATTTGGGCAATTAAGAGTAAAGGAATTAGATTTTTGGATGTGGCAGAATATCAGTTATAATTTTTTCTTTGATTGACCGCAATCTATTTTCTAAACATTAGAGGTGCTACAGAGATTTCTGTTTCGCAGTTTTGGGTCTTGTGATTGGTGTCATACTCATACATATGTTTGCAAATACATGTGCATTCCATGATCTTTATATTTTTTTATATTCACTTCTTAATTATACCGTCAGTGAACATCTGGATCCTTCAGTGTTTGGTTAAAGATGAGGAAAGTATTTCTTCTTTTCTCCTATAAGGGGCTAACTTTAGCCTCGAGCCAATAGGGAACTGGCAATTAAACTATAGGGCAGCAACAAAGCGCTAATAGCAATAATGGGGAGATGCTCTTGAGAGTTGTAAAAAGATCCAATATTGAGGTTCAGACATAGCAAAAGAATCTTCAGTTACTGTCCACTAGAACTAGCATTATTTACCTTGAGCACAAGACTTATAGTTAATCGAGTATGGGCTTAAATTATTCAATTTTTTTTTTTTTTTTTATCTAGCTAATCAAATACTTGAAATGTACATGTATACAACAATGTTCACATTCATGTCTTAAATTTTTTCTGGTAGATTGCATGGTTTTGTCTTGTTTTTATCGCTAGACATTATTTCATTTGGTCAAGGTGAGAAATTGGACGAGGCAACAGCTAACATTATCTCCTCTCTTGCTCTCACACGCGCGCGCGCACACACATACAGACATACACAGAAGCACACAGTGTAGGATGATCCATGCATAAGTTGTTGATAATCTCATTTTATCTTGTTTACAGGTACGACTTGTGAAGATGATAAATGAGGCAACAGCTAACATTCCCGGATGGGATGTGGAGTAACTATCAATTAACTTTTGTCAAGAGGAACATTTTCTGAAGCGCCAAAAAAAAAACAAACAGATATGCACTATTATCTGCCTTGAAGGTATACATATATAGGAGATACTAGGTGACAGAGAAATAGAAATAAATTGTGCATAATAGAAGAAGAATGTCTAATTAGACGAATAAAATGAGGAGCTCTCGTCGTCCCACTTCCACCGTATTTTTTAATTTTTTAATTTTTTAATTTTTTATTTGTACGAGGAACCAAGCCAGTGGAAATTGAAGAAGTTTCCGAGATGTTGTTCCAAAGTTTTGATTTTGCTGCAAAAGGAAATTTTAATATTAGAGCACAAATTATCATTGTACTCTATTTTCATAATGTTTAGTTACTTTTTATATATATATATGTATATATAACATGTTGCAATACACTACTAGATTGATTCAAGGGTATTTAGTTGAAGAAGACGAGACTAGTCTTGTAGTGAGTGAGGGCTTCATTTGCACAATCTGGTCTTTATCAACCCCCATTTGCTCAGCAGCAAATCCTGCTTCGAAGAAGGCTTTAACTGCAGCCTCCATGTAATCTTTCCCTTGTTTTACTCTCATATTTTCGCCAATCTTTTCTGGGTAGCTTGTGAGAACATCATCACCTTTTAGCACAGCAGCAAGTTGCTGAAGTTCTTGTTGAAATTCACTTGGTTTAGCATCTTCTTTTGCCTCGCTTTGCCTTATCTTAACTGGACTTGGGAGTTGCTCTGCGAACGGAAAAACACTTGTCACTTACTTATAAACCACTCACCAACAGTACCGACTTTGAATAGATATAGAGAGATCATGCTGCCTGCACTAACCAGGGCAATCTGTTCTAGGCTCTGATCGAGTTTGGAAAAGAAATTCGAAGGTGCCAGCCCACTCATCCCTCTTAGTTAGGAAGGGTGATGACAGGTTGAATATCTTCTTCACCGTTGCCGGAATAGATGAGTGCTCAAATTCTGATGTCGAAGATGGTGACCCATTAGGTCCATGAACAACTGCATCATCATTTTTAGTCACATGAGTGTGATAGAGAATAATAAGTCAGTAATGTGGTTGAAGTATATTCCTGTCCTTTAGCATTGCATTGATCTATCTGCTTTTCCTTGCACGGTCCTTCTTCACACTTAGAAAGCTTGACAAGGACATGAAGGGCCACTTATTGATTGATCCATTTTCAAACTTGAGCCAACTCATTTTCATACACACCAAATGTCAAATTCAATTTAATTTATCATACTCGAAGAAAACAAAGTCCAAAGGATCAGAAATGTTTCTATCACAAAATAATTGCATACTTCATCAGGTAGGTGGTAGGTGTAGTTTGACTAATTTCTACGTACAGCTTGTCCATGACAAAGTTTAATGCAACGAAAATAATGGAAATCAAGATATTTTATAGTATATTATGTTTTTCTCTTGATGATTTTTTTTTTTTTTTTTTGCAATATATTTTACGTCTAGTCTCTCTCATCACCTATAATATATATCTTCTCACATATTAAATAATATTTGAATTAGTTAAAGGTAAAACGTACGTCACCCCATCACCCCATATATAGTTTGTTGAAAATATATATATATATATATATATATATATATATATATATATATGTGTGTGTGTGTATTTATTGTCTTAGCTCTCACTTACATCTATAAAAAATGTGTAAAGATGGTGGGAAAAGGAATGTGAACTCACCAGTGCCTTTCTGTATCCAAGGTGAGACCATGATAGTAGGTACCCTAACCCCAAGCCTGTCGAACTTAAAGAAAAATGGTTGAGGCCCCACAATTCCATCAGGACTTGGAACCCCACTCACTGGTGTTGGAACATGATCGTAAAACCCACCGTGTTCATCGTACGTAATCACAAGCAAAGTCTCATTCCACTGGGGACCAGCTCTTAGTGTCTCGTACACTTCTTTGACAAACATTTGACCTTGATACACATCGTGCGAGGGATGGTCATCGTTTGCCGGCTCCAATTTAGTGTCCATGTAACGTTGCTCCACCACCACATAGTTTGGCAACTTTCCATCTTTAGCATCATTCTTGAATGACAAACCGTACGGATGAAATCTACTTACATATTTGAGCTTTCTTAGGTTTCTATAAAACAGTGTTGCTGGAATGTTCTGAAAATAGATTCCGAATGATAATCCAGCGTCGTCAAGGTTTTCGAAAATCGTGCGTTGTGAGTAACCCTTTATGAGCAGCGCTGGAATGTTGGATGTTGCGCCCTGGGAAGTTGCCGAGTGAACAAATAGCCGATTTGGTTGGGTTGAAGATGGCACCGACGCGAACCACCGGTCAAACACCGCGAATTCTGATACCAATGTCTTGTATACCACAACCTGAAAAATGAAAATATCATTTCATCGTAACGCTATCATTCTTTTACTATTACTATTACTGTATATTGATCGATCATATCCTTAACGTTACGAGAGCGTCAGGTTTTTTAAAAAACTACGGTGCAAAATAAAAAATTTCAAGGTAGATACAAGTTGAATATTATAAATCATGTATATTATGTCATGATTTATGATAGATAACGTACTTAGATCACTTTTCAAAGAACAATTCTTAAATAACTGTAGGAATAGCATCACAAGTCAATATCAGTTGAAAAAATTGCCCAAGTAGCCGTGTGAATAAATGTGAAGGAACAGATCACCAAGAAGGACTAGTAAATCTAAAAGTGGAAGTAAATCAATGGGAGTGGTTGTGACAATTACTAATAGATGGGCAAGAGAAAAATGTAAGTAAAAGTACCATGTCAGGGTCAAAACCATTCATGACACTTTGAGACATGTTGGGGTCCATGGAGTTAGCTTGCTGAGCAAAGCCATTCATGGGTGGTGGCTTGAGGGAGGTGTCATTAGAGCCAAAGATTTGCTCACGTATGGCTTGAAAAGAGTGGCCAGGATCAGGATCAACAAAGTGGGATTGGTTGTTGAAAAAAATACGAGGTGAGTTTGGATCAGTTGTGGAGATTGGATTTGATTCAGAGCCATCAACACCATTGATGTCTGGATTGAGCTTTTTCATCCATCCAAGCATGTGGTCAAAAGAACGATTCTCCATTACTAGCACAACAACTGTTTTAATTGGACTTGCAGAAGATGAAAGATTTGAAAGCAAGAGAAGGATAATAATTAGTAGTGGAGTGAAAATGGTTTTCGCCATTGATGGTGTACTCTCTTTGGGAGATGAACGAGGAAGGAAAGAAAGCTTAAGGTTTTATCTTTGTGCTCACAGGTTCCTATTAGTGGCCCGTGAACAGCTGATGTGACATGACATGAAAGCTTTATACTGTGGAAACAACGGGAGCTGTAAGAGTTGTTATCTTACACGTTTCATCAAATCTTTTGTCTTTTGCCTTTGTGGCTGATTGTCTTAATCAGATTTGCATGATACGGACATTTATTCATTAGGAAAAGAATTACTAATTTAAACTGATTTTATCCTTACGGCTTGGATGCACATTTAATTATGTTGTGTCAAACTTTCTTGAATTGCTTAACTGCACCGGCACGATTATTCGTGTTTTTTTTTTTCTCTTTTTAAATAAAATTAATTTATGCTCTTCGTTTAGCCCACCTTTGGCTAAGGTTGTAATATGTTCAAACTTGACCGAAATTGCGATTGGGAGTTCAAGAATTCGAGTTTGTAACCTGTTAAGGTAAAATTCTCAAATGCAACCCCAAGTTGGTCCTACACACAAAAACAGGTATGAGGTCTTCCTCGAATACACTATAATGCTTAAGTTAGTATTTTATTGTAGAAGAAAGATAAGAATTTGGAAAGTGTGTGGTGAAGATGAGTTAATTTTTCTGTAACATTGCATCGAGTATTTATAGCCTATTGAGAGAATCTTTACCTGATTTACGAGAATTGTGTTAGATTTTGTTATAACCGCTTACCCCGAGGCCTCCGGGATGCTTCGGAACTTCAAACTTAGGTTTGTACATTAGAACGAGTGGTAACGTCCCTGACCTTGGGTCCATGGTGGCCTCAGGTTGGGTGTTGAGCAGGATACATCCTTACAGGGGTAAAATAGTAACTTGTCTTGGGTCAAAATTTATCCTATATCAATTGCCCCCGATTCCTTGGACTACGCTGGAGTTCAGGGAATCGAACATTAAATCCCATTTGTCATGCCCCAACTCGACCCCCATTAAGATCAGTCAGGACGCAACGGAATTTCGACAGTATGACGACTGTAACTCGGATACCGAGGCTCTAAACCAACCTCTTCGCAACTCATTTCAACTCCACAAACAATTCAACAATTAAACAACACAACCACAATATACATTAAACATTCTTTTACCATTGCATCCATAGGTTATACGCCTCCGTTCCAACATCATACATTTACTATATAACATACATTTTTTTAAAATAGATTATAACCAATTCAGCAACCTAATCATGTTCCAAAACAAAACTACTAAATTAGCAATATACATAAGTCTTATAATTGAGTAAGTTATACAATATAACATATTACAACAACTAAGACAAACTCATGGCAACGACTCCGGCACACAAAACTCGTCCACATAAAGCACATTATCAGCTTCCTGAGACACGTACTTGGAATCTGGATCAGTAACACCTGTATGCATGCAATAATTGAGAGTGAACTTATATAAAACAAGCCCAGTGAGGATTCAATAGATCTCTAACAGTATTTACTATACTCCTTGAAAATCATCATTTGAGTAGTAAACACATAATAATCATCAATAACAATATAAGCACATTAATTATAATGACCAATCAATAAAGGATACTCTAGTTGGTGTAGCTCCAAATGCCATCACGATCTCAACTGTTCTTCTTGTAACTCCCCATTACTCACGCACCTGAGGTACCTCTCTAGCCCCTCCCTCCATGGCACCTCCGCCCATGCGAGTTGGGAATAGCCTATGATAGTCATGCCGTTTTTAACCCGACAGCCCAACGCTGCCCGAGAGGTGGCACACACATATCAAGACTCATGACAATAATAATAAACATTCAAATCTCAGGAGGACAACCTTTCACGTTGACTATCTCCGGGCTCATCAATAATCAAATATCACAGGAGGACAACAAAATAGGTTGCCTATCTCCCGGTTCATCAATAATCAATCAATAATCATCATTTCAACAACATATCATCAAATAAACAATTAACAACTCAACAACTAAGTTAGATGACAAAGTAGGCCATCCAACTTAACATGCAATAATCACACATTCAAACCCTAGTCTAACCATCAACAACTCACAATTCATTCACTCAAACACCACCCAAACATCTAAATGCATAATTCAACATTTTAAAGAAAGACAACCCAAACTTCTAAAAGTCATAACTTACATTCTACTAAACCGATAACCTCCAAACCAGTTTCTATCACTCACCCACTCAATCAACAACAATTACCCCATCGGAAACCAACCATAAACCATCCACATCAAGCCCAACAACCCTAAAACCCTAATGCATCAAGGCTGAAATTTTCGGACTTTCACACTGACATCACAATCAAAATTTCGGCATTACAACATTACTACCACGTATTTAACAAACTTTTACAAGTTAACAACAATAGATTCCAACCACCACAACTCCAATTATTCAACAAATAGCCAACAACTCAATTTTAATACCCAAAAAATAAAAATTCATGCTATAACGGTTCAAATCTTATATAAACACATATAAACGATCCTTAGCTTGCACTGACCAATAATATAACATCAATTCAACATTCTAACGGTTCAAAATTCAATTATATGCAAAAATATAAAAATGATATTTTGAGATCTAGAATTTTTCTCTCACCTTTGATGTGTTTTGATGCAAGAAAGATGTAGAATGGATATCCAACAAGTGAAATCAAACTTTGAATGAAGTGATTTGGACTTAAATTGCAAAATTTATATGAAAAATGCTTTGAAAAACCTTGAAAATGCCTTCTTTCTTCTCCCTCATGGATTTTCGGTAATGTGTGTGTTTTGTGAGTGTGTTTGATTTGTTTTTAATGTGTGTTGATGATATAAGCTCAAGGTCAACAAAATTTGCAAAGTCCAAGTTAGTATTTTTAGTCTTTTAACTAGTATTTTTAGTCTTTTAATTGTTTTTAGACTATTTTTGCTCACCCAAATGCATTTAACACTTAGACTATTTTTAAGTAGTATATTTTTAGTTGACAACAAGTTCACATACATAGACTTACACCCGACTCGGTTAAAAACTTGATTTTTGTAAAAGAATGTGAAAAGTCATATTATTTATTTTCAAATATTTTTTGAATGCACAATTAATCTAAAATCATTTAATACCATGTATAAATACATTTATATTAATATATACTAGATTAACAAAAATCAATGCAAGAATCGGGTTTAGAAGAAATCACTATTTGGCTTAAAAACGGTACTTTTCGCCCGAAAAGTCCGAAAAGTCTATTTAAATTAATATTCCATTTCAGAATCAATTTTTATCAAACATGGGTCTATTAATAATAGAGGATTAGGTTTTAAGACGTTTAAAACACCCGTGTAAAAATTTTAGCGGACGTGCATTCAAAATACTATTCACAAAAACTGACGATAAAATTTTCAATGCCGTTTTTGATGAAAATTTCATGAATGCACACATAGCATGTATTAGGAATATAAACCACATATTTAGCACATTCTAACTCATATAACACATATACATGTCAAATCACGCAAATCGAGATAAAGACACGCAAATCGAGGTAAAGATGAAAACTGGGGTTTCACACCATTACTCCTACATTTATGGCTCTTTCCCCTATAATCGTAGAAATTAATTACCCAATAAAGTGTGGAAATGAATGGTTGTGAACGTGGCAACGTGGCAGTGCAACATTGGTCGTTTAGAGAGAGTGGCAGACACATGCGCAAGGTAATGTGCCCATTGCATTTCCTGCCCAATTCAATCCTCTCTCTATAAATAGCCCTTGGGTTTGAATTCTCAAATCACTTCTTAAACCATTTCTCTGGCAAAGATTTTTCTCTCTTGGCTAGTGCTTGTCTTTCTCAAGTAAGAGTTCATTCGGTTTGGTTTTTCAACCTTCTTCCACAAGTCAGCTTCTTCTCGAGTCAACTAGGTATGTTTTCATTTAGATTTTCCATGGCTAGTGATCGTAGCAAGTCAGATTCTCAAAACCAAATCTATTCACTCTTACGGTAGAGGTGAGGAATCAAGTGCTTCTAGCTTTTCCCACGAGGTTGAGCTAGTTTTTCCCCAGGGGCTTAAGACTTTTGATCATATGGACGTTATGGGAGATGAGACCGAGGTCCTCGTTGAGTCCATTATCGAGAGATCTAGGCACAACCCATTGAATGTAGCGCCCCTTAAGGTTATTCATTATACCGATGCTAGACTTGAACCCTTTTCAACCCCTTAAGCTCTGGGATCATCTTCTAATCCCATGGGCTAGTCTAGCGTGCCCCTCAAATCTACTTCTGAGGCTCTTTCATCTCCCTTAGCAGTCCAGAATTTGATGAACCCTTTGCGGCCTTAGGTGGAAACTATAAATCTACTCACAATGAAAGACGTGACCTCGGGGAGACTGGTATTTTTCTCGAGGGCTATGAGATCCGTGTCCTAGATAAAGGGGAGATGACATGTCACTCGGGTAAGGGTAAGGGTAAGATGACCTTTTATCATTTCATTTGCAAATTTTTCACTCTCCCTCTGCCTCGGTTCATAGAGTGTGTCTTCTTATTTTTTGATATTAGCCCCGGCCAACTAGTCCCGAACAGTTGACGGCAAGGCACATATCTCTTTCTTAGTTTTATGCTGGCCTAAAGAGTTTGAATGAAAGTCAGTGACATAAAGGGTACTCTCAATCGCCGAGGGTGCAAGAAGAAAGAAGTTAGGAAGTCCACTATCCGCGGTCCATTTTCGTTCTCTTCCCTGCCTGGGAAAGTAAAGCCAAAATGTATCTATTCTAAGTAAATACTTGATCGATAAATCCTTAGTCAAATGTTTACACCTGAATCTCTTAACAAACTCAACCCCGTAGTCTCGAAAACAGCCCTTTGAATAAGTGAGGCTTTCCCGATGTAGCCTCTTATCGATACTACTAGTCTTGTCACTCCTTTAAGCTACATTTGATTCTGAAAAAGGGGTAAAATTTTCAAAGCAAGGGAGGAATTCACTTCTAGCTGCCTATTCAATAACAATGATGTTTGATCACCATCACGAGGCTCTAAGATGAGTATGTCCTGAATTCCCGGATTCATTTTCGTCTTGATCCGCTGGGGCACAAAGGCTGTCAAGGGCTTTTTACTCGGACAATTTCTTGATTTATCTGGGCAAGTAAAATTCGCTAACCTTTTGGCCGGAGTATAAATCGGGGTCTATGCTGATCCTCAGACATATCATCCTTTAGTATCTTCTTTTTCTTTTCCTCGACTTTCAATTGCCTAGAAAAGATAGGCTATTATTGAAGCTGTGAAAAAGAATTTCTAGTGAAAGTAGTAAAGAACCTTTTTGTACGTGGCCTTATCAGGTTCGTTCTGTCTTTCAGGTTTTAAGTCACACAGCTGATCTACGATATCTTTGTTCTTTCTAAGTCTTCTTCTTGTATAGAAGAACGCAAACTAGCCCTTCTTTTAGGGAAACTAGATGCTTGTCCATTCCTTTACCTATTTCTGTGCTTTTAGCAGCTTCGGGGCCTTCAAGCATCCGAAATATGTCGGGGTTGTAAATGACATCATGTTCCTGATTGAAAATATCGACGAGCCTCAGGCGAAGCTAGCTCGTCAGGTGAGAGCAAGAAGGCCTTTTCAGTAATTCCTGGCAAGCTCTTCCAGTTCGATTATTATTCTTGACTTGACTTATTATTATAAAAATGACTCACTATCCAAATGGCCCCCTTCGCCTCTCGGTAGTGAGAAAGCGAGCAGCAAGCTTGGGTATTCATTGGGTCGATCTCTCTTACAATCCAGGAGTGTGCTCTAACATTCATCATGGGCCAATCCAATATCCATACGCGGATGGGATATTATTGGTCTTTTCTCCTTTCTTTCTTTCCTTTTTTTGCGAGGTTTCTTGACAAATGAATGGTGATTGAAACTGTCTATGTGATACAACCTTTTCTATTTTAGTTGGGAAAGGAAGTCTAACAGTTTCTCTCAACATCTGTCTTTTAAGTCATTGATCTCATAAGTTGCTAGTTCTTTTTTTTTTATAAGGCACAAGCTGGATCAATTCTTCTGCTCAGGTAGCCTCTGGTGGTAAAGACATTCCCACTGCTACAACATAGCCTCTATATTTGGGTCGAACCCCAAATTCAAGCCTTCTTTTGTACTTCCATATTATCAAGTCTGACACAATGAACAAATATGGGTAGTATTATTTCTCTCCCCAGACTGGTGGGAATTTCTTCAATGACCGACCATCAAATAACAAGGTTTGGCAGGATAAGTATTTCTTTATCAAATTTCACACTAGTTGGAAGGTTCAGTGAAAATGGAGAGTTATCCTCGAGCCTATCTTCAAACTCCTTCAAAAGGTCCTTCTCTTGACCCCTAAGGAAGAAGCCTGATGTGACTGTATTTGCAGCATTCAAACCATTGTATTTGTATCACATTTTGTATCTTAAACTTAAGAATATATGCAATACTTTTATACTTTCGATGCAATGTAGGTTGATACCGAAAAGTAAAAAATTAGACCCGAAATGATCCAGAATACAAGTCAAGTAGTCAAGAATGTAGAATCCCGAGAGATTATGGAAGAAGAGAGTCCTTAGAGTCAGAATTTGGCCGAAATTAGCGCGTAATCAGACTCAGAACGCTGAAAATAGCCCGAAAATGCCCCAATCAACGCTCGATCAAAAGTCAACTTTTTGGTCAAAGTCAACGGCCAATGCATGAATAGTAATGCATGAATAGAAATGCGTGAATAGTAACATATGAATAGTAGTTTTTTTTTGCCTATAAATAGCCCCTTTTCCCCACTGAAAATGATAAGTAATTTTGGACCGGAATTGATTTTTCGGACCAAATTCTTCATAGTTAATGTTTCTGTATATAGCTAGTTTAATTTAGTAGTATTTGTAGATTACAGGGAAAGTTCTGCCCGAATAGCTTTTAATGTAAAAGCTCTTATTCGGGAGAAATTCTGCCCAACTAGCTCTTATTCGGGGGAAATTAGTTCTGCCCGAATAGCAATTTTATATCGAACCTCTGCTCAAATTTCGGGAATAAAAAATACAAAGTCATTATAACGGGGGAGCCTTCATTGACTCTCTTATTTGTGTAAACTTGTATTGAATATTATGTCTGAGTAGAGCTATTATCTAGGCGAGGATGTTGTAAATGTTGATATTTTAATCTATGGTTTCGGATTTAGATACTTTGATTTCAATACATATATGGCTTGTTTTAATTAAGTATTGTCTTTCATACATAATGCTTCTTAGTAGATAATATGATTGCTTTACATTCGTGCCATATATATTGTTAATTACTTTAGTTAAAACAGACTAATTATTCTGTGTTACACAAACAGATCCATACTGTGGCTAGATAAGGGACATGTAGATGGAACGACATCGATAACAAGTGTGGTAACTAGGGCTTTAATTAAACTAAGGTAATTAACTAGGGTTAGAAATTGTAACTTAACCTGAATATATAATCAGAGACTCTTATTTCTAAACCTAGATTAAATAGCCTCATTTGCATATCCCGACCCCTACATCCTTCCACTCGTATTTAAACTCAACTACTTAGTTTTATTTTACATTTTGTACGTAGCATAAATCAAACCAATCTTTTACAATCTGTCACCGTTTTCACTTGAATACTATTTCATAAATATTTCATAAAACTAACTAAAGAGCTTCCCTGAGGAATTCGATTTCGCACTCAAAGTACACTACACTACAAAGATCGTGCACTTGCGGGTATTTTAACTCGGTTTATTTTACACACTTTTCACACGCCTACCGGGTTGCATCAAAGCCACTAGGAGTCTTATCATCGCCCAAGTCCATCCCGTTAGGGGCCTAAAGCTCATCATTCTCGAGAAAGTTATATCCTCGAGTCCATATGATAGTTCCCTCGAGGCCCCTCAACTCGACAGAACTGGGCCTTCACATAAAGCTCCAGCCATAGGTAGAGATAATGATAAATACCTTACCAGGTCTTCTCATATTTGTAGTTACGTTTCTTTTCCAATGAAATGAATCACCTTACTTCCAAATGAGTTTTGTTTTTCCTTTCAACTTTACCTTTGAATGTGCTTGCCTATGGATTTTCTCGGCCTCCTAGGCTAGGTACCATTTCGACTTACTTTTTTAGATTCTTACTAAGTGCAACAATTGTTTAGACCTTGCATATGTTCGTCATGGTTCATTCGCCACGGAATTTTATGGTTCAATTGCCTTTGATGTTTTAGTTCATTGCGTAGGACTAGCGTTAGGGGTAAATCTTGTGTTGAGTGGCTATAAAGGTCCCATGGTCTCATAGCCTAGGTCATTGAGCTCCCTTTTAATTGGCTGTTAAGGCCTCGTAAGCCCTTTAACCTTAGGTGTATGACCTGTTTAGGATGGTTGTTAAGGCCTCGTCGGCTCTTTAGCCTTGGGTGTATGACCCATTTAGGTTGGTTGTTAAGGCCTTGTGGGCTTTCCTAGCCTAGGGCATGGATTCCTAATGCAAAACAAACAACACACTTCACGAATGGAAGAAAGAGTTGTTTTCATTGATTGTTCAAAGAGCCTTGTATAGATTACACAGTAATTTCTTAAGTGCTCAGCATGGCAAGCATTTTTCAACACTTTTCCCGTAACCTCGGCCAGATTATAGGTTCCAAGCAAGGTCTCCTTGATCACTTGGTATAGCCCTTCCCAATTGGGCCTGAGTTTCCCCTGAGTGGGATCGGGCTAGAAATAAGCCTTTCTTAGTACCGAGTCTCCCTCTTTGATATTCTGGGGTCGGACTTACTTTGTAAAGCTTTGAGTAATGGCCTTTTTACTCGTCAGCATCATTATCTGGAATTTTTGCCATAATTCTCTACTAGGTCCAAGTCTTCTCTAAGAGCCTGATTATTGATTTCTTCTTTGAATTCCTGAACTCTAGGGATTAGAGAACCGACATCTGCAAGAAGAATTGGTTCTGCCCTGAAGGTCAGACAGAAGAGGGTCTCACCTGTGGCTATGTTGGGAGTTACCCTTAGTACCCATAGGACCTCGGGTAGGATGTCTGCCCATAGTCCCTTCACTTGCAACAATATTTTCTTTAGACCCTGCAAAATAGCTCTGTTAGTAACTTCAACTTGACTATTAGTTTGGGGATTAGCTACGGAAGCAAAACACAATGAGATCCTGAGCTCTTCACACTACTTTTTAAAATAAATAGAGTCAAATTATTTTTGATGGTCGGTGATGATGGCCTTCGGAATCCCAAACCTACAAACATCTAACTTCCATACAAAAGCCCCATGTTGTTTTCTCATTTATTTTTAAGATCACATCGGCTTCAATCCACTTAATGAAATAGTCCACTGCCATAAATATAAACTTATTTCGAGTTGTGCTAGTTGACAATTGACCCATGATGTCCATGTTACGTGGATGGATATTTTGGTTATTCTACTTAGTAGGTAAAAAACAAAGGTCGTGCATACTATGACGAGCTTTTATGAACAACAATATTCAACTTGGAGAACAACCATGACTTTTTAGTGGAATAAGTCAAGGTTGAAAAGGCTAAATATGTTATAGGGTTAGCAAAAACATTTTGGTCTTTTTAGTAGCCAAGTTGTTTCTGTCTTTTTGTCCCTCTTCTTGTCACGACCCCTACCAATAGAGTCTTTGATACCATAAATTATCTGAAACTTCACAAAACATCAACAGGATCGTGATGTCACGGGCTTAAGAAGATCGCTCCTCCTAAGTCTACTAAGGTACAATACAATAGCCCGTTTACTAATAACCATAAAATAGTACATCAGAGCATCTAAAATTACCTCAATACTACAACCCAAGTTTACAAAATTGTATTTACATTCTGTCTGTCGATTCCAAAATAGCCTAATTACATCATCTAACTAATATATCAATTCATATAATACCTATTATACAAACTTCATCACTAATATTATATACACATTTTCCTCACAAACAAACTCCACTTGCATTGTCTACTTTTAAGCTTCAATCTCGAACAACCCGTGATGATGGAGAAAAATGGGTGAGCTACACCAAGCTCAGTGAGGGGGAAATCAGGAAGGGTTTTTGCAAACAGTTTATCATATTGAAAACATTTTATGAAATCCATGTCATGCACATAAGTTCACAAACAAGTCATATATTTCACATAATAGCGAGCATTTAATTAACATATGAGAATCAACTATACAAATTGTAGGTAACACATAATCTTGAACATTCAACCCAACTCTCCTAAGGTGGCAAAGGCCTCAGTGAGGGAATCCTCCCGGGGTAGTAGAGGCCCTAGCGAGAGTAGGTAACCATATAACCTTGAACATTTGACCCAATGACCCAGCGAGAGAGGGAACCAACTCTCCCAGGGTAGTAAAGGCCCCAGTGAGGGAATTCTCCCGAGGTGGCAGAGGCCTTAGCGAGAGAGGAAATTGAACCATGCCAAAAGGTTGCAACCTTGTCGAGTATACATTTTGATCACAATTGCATTTGAGTACATGTAACATTGAAGGGCAACAAAGTAGGTTGCCTCCATCATATAAACATTTAAATGCATTTTATCATATAGCATATCATGTAAGCACGTCAACATGTATAACATCTTGCATGTAGAAACATTTAAGCATGTAGATTGACATTTATCAAGTTGGGTGTCCAAACTCATAAAGGGAATCAGGGGAGTCAGGCGAGTGAGTCGGGCGAGGGACTTGCCCAACTCTTTCGTCCAGCTTGTCCAGAGGGTGTCGGAAGACGTGAGTCGGTTGAGACACTCGACCGACTTCCTCAACCGGCAACTTCCTACCAAGCAAGTTCAATCATGAAGTCTCATGTTCTAACACCATTTGTTTTTTCCCTTCTTGCAACTCATATGCACATCTATTATCTACCATTCAACCACAACTCCAAGATAAACACCTTAGCATGCTTACAATATCACCTAAATGCAATTCTCACCTTGACCCAAGTATATCACACAAGCTTGACATTTTCAACACATGTATGGTCAATCTTCAAAGCTTATCACCTATAGTTGCTTACACTGCTTCCCATACTTCAAATCATGTACAAAACTCACATTTAAGCATCATTCAAGTATCCTTTGAATTTATTCAAGTAGCATATGCAATTACTAAGCAATTAGGCTTCACACAACCCCATTTAGACCTCATTAGAAGCAATTCATCCAAGACAAGTGAAGAAAAGCTCTTCAACACAAGCCTACTGCACATGCGTACATTATTTAATTCGGTTAACCTCTCTACAGAGCTCTAAAATTTTGACACTTTGACAAGGCATATTCTTCAAGTGTAGATAATTATAGAATTAAACAGAGCTTAATTCTGAGTTATATTCACAAAGTTATAACCTCTAGAACATTACTGCGCAAATCTGTCCAGCATTTTCGAGATAATTAGCACCTCACTGTAATGACCTTAAACGAGCCCCTTAACCACAAAATCTGAACAAGCACTAAACACAAAATTTGTTCCATTATGAGTTTTTCACAACATATCAAAAAATTAGATCAATAAAACATCATTTGATACCTGAAATCAATCATGAAAGATCAATGTGCAGGAATAAGTTCAGTTTTGCATATTTACAATAACCTCACGAAAATGAGCCTATTAGAGAAATTTAACCACTTAATCTCAACAAACACCCAACACAAATTTTGTTCTAATATGAGTCTAGTACAACATACTTGAAAATCAGGTATTTTCAACATCATTTTTCCACTCAAATAACCAACACAAAATTACTGCACAGATAGAGCCTATAAAAGCTTTATTCCACACATTCATGGCCTAAAAGTCCATCTTAAACTCAAAACTGCACAACATACACGAAAATCAGCCTCAACCAAAATTCCGTCGTGCCTTGACTTGGTTTTAGGTGGGGTTGAGTTGGGGCGTGACAAGTGATATATTTTAAAGTATACTTAAATGGTTTTAAATAAAGGCCTATAATATTCTAGGGAATAAGAGGCTAAACCATATTCTAGAGGATATATTATTAGACTTAGATTATTTAGATAAAACCTAGATTTAAGTATTAAGAAAAAATATATGTGAAAACTCTTTTATTAAATAAATAATCGAGTGGGAGAGAGGAATAGAAAACCCCAAGGCTTTCTAGGTCCGGTTTGTACTAATTAATTAATATTACCTCGCCTTACCATGCGGTATGCTTCCTATGGAGAGTGTTATTTAATTTAGACATTAATCGAAAAACTAAACGTAGATAATCATGTGATAAGGTGATTAGTGGGCTCGACTATGAGACCTTGAATTTGCCCATATTTGTAGTTACATGTTTTTACCTGTTTAAATGCTATTAGAATTAATATATATGTATATATATGTGCAACTAAATGATCTTAGATTAAATGTACATTCAAAAGGCATTTGAAAAACAAATAATATGACTTTTCATCTTGTTTTGCAAAATTGTGTAGTATAACTAGACTATATGTAAGTATATGCTTATGTATAATGTTGTTCCAAAAAAAATAGTCTCCTAAATATATTATATAAATTAGATTATATATACAAAACTATTTTAAGCAAAAATGAACTAAAATAACTAAATTTGCCAACTTTGACTTTGTTGTCATCTTTGACTTTGCCTATATATGCATAATACATACATAATACATTAAGACACTTTGCAAAAAACCTCCAAAACTCACACACTAGGCCTAGGTTGTGGCCTTCAAGGAGGAAAAAGAAGACATTTTCAAGGTTTTCAAAGCATTTTTTTGAAGAAAAACCTCAAATCAAAGCCAAATCTTTTCATTCCAAGCTTGAATTTGCTTGTTGGGCTTGCATTCTACCTATTTCCAAGCTTTCTTTGCATCAAAGGTGAGGGAAAAAACTAGATCTTATTTTTAAAGTTTATGTCAAATTTTTATTATTGCATATATAGTTGATATTTTGTTAAATTGCCTTAAGATTGTTGTTAGTTAGATGTTGTAGACCAACTTAGTGTAATTATAGCCAATTTAAACGGTAGGAAGATGTATTTTTATTTTTCATGTATTATTTTGATAATTTGGCTATAATCATGAATAATTGTCATTGTAGTAGTTGTTTTTAAGTTGTAGTTGCTTCTATGAACTTGTTAATTATTGAGTAGTAATGTTGTAATGCCAAAATTTTGATTTGAATGTTGGTTTAGAAGTCCAAAATTTCAGCCTAGTGTGCTTTGCCATTTTGGACTTGTTGGGCTTGTTTTAGATGGCTTTTGGTTGGTTTCTGTGGGGGTTTAGGTACTTTCTTGAGTGGTTAAGTGAGAGGAAACGGTTCGGGGGTTTTTTAATTTCTAGATTATTAGTTATATTGTTTAGAAGATTGGGTTGTCTTTCTTTGAATTGGCTAAGTGTTGTCTTTAATTGTTTGGTGTTGTCTGTGTGGTTAATAGTTGAGTTGGTGTTAAGTAGGTTCGGGTTTGATTGTGTGTTGAAGTGTTTGTTGAGTCCGGATGACCTACTTTGTCATCTAACTTAAGTGTTTTAGAAATGTTGAGTTGTTGATTGTTGAAGTGTTGTTTAATTGATTGTTGAATGTTGAAGTGCTGGGAGACAACCTACTTTGTTGTTATCTCGGAATGTTAAGTGTTAAGTGATATTTGTTGTGAGTCATGATAGGGTTGTGTCACCTCGGGCGGTATTGGACTTGCTGGGTTGCATTGACAGGAATATCATGTGCTATCCCCTATCCTACATGATCGGAGGATGTTCATGGGGTGTGGGTTTAGGTTGGTGTATTTCCGGAATGCATTTGGTGCCTAGGTAGGGTTCGTGATTGGTGCACGGGGAGAACGACTTCAACAGAACAAGTATATTGTATCCTTATTGTTTGGTTACCTATATTGTTATATTTGTATTGTTATTGATGCTTGTTGTGTATTCAATGTTCCTAGGGTATTTTCCAATTGAAAGTGTTTTCAAAACTTCCTTTTGAACCCTCGCTGAGCTTTGTTATATATAAGCTCACCTTTTTTGCTATCCTTTTAGGTGATCCAGATTTAAGGTACGTGGAATATGTGTCCTTAGATAATGTGGAAAAGCCCAAGGCTTGAGTGCTTGCTTAGATGTTTCATATGTTGTTTTAAACTTTTGTTATGTTATATTGTATTAAGCTTTTAAGTTTGTAATGTATAACTCAACTTCAAGTTAGTGGATTGTATGATGCTAGGACTAGTAGACTATCTTTTGGTTATGAATAGGTTGCTAGACTAACTGAATGTCTATTTTGCATATGTGTAGTATGGTTTGATGTATGTTGTTGAGACGGAGGCATTGAATCTTGTTGTTTAAAAGTTGGTTGGTTGGTTTATAAAAGTTGTGGGTTGGGTTGTTTGTTGTTGAAGTTGTTGTTGGTGTTGTGGTTAGTTGCGATGTGTCTGTAGTGAACCGGTATATGGTTATGTTGTCCATATTATAGATGTTATAATACCAAGAGTTTTCCGCGTCTTGACTTGATTATAAGTGGGGTTGGGTTGGGACATAACATTTAGTGGTATCAGAGCATGATTAGCTTGTAAGCCGGGCTATCCTCGGAATGTGGGTAGTGGTCTTGACCTGAAATCATGTATTATGTGTAAAGTGAACTATATGTTAATATGTTTATGTGATTAATTTGCTTATGTGACTAACTTTCTACGTGATCTATGTGTCTTTCGTGAAACCTGCTTCCTAAATGACATTAATTGCTTATACTCGGTTTATGTGTTATAACTCTTTTGTTGTAAGATGGTTGGTGGACCGAATACCCGTGGTAGACCCCGTAGAGTTGAAGAGAGGCAAGGTAGCGAGGCACAAGGCCGAGATCCAGGGTAAGATTGTATAGCCATGGCTATGGACTGTATGCTTGAGGTTCTAGTCGGGCAGGCTCAAATTTTAGCAGGCCAGGCTACACAGGTGTAGAATGTCAGGCAAACGTGCATAATGTTCAGGGTAATATCAAACGTCGGTTTAATGCAGGTGGCGGTTACCGTGGAGGTAGTTAGCTGAAAGAGTTCTTGGGGTACAGTCTACCGAGACTTCTGGGTGAGCTTGACGACGAAAGGGCTGAGGCTAGGGTTGTAAGGACCTGTACCTGCATCCCGAATAGTAATGTATGAAATAAATGTTCCTTATGTGTTTGGCTTATATCACTTATGTGCCTGGTATTTTTATAATAAGAAGATGTGTTACAACTAGTATATTAAGCTAAGCATTCGTTTCAATTAACAAGTAGAATAAGATAACTTGTGCTTGGAAGTGCCTGGAGATGCAAAAGTTATAGAATTTTATTAACTACCTTAGCTGGATAGGATTTACTGACAAGATGTGAACCTGAATTTATATTTATCACTTGAGTTACCGTTTGAGTTACTGGAATTGGTTGTTAGAGCAATAGGGTAACTGAAGGCACTTATCTAGATTATTAATTGAGCTTATGGTACTAAGCTATCTTGAGGATTTATATTGGATGTTTGTAGACCCTAGACTGGATGGTAGAGTAAAGATGGTGATTATCATCTTGAGTGGCACTAAAAAGAAATTACTACTAGGTTAGTAGTTTAATCTTATAGGATTAGTGACCACTGTTATTACTCGAAATAGTTAGAGTGATTGATCAACTTCCTTTGTTTAAATTATTTGTGGATACCTAATTTGAGGGAACAATGTCAAATAGAATGTTTACAAGTTACTTTGAAGATGAAAGGTTGGTGCTCTCAGGTTACCAAATGATTTCAATTAAATTTGGGGTGTCAAGCATAGTTAAAGATTAGGAATATTTGGATTAATTAGTGGGTAAAGTTGAATCACATTAGAATGATACTTTACCTGTATGCTTCATCAAATGCTAAAATCGTGTCCTCAAATGGCTTTACATGCAGCAACTTGTTTGATGTACACCTCAAGGCTTTGGATAGACGACATGCAAGAGGGACACGATAGGCTGCAATGATCACTTATCCTTAAGTACAAACATGAATCAGCATGGTCGAAGCAGGATGTGTCGGTTTGCAAGGTCATTAGGAATTATAGATGTTGACTCAGCCTTTCACCTGCGATACACGAAGCTATTTAGGGAAATGATTAGCTTTGCTGTTGTGGTCCATTAGGATTGAGACGTAAGTAGTATAAATAGGCTGCTACGTTTAAGTTTTAACATACACAAAACAAAGAAAACAAACTATCACTAGTCTTTAAATTTCTTCTTTGAATTGAAAGACAAGCCATGATTTACACTCAAGCGAAGGTGCGGGTCTTCTTCTATTTATAAGCATTCAGTTATGTGATTACATGCGTATTGAGCTATATATTGATTTAACAATATTCTGAAATATGATTATGGCATATAGATATATAAACTTTTTATTATATAGACTATATATGTGTAGTTAAGTGTGCAGGTTCTTTTCTATATGAAAGCATTGTGAATTCGACTACATGTGTATTATATATGTGGCAATTGAGTTAGCAACATGATATGTGAGGAATTATGACTTATAGATTTAATTATAGTGCGAATTTTATTTTTAATTTACAAACTATATATGTGAAGACTTTTATAGCATGTAGTCCTAATTGTATAAAACAGTTGTTATGCAGGTATCTTTTAAAGTCTTATTAGCCTAGTGTTAAAATGCACTAGGATATATATACAGATATTTATTTCGTTATTTATTTGGCATATTAACCAACCTACTCTTTTATTAATAGGCTTAACTTGGCTATATACAAATACCTATGAACATAATACGATCTTAACTAGGTATCTACTTAGTAGGTATTAGCTACTGATATAGCTTTAGGAGGTAGAAACACTCAAAAACCAATTAATCTGTCTTCCCTAAAACTTGGAAAATAGGATCTAGCTGTAATAACCGAAACCACTAGCCATAATGTTTGAAATAATTGCTTAACTTACTCACTAAAAACACCGCCTTGAATTAAACCAAGTAAATAAGTTAAAAGAAGTAGGTTAATATAACCAATAACTAGGGTGTACCTAAGAATTCTCTATCTTGTGTGTCAACTTATTTTCAGCTACAACTGTTTTATCTATCTGCTAACAGCCATAATAGATATTTGAATTGGTAACGTGGGTTTATTTTACCTTCAGTAACTACACGGGAGACGACCTACTTTGTCGTTCTCTTATATTCCTTACTTGTGTACATGTGTGTTATATGACTACTTGCGCATGTCTGTGTGCTACTTGGGGGTTGCAACCTCAGGCGCGATAGCTTGAACTAACGACAGGCGGCATAGGGCTTGCCGGTGCTCCCGTGTCTATCGTAGTCCTATTCCCTCTCTCGCTTGGTACCACCCTCAGAGAGCTGGGTCATAGATTTCGAGTACAATCCGAAGTACCCTATTGGGAGAGATAAGAAGTTGTGAGCTTGATCCGGCCGGCCATCTTGTGAAGACAAACTGTATCCTTTGCAACGTGAATTGTACATGTAATTTATATATTGATATACTTGATATGCCTGCATTGTATCATGGTTTTCAAAACTCGAAAATGTTTTCAAAACAGCCCTAGTTGACTTCCCTGCACTAAGTTCGTTTGAGCTCATGACTCTTTCCCCATATTACAGGTGAAAGAGATGAATATTATAAAACCAGGTAGTGACAATATGTGCCTATTCTGCTTCATGGGCAACCTTGATCTTTTCATTCCAAGGTTTATTGAGGTCAATCCACATCAGCAGGGCTCATACAGTAAGGACTACGAGGACCTTAGCATACCCCACCATATAATATATGATGTTATAGTTAACGCTGTTCCAGTTGACTTTGGTTTTGGACCATGGGAATTAGCCTATGTGCTTTATTTTAGTCCAGATTATGAGATGTAGGCCATATGTAGTAGTTGGATTATCCAGACTTGTTTTGTCATAGCTAAGTCTGGGCCTGTAATGATTAAAGTTTTTGGTTGTAATCAAAAGAAGTTATGTAATATACGGTTCAGATCTTGCCTTTTGTATGTCTAGAGTTGCAATTACAAACTCTTTATCTAATCTTGTGAAGGGTTGGGTTTGGGGTCGTTACAATTGGTATCAGAGCATAGTATTGGCTTAGAAGCCGGTTTAGAAACTGGGCAGTGGGTTAGTGTGATGTTTGGCTTCCAGTGCATGCATTTATCATTCATGTGCATTTATGTGTGCAACTATTTGTTTAAATGTCTACTTTTCCTATAAAATGCTATTAAGTGTTTATTTACTCTCTATGTGCTAATATTTGTTAAATTGTTTTTAAATATCAAAATTTTGAGTTTATTTACTTTAGTAAATAATAAATGAACATTTAAATTATTTTCATCATAGACTTTTTAGTAAAACTTGTATTTAAAAAGTTTTCTATTAAATTGAGCCCAAACTAAAATTTTTATTATCTTATTTCCCAGATTTCATATTTTTCTATTATTACTTAACTTATAATTAGTCTACGGTCACAAAAATTATATTCATTGAATATATAACGAGTGATTTGCAAAAATATCTTGATATTATATAAATAGTAAAACTATGTATTATTTTGGGCTTAAAGAAGTTTTCTTACATTTATTCTAAGACACCTAAACTCAAATCCGTTTTAACCCACAACCCAAATCCAATATCCAATCCATCAACCCATATAATCATCCTATACATATATACTAAACAAAACACAAAAAAATACTCAAATAAGCCAAAAAAGGCCAAAAATCCGCCAAAAAAGCCAATTACGGGAATAGTGCTTTTCTTGCTAATTTTGCTCAATTTGATCTTCTAAGCCTTGCCGAGCCATCTCCAAGGAGTTTTCATAGATTCCAAGCATTCTCCTAGCTTCCTTGAATGTTTTAGGTGAGGGAGAATCATTTTATATGCATTTTTTTGAATGTTAGGGTTTATGTTGAGTTTTGCAAATTGTTGTATATTGTGATATAAATGCTTATGAATACTTCTAATATCTTCTAAAATGCCTAGAGAACACTCTTTTGTAAGCTAATAGCATTTGTTATGGCCAGAAATTGGAATTGGTAGTTGGAGAATAAATGAATAGTGCCATTGCAGGGTTTTGAAAGAAATTGCTTATTGGATTGATTTCATACTTGTAATAGATGCTAGGGATTATAACTAACATATAATTATAGTTGTATGAACTTGGAATGCCTAAAACTTGGTTAAAAATACAAATTTAGCTTAGGTAACAAAGGGGTTTCGGGGTAAAAGCGAATCCGGGTTGATTTGATTGATATATCTAGTGTTCTTAGGGTATATAGGTGTTAGATGTGCTTTTCTAACGCTTGTTTGGACATCGGTTAGGGTATGTGTAGTTCAAAGGCATAAAGGGAAAAATCGGTATTTTGTAGGAAACGAGGGCTATCGGGTGGACTTAAGGGTTAAACGGGTGCCATAATGTGGGGGTTGGAGGATATGATAGTTTGTTTATGAATTGGGAACCTTGTCTTCCGATTAAAAGCTAAATAGCCTATGTTAACAAAGGGGAAAAGTGGAAAATTGATTGTTTGAGTGCACCGAGTGACTTGTAGATGCTTATAATGTTAAATGCATTTCTAAAGTACTTGAGAGCTTTTGGGAAAGTTGTGAGAAATGTGGCATTGACCTCCTTTGTGCTCGTATAATTATTCTTATAATAATGTTTATACCGTATAGTTACTTCTATGTTAATACAAATATTGTACATGTTCTCGAGGGAAACCTACTTTATTGTCCCTCCTATGTGTTATTGCTTTATATTATTATTATATTGTCATCGGATTTAAGTGCATTGCATAGTGGTTACGCAACCATAGTGTCAGGGACGGATCTATTGGATATCGACTGGGCGGCAGCGGGCTTACCAGTGGATATTCAATCTCCGTGCTCGAGTCCCTCACTCGCCTGGTCTGAAGATTGTCAGGGGGTGTTGGGTCGTAGGATTTTCGGGGTATATTCGGAGTACACCCACTGGAGTGTTTGGGGTTCATGCTGGCTTATCGTGATCGATATCGTGGTTGAGAATTAAAGAATTGGAGTGATAAGGGTTACCGATTGTATCCTCTTTAAATATGGTATTTAATTGCTTTCTAGTGTTTATTGCTTATTGTTATTAATGTTTGATGTTCCTATGTTGTATTGCACGAATCTCCTTATAAATGTTTCTTGTTACTATTTCCCTTCTTCACTGAGTATACATTATTTGTATACTCATTCCATATCATGAATCTTTCAGGTTATGGCCAAAGAAAGTGAAGTTCGTGATTACGTGATAGTTCGTGCTCGAAGAGTTGTGTTATGTGGCTTGAGTTGTAAAAGTTGTAAAGTTTTACCTTCATGAATTGTACATGCTTAATGTATGAAAGAAATGTAATTAAGCTTAACTAAGTCATTAGAGTGCTTTGATAACCTAGTTTATATAATAAGTTAATGAGGTTTGAGTTCAATTCATGTATATAGTTATTTTAAGAAAGAGTAGGGTAGTCTTTGTATTCGAAAATGCACATTTGATCGTGAATTTTTGTGGTGAACCAAGGCTCAAATGGCTTTGAGGAGTTGTTGTATGTTAGACACGGTACTGATCCATTTATATGTTGTGTGCAGGTAAACTATTCGTCCTATAAACATGGAAAACTTCGTCCGTTATTTCATAAATTTTGTGACCGGGTTTGGTATTGGGATAAGTATAGATTGTTTAATAGAACTTCTGGTCTCGTGAGGGGCCAGGGTGTTACAGTTAGATTAGTGGTCTTAACTTGAACGTCCTTACCTAATATGAGACCCCAGAATTTGCCCTATTTGCAATTACGTGTTTTTACCTGCTTAAATGCTATTAGAATTAGTATATATGTTTATATGTGAGTTATTACATGATCTTGGATTAAATGTGCATTTAAAAGATATTTAAAAAACAAATATGTGACTTTTCATTTTCTTTTGTAAAATTGTGTAGTATAACTAGACTATATGTAATTAAATGCTTATGAATAAATGTTGTCCCTGAAAATAGTCTATTAAAAATAGTATTTAAGTTGCATAGTATTAATATTACTATTTTTGACAAAAACAACTTAAATAGCTTAAGTTATCACTTTGACCAAGATTTTTATCTTTGACATTATTAAAACCGATTATTGCGTTGATTTTTCATCTACCTTGACTTTTGAAAAATGTTGACTTTCATTTAATTTGACTTTTTGAAAAATGTTGACTTTTATTAACTTTGACTTTTTAGAAAATGTTGACTTTTATCAAATTTGACTTTTTAGAAAATGTTGACTTTTATCAAATTTGACTTTTTGTAAATGTTGACTTTTTGGTCTCCTTTGAATTTGACTTTTTATATTATTTGACCAAACTAGGTTTATTTAAATACTACTCCTGTTACATGATATATGTGCATTCATAAAATTTTCATAAATATTTTTGGAGAAAATTTTATTTAAAGTGCCGTTAAATGGCATTTGAAGACCCTTTCGCAAATTTTTGAAACTAATCTTTTAGACATTTTAAAAACTAGTCCTCCATTATTAAAAGACCCGTGATTTACTATAAATTATTTTTGAAGCAGATTAGGAATTTAAAATAGACTTTTTGGGCGCAAAAATAACATTTTGGAGCCAAATAGTGATTTCTGCTAGACCCGATTCTTGCGTTGACTTTTGTTGACCAAGTATATATTATAAATAAATATTTCATCATCTTAAATATTTTACTAAGGTAAAATTTCAATTAGAATTAAAAACAAAGGCTAATTTAGACTTTAGTCATTAAAAATCCAAATTTTGACAACTTTGACAAATTCTTTTTGCATTGACTTTTTACTTAACTTAATATATACTCAAATATCAGCCAAAACATCACAAAAATACACCAAAAATGGTGGCTCCTTGGAGGAGAAAGAGGAAGAACAATTTAAAAGTATTTTTCTCATAGATTTTGCATTTCAAAACCGAATTGAGTCATTCAAAGCTTGAAAGTGCTTGTTGGGCACCTATTCTACCTATTCCCAGCGTTACTTTGGAACCAAGGTGAGAGAAAAAAATAGATTTAGAAATTAAAGTTCATGTCAAATTTTATTTAATGCATGTATAGTTATTGTTTTGTGAAATTGCTTATAGATTATTGCTAAGTAGTTGATAAGGACCAACTTGATGAGTTTATAACCATTTTGAACGGTTGTAACGTGTATTTTTATTTTTCGTGTATTTAATTGATAATTGGACTTGTTTCTTGAATAATTGTTGTTGTAGTGGTTGGAATTGATTGGTCGTTGCTTCTAAAAGTTTGCTAATTATGAGGTAGTAATGTTGTAATGCCGAATTTTTGATTAGGATGTTGTAGCAAAAGTCTAAAAAATTCAGCCTAGGTGCATTGCCAAAATAGGGTTGTTGGACTTGTTTTAGATGGCTTTTGATCGGTTTCCGATGGGGTAAATGTAGTTGCATGTGTGGCTGGGTAATAGGAAGTGGTTTGGAGGTTATTAGATTAGTAGAATGTAAGTTATGAATTTTAGAAGTTTGGGTAGTCTTTCTTTAATATGTTGAAATGTTGTCTTTGGTTGTTTGGGTAGTGTTTGAGTAGTTGATTCTTGGGTTGTTGTTGATTAGGCCGGGGTTGAATGTGTGTTCAAATGTATGTTGAGTTGGATGGTGTACTTTGTCATCTAGCCTAATTGTTTTAGAATTGTGTAGTTGTTGATTGTTTTAATGTTGTTTAGTTGATTGTTGAAATATGGTTAATTGATGGTTGATTGTTGAAATACCGGGGATCGGGCACTTTCGTTACTGATATCTCGGAATGTAAAGAGTCAAGTGACATTGTTGTTGTGAGTTATGATAGTGTTGTGTCACTTCGGGAGGCATCACGTGTTGCTGGCACAATTGTCATGGCTAATCCCTATCTCGCATGAGCGGAGATGCCATGGAGTGTGGGTCTAGAATAAGGTACCTCAGGATTTTGTCATTAGATTTCGAGGAGTTGGTGAACATTGAAACATCATATGGAGCTTCATCAACGAGTGTGTCGTATCCTTGTTGTTTGGTTACTGTTGTTGTATTTGTATTGTTATTAAAGTTTATGGTATGATTGTTGCTCATAGGATGATTTTCCAAGGGATAAAGTAAATGTTTTCAAAAGATCTATCGAATCATCACTGAGCTTTGTTATATATAAGCTCACTCTCATTCATTTTCTGCAATCAGGTGTTACTGAACCAGATTTCGGGTACATGCCTCAGGAAGCTGAGAATGTGCCTTATGTGGACGAGTCTTATGTGCCAAAGTCTTTTATCCATGATGTCTGAGCTGTAGTTCTCTTTTGCTATATTGTATATAGAACTAGTTGGATTGTGTTTATTTTGGAGTTATTGTAAGATGATCTAAAGATAGATTGTATATTGTTAGTTCAGTAGTCTTACTTTTGGAATATGCTTGGGTTGCTAGACTAGTTTATATATGGTATGCATATGTATAATATAGCCTGTGATATGTTGTTGAAACGGATGCGTATGACTTATGGTTGGATTGTTGTTAATTATATGGTGTTGGATGTGTTGAATGTTGTTGAAATGATTGTGGAGTTGTTGTTGATAATTGGACTTGGTTGTGTGATGTTATAAAGGGTTGGTTTAGAGCCATGATATTCGTATTACAAACGTTATAATACTGAAATTCCATTGCATCCTGACTGATTGTAAGTAGGGTCGAGTTGGGGCGTGACACCTAAGAATTACATGCTTATGTGAATTGTCTGTCTATGTGTTATGTCTTGGAATCTTAAATGGGTACTGAAGAAACAAGAGTGCTTACGTGTGTTTAGAAAAGAAATGGTTGGACCTAGTACACGAAGAGCCAACAGGAATGCTGAGCTAGTGGAGGAACCTGGTCAGGGTAATCTAGGAATAACTATGTTCAACCTGATGGCGGCTGCAATGGACACGATATCCAGAGTTCTAGAGCACTAAGAAGCACGAGAGGCGGTTAACCCTCACAACGTTGAAGGAGGGGAAAACAATGGAAATGGAGGGAACAAAATGATTCAACTCAAAGAATTCCTGGGTTATTACCCCCCAAAATTCTTCGGGGACCCAAATGATGAGAATGCAGAAGCATGGCTTTCGGAGGTGGAGAAAATTTATGATGCTTTGGAATTTAATGGAGAGCAAAAGGTTGCCCTTGCAGCATTCCTGCTCAAAGGGTATGCGGAGCAATGGTGGAAAGTTGTAAGGCGTCGGTGGGAGGAAGATCACACAACTTATACTTGGGCAAACTTTAGTGAAGTCTTTAAGGAAAAGTACATTCTGGCTGTTGCCAGAGAGAAGCAGGAAGAAGAATTTATGACTCTGAGGCAGGGAGGCATGATCGTTGTCCAGTATGGGGCACGTCTTGACAAACTATCCCAATACGTGCCTGAGCTAATGCAGCCACTGAGCCGGGCAATTCGAAAGTTCATAAGAGGATTAAGGGCTAACATACAAGATAGCCTGGCCCCACTAAAATTTGAGACATACGGGGATGCCGTTGACTACTTGCGCATGCCTGTGTGCTACTTGGGGGTTGCAACCTCAACCTCAGGCGTGATATCTTGCACGAACGCCCTCGGTTGACTTCATTGCACTGAGTTCGTTTGAGCTCACGACCCTTTCCCCCATTACAGGTGAAAGAGAAGAAGATTATAAAACCAGGTAGTGACAATATTTGTCTGTTCTGCTTCATGGGCAACCCAGATCTTTTCATTCCAAGGTTTATTGAGGTCAATCCACATCAGCAGGGCTCACACAGTAAGGACTACGAGGACCTCAGCATACTCTACCATCTAGTATATGATGTTATAGTTAACATTGTTCCAGTTGACTTTGATTTTGGACTATGGGAATTAGCCTATGTGCTTTATTTTAGTCCAGATTATGAGATGTAGGCCATATGTAGTAGTTGGATTATCCAGGCTTGTTTTGTCATAGCTAAGTCTGGGCCTGTAATGATTAAAGTTTTTGGTTCTAATCAAAAGAAGTTATGTAATATAGGGTTCAGATCTTGCCTTTTGTATGTCTAGAGTTGCAATTACAAACTCTTTACCTAATCTTGTGAAGGGTTAGGTTTGGGGTCGTTACATGGGTGACTAGGATAGAGAAGCTTTTTGATCCTCTTGACTATACTAACGATAGGAAGGTGTCTTTTGCTGTGTTTTTCCTTGATAACGAGGTAGAGCAATGATGGCATATGGTGAGGTCGAGATGGGAGGCTCAAAGTACTCCTTATCTTTGGGCTAGTTTTTTTCGGGAGTTTCGAGCTAAGAATATTCCGAGGATTGTAAGAGAGCACAGGGAAGATGAGTTTATGTCCCTTATTCAGTGTAATTCTACTGTGGCTCAATATGAGGCCAACTTTACTAGGTTGTCTTGTTATGCACCAGACTTTGTGCAAGACCAGGAAATGAGGACCTGGAGGTTTATTCAGGGTTTAAGGCTGGAGCTTCAGGATTCTATGGCTTTGTTTGAGTTTGATGAGTACCCTGCGGCTTTAAGTGCAGCTTCCAGACTAGAGAAGAGGACATTAGATCAGATCGGTTTTAGTCAGTCAAACAAGAGGTCGTTTCAGCCTTAGAGCCATAATCAGTAGCGATCTTTCTCGACTTAGGATCAACAGAGGTATTATCAGCCCTATGTCCAGTTACATGATTAACAATAGTCTTTTAAGCCTCCGAGTCAGTTAGAGCCCATTCCTAGTCAGTTACAGGGGTAGTTTAGGTAAGTACCAGTGAGGTCTCAGTCAGGACAGACCTAGACTCAGGGCCAGAGTAGACCAGCTAGTATGAGGTTTCAGCAGGGTAATCCAGTTGGTTCGGTAGCTTAGAGCTCTACAGGAGGCGATATTACTCTTAATGTTCTATTTTGCGCTTTCTGCAATAAGAAGGGCCACAGGGAGGAGAACTGTTGGAGGAAATTTGGCAAATGTACAGGTTGTGGTAGCGACCAGCATAAGGCAAATGAATGCCTGAAGTTTCAGATCGGTCAGGGGCAGTCAGTAACCAAGGGTAACCAGGGTAGTTTGGTAGATATCGCACCTCCACAGCCTCGTGTTCAGACCAGAGCCTATGCCGTTGATCTGTGGGCTCATGATGAGGGTAAGAATTGCACGGGCGCAATTGTTTTAAAGAAGGGAGAATGTGAGATCCCGAATTTGCCCATATTTGTAATTACATGTTTTCACTTGTTTAAATGCTATTAGAATTAATATATATGTATATATATGTGCAACTAAATGATCTTAGATTAAATGTGCATTCAAAAGGCATTTGAAAAACAAATAATATGACTTTTCATCTTCTTTTGCAAAATTGTGTAGTATAACTAGACTATATGTAATTATATGCTTATGTATAATGTTGTCCCCAAAAAAATAGTCTCCTAAATATATTATATAAATTAGATTATATATACAAGACTATTTTAAGCAAAAATGAACTAAAATGACTAAATTTGCCAACTTTGACTTTGTTGTCATCTTTGACTTTGCCTATATATGCATAATACATACATAATACATTAAGACACTTTGCAAAACACCTCCAAAACTCACACACTAGGCCTAGGTTGTGGCTTTCAAGAAGGAAGAAGAAGACATTTTCAAGGTTTTCAAAGCAATTTTTCAAAGAAAAACCTCAAATCAAAGCCAAATCTTTTTATTCCAAGCTTGAATTTGCTTGTTGGGCTTGCATTCTACCTATTTCCAAGATTTCTTTGCATCAAAGGTGAGGGAAACAAACTAGATCTTATTTTTAAAGTTTATGTCAAAATTTTATTATTGCATATATAGTTGATATTTTGTTAAATTGCCTTAAGATTGTTGTTAGTTAGGTGTTGTAGACCAACTTAGTGTAATTATAGCCAATTTAAATTGTAGGAAGATGTACTTTTATTTTTCATGTATTATTTTGATAATTTGGATATAATCTTGAATAATTGTTGTTGTAGTAGTTGTTTTTAAGTTGTAGTTGCTTCTATGAACTTGTTAATTATTGAGTAGTAATGTTGTAATGCCACAATTTTGATTTGAATGTTGGTTTAGAAGTCCAAAATTTCAGCCTAGTGTGCTTTGCCATTTTGGACTTGTTGGGCTTGTTTTAGATAGCTTTTGGTTGGTTTTCGAGGGGGTTTAGGTACTTGCTTGAGTGGTTGAGTGGGAGGAAATGGTTCGGGGGTTGTTCAATTTCTAGATTATAAGTTATGTTGTTTAGAAGTTTGGGTTGTGTTTCTTTGAATTGGCTAAGTGTTGTCTTTAATTGTTTGGTGTTGTTTGTGTGGTTAATAGTTGAATTGGTGTTAAGCAGGTTCGGGTTTGATTGTGTGTTGAAGTGTTTGTTGAGTCCGAATGGCCTACTTTCTCATCTAACTTTGGTGTTTTAGAAATGTTGAGTTGTTGATTGTTGAAGCGTTGTTTAACTGATTGTTGAATGTTGAAGTGCCGGGAGACAACCTACTTTGTTGTTCTCTCGGAATGTTAAATGTTAAGTGATATCTATTGTGAGTCATAATAGGGTTGTGTTACCTCAGGCAGTATTGGACTTGTTGGGTTGCATTGACAGGACTATCATGTGCTATCCCTATTCTTCATGATCAGAGGATGTTCATGGGGTGTGGGTCTAGGTTGGTGTATTTTTGGAATGCATTTGGTGCCTGGGTAGGGTTCGTGATTGGTGCACGGGGAGAACGACTTTAACAGAACAAGTGTATCGTATCGTTATTGTTTGGTTACCTATATTGTTATATTTGTATTGTTGTTGATGCTTGTTGTGTATTCAATGTTCCTAGGGTGTTTTCCAAATGAAAGTGTTTTCAAAACTTCCTATTGAACCTTCGTTGAGCTTTGTTATATATAAACTCACCCTCTTTGCTATCCTTTCAGGTGATCCAGATTTAGGGTACATATAATATGTGTCGTCAGATAATGTGGACAAGCCCGGGACTTGAGTGCTTGCTTAGATGTTTCATATGTTGTTTTAAACTTTTGTTATGTTATATTAAATTAAGCTTTTAAGTTTGTAATGTATAACTCAACTTCAAGTTAGTGGATTGTATGATGCTAGGCCTAGTATATTATTTTTTGGTTATGAATAGGTTGCTAGACTAGCTTAATGTCTATTTTGCATATGTGTAGTATGGTTTGATGTATGTTGTTGAGACGAAGGCATTGTATCTTGTTGTTTAAAAGTTGGTTGGTTGGTTAATAAAAGTTATGGGTTGGGTTGTGAAGTGTTTGTAGTGAACCGGTGTATGGTTCTGTTGTCCATATTATAGATGTTATAATGCCAAAATTCCACTGCGTCCTGACTTGATCATAAGTGGGGTCGGGTTGGGGCGTGACATCGCCCATGTTAACGATGGAATTATCTTAGATAATCAACAATAGCATTCTAATGACTCTGAACATGCCTTGACCTCTAGATAACATTAACTAAGCTAATATTCATCAAACTAATTTATAAGTAGTTTAAATTCAACCAAATGACAAAGGAACTTCAAGTTAACCAATCAAACAAAACAATTATATCTAGACATTAACGAAGCTCAACTACAAAACATGGCTTAAAAACCATCTTCATGCATATAACTTCAAATACTCTTTAGCTATTTTATTCATTAAGAATCTAACAAAGTTCACTAGCTTTACACTTCTACAAAACTAACATATCCACACATACTTCATTATTCTCACATAACATGCTCAAGAATCAAGCAATTGCAACTATTCCCTAGCATTCAAAAACCACAAAATACTATTCATATATCTGACTTCTAAAAGCTACTACATACCAACAAGTTACAAGATATAGAAACCGACTTCACCACTCATTCCTAGACATGTTAAGGCACGATTCTATGACACGAAACTTCATTTTCCCAACAAAAGCCCGAAAGTCCACCTAGTGCATTTGAACTATAACTATGCTAACCGGACACCTAATCAATGCCGCAATTGCACTAAAAGTACTTCCATGCACATACAAGACCAACCCTCAACTCCAAGCGAGCACGGTCAACACTTGGTCAAACGACCCATTTGTCTATTAACACAATTTGACTCATAATTGAAAGACGAGGTTTAAGATTCTCAAATGAACTATTCTATTATCCTAATTATCCTTTATGACACCCTTAGGACCCTTGAGTTCACCCATTAACCCACAATTTTCGCAAAAGCCCAAAAATCCCCTTTATGCGTTTAACTAAAGTACCTTAACCAATATTCAATTAAATGTCATAACCACTCATTTAGTACTACTTCACCCTATAAACACTAAATATAACGTTCAATTCCACCTGAATTCGCATTTCACCCGAAACCCCTTTATAAAATGAGCTAAATATGCCTTTTTACCTAAGTTCCGAGTAGTTTAAACTCATACAATCATTAGTTTATCCTCATTAGCGTCTCTAGTATCTATAGATAGCATAAAATCAATCTAATAAGCAACTTTTAGCAAAACCCTAGGTTTGGGTACTATTCATCATCTCCTTCATTAAACCTATGCATTCTACCATGAAATAAGCTAACAAATTGAACATTCAAGGTCTACATAGCATGTATAAGCAATATTCTACAATATTTGAGCAAGTCATAAGCTATAAACAACAAAACAATATTTTTCATAAAGCAACCATATTTTCAAAATGCATGAATATGCCAACTCCCTCACCTAATAGAAGCAAATGAAGGTTGAGAAAACTTAGGAGATGTAGAAGACACTCTAGGATGCAAGATCCTGAGCCAAAGTTTGAAGGAGCCAAAGCAATTTTCTCTCCTTCTTTTCTTCTTTGCCGTTGGGTTATGGGAGGGGGGGGGGGGGGGGGCGGGAGGGGGAAGGGGGGTTGGTTCTATTTTTTTTTTGTTAACTAATAAGTTATATTTATAAAGTATATGATATATATATAGATATATGTGTAGGCAATTGGTTCTCAAATATTGCAAGACTAAGTCAATATCAAGTTTAAAATCCAATTAAAATTGGCCAACTATTCAATTTTATCTCTATGATACTATTCACAATCCACTAAATCATTTTTCAAATGCACAATGTCAAGGTCCAATGGTCGAGTTCTCATTTTTCTCATTCCTCCTAAGAGTTGTACAACCTAGGAAAAATGCGAAATCAGACAAATTAAATAGTAAAAAATGCATTGTGAATATTGACCATGCTTAAAGTAAGAAAATTCACATTTAAATGCACATATGTTGTCATTAAGCTATTAAATGCACGTGTATGGAGGTCCGGGGTCTTACAAGTCTATTTAAAGGCCAACATCATATATAAGCAAATAAACAAGCATATATCACTACAAGAAATTGGTCTGGGGCGACGAAGGTTTCTCGTCGCCCTTAGGTCGCCTACCCCCATTGGACGACCAAAATCATATCGTTGAGAAAACCCTCATCGCCATTAGGTCATTTGGTCGCATTTTGGTGGCCAAATCGAAAAAAAGTATAATTTTTTTACATTTCGTAGCCCCTTGGTCACAATTTTTAGAAAAATTAATTATTATTTAATTTTTATAATCAACAATTTTATTAAATAATTCATTAATTTTTGTATCAATTAATTATGCATTGTCGTCTCATGGTGGCCAATCTTTGTCTCCATTAGGCAGCAAATTATTTTAAATATTTTTTTGTTTATTATTTAATTTCGTCTCTATGTGGTAGCAACTTTTGTAGCCACAATTTGGTGGTCGTGTGGTAGCTATAATTACGTAGCCATTAGGTAGCCAAATATTTTTAATTATTTTTTATTAATTATTAAACTTTGTCGCCATTTGGTAGCCAAAGTTTGTAGCCACATTTCGGCAGCCGTATGGTAGCTATTTTATCGTCGCCACTAAGTAGCCAAATTTTTTAGTTATTTTATTTATTTATTAATTTTTGTCTCCATATGGTAGCCAATATTTGGTCACTTTTTTTTAACCATATCGTAGCCAATAGTAGTCGCCATATAGTATCTACGTTTTTATCACCATATCGTTGCAACACAATATTTTTAAAAAAATAAAAAATAAATTTAATATTTACAAAAATAAAATTAAATTAATATATGCATATTTTAGTATTTAAAAGATCTTAAAAATAAAGTACACAATATTAGGTTTAGAATTTTTTAAAAAAGAAACTAAAACCTACTAATTATCATGCTGGTTTGGATCAGGAATGGGCGGTTGTCTTGCATCCGGGTCATTTCATCTTGCAGCTGCGTCATGATGCTCAGCAATTTCATCTACGTTTGTTGCTACTCCTCAAGCTGTCGTTTAATGGTCTATGTTGCCTAAGTGACAACAACATCGACGTTTCGCTGCGTCAATCTAGTTGAGGGAATGGTGGATGCTTCATGTAATCCCCTCCCAATGCGAATCCTCTACGAACTGAGTCCATAGATGCGTCCCATCCTTAATCCACTGGCTGCCTCGAAGAAGATCTGGTTAGGTCAACAAGCAGCACTGTAGGGTTGGCTTGACTCGCCGCCTTACGCTGCTGGATCATCTCATTATATCTCTCCTGTAAAGAGAAATTTGAAATAATAAGTTTTCTTATTACTTTATAACACACTTAGTACATTGTAAAAATACTTACCATTAATTGAGCAGCATTTTCATTAGAGTAATGGGTTTTATCATCCACTATTCTACTATGCATTGCTTTGAAAACATCAGTGTAGGTCACCCAACGACTTTCTTTTAACTCTTGCATTATTAATGCATAATTAGTACGTAATTGTAAGATAAGACATAAAATAAATTAATTTATGTATTTGAATTTATTACATAATTGGTTTACATACCATTATTCTCTTGTACTCATGAAAACCAGTGGCACCCGCATAGTGGACCAATGTATTTTTCTTCCTGTTTTCCTTGTTCTTGTTCAACTATATTTATCCACTTTTGATCCCTCCATTTAATTTTCATTTGTGCCCAATTTTCCTCCATGATCCATTTAGGACACTTGATTACTTTACGCACCTTATTCAGTAGGTCCTTCAAATGGAAATGATTCCTTATCTGGGCAGTATTACACGGGTACCACTTGAAATCCATCTATACCCAAAAAGAATAAAAACAAGTACATGAGCTAATATAACATGCATGCCTACATAATATATAAAAGCAATAATAAATATTTATTACATTAATAATTATATATTATACCTCAAATATGTGGAATCATAGATCCTTGATATCTTGTGGGACCTCTCCCTCAAATATGTGGAATCATAGATCCTTGATATCTTGTAGGACCTCTCTATAAGTGATCCATGGTTACGCGTACCTGCCAGAATAAATCATCCTGAAGTTTTGTACTACTGTAGTTGGTACAAAACTATTAACAAAAATAAAGAATATATTTGTTAGTTTCATTTGCAACAACTCATTATAACTTTTACAAATCTAATTACAAAAATTAAGAATATCTTTACCCGTTTTCATATAGTCGAAGATGCATACGTGTATCTCCCATCCATTTAGTGCACTCCTCCAGTGAATGGAAGCCCAATTCACAAAAGTCCATACTGCTCTCGGCACGTGATGATGACTATGCTTGATCTGTGGACGGACGATGGCGACTGGAAGTAGGAGTAAAATCAACCACGTCTACGTGCTCATCCTCATCGCACACATGGAAGCCAGATAAGTGACCATATAATCCGGTCGAAGGAGGTGATATCTCGATGTGGGTAGGAGTGTCCATACTATCCTCATCACCACATGATCCAAATGGTGTCGAAGATGATAGTCTTCCCGATTGTGACCAAGTAGTGTACGGGATGTTACCTTTACCTCTATGTCTGGGCATGACTAAATTTTAAAAAATAATAAGATAAAAAATATTGATAAATGCATAGAAATTATGAAAACTTTTCATTATACTATAAACAACCACAATATTGAAGTTATGAATACAAATTTCTTTTAGGTCATTCATCGTCTTCAAATTGTATGTCATCATTATCTAAACTTACTGTATCTTCATCATCGTTGTCATGGTCATCATGCTCTTCTTCAGATTCTATGCCTTCATCATCTGCACTTTAATTATCTTCATCATCGTTGTTTTGGTCATCATGCTATTCTTCAGCATCTTCAGTTACCTTAATGTATTCACCTGACTCATGAAAATGCACAAGCACAACATTTTCATCTGGTTGTACAAGTGGCACATCCATCTCATCCACTTGAAATGTCGTGTCTTCATTTATAACATTATCATCATCAACCCTAAACACATCATATTGGTTCCTTGGTCTGATCTTGCATACAACCAACCAATCTGCTCGGTCTCTCTTAGCACCAGGATATCTAACATAGTAAACTTGATATGCCTATTCGGCTAAGAAAAATGGTTCATACTTTGGGTATCTTTTCTTTACATTTACATCAATCAATGGAAATTTTGGATGAACCTTTACCCCCTTATTAATTTGAGAATCATACCACTTACACTTGAAAAAGACAACTCTTGTATGTTTGAGACTTGAATTATGGTATTCCAACTCAATTATGTCAATTAACAAACCATAATAATCACTCTCCTCCATATTGTCTATTGACACTTTCGCAAAGACTCTAGTATTCATAGTAGTCCTCGATGCTCCATAAGTTAAAGTGTGGAATCGGTAAGCATTTACCAAGTACCCTGACCATGTGCACACTTTCTTACTTGACCCCATTGATAGATATTTTACTTGATCATCCAGACCATTAGCATTGATAAGCTATAAAACACATTAATTAAAGTAGAGACAAACTTTAAGGTTGAAATGTTAATTAGGGCAGAGCATTTACTTACATGGTTACGTAACCATATTGGGAAATTGTTATCCATGCTGTACATGATTTCCAATTTAGTCAATGTTAAGAAATTGAGAAGAAGTTCATCCTCAAACATCTTATACAGTATTAATTATTGAACTATAAATGCATTCTTTTTTTTTTTTTAAAATCTAGTTAATAGAATTAATACACATATGTCGGGTCATTAACTTACTTGATATATGAGGACATGTCATGCCTCAACTCGACCCCACTTACGATCAGTAAGGATGCAACAAAATTTCAGCTATATAACGTCTGTAACATGAACATTAGGACTCTATCCAATCCTTTAAAAACATAACACAACCAACTCCAAGTTCAGCAACAACTCCAACATCCATTCAACAAATACAAAGCCATTCATTTAACATCTATACAACATTCCAACATAAGTCATAAGCCTCTGGTTCGACAACATACTACAAGCTATACTATATATTTGCAAAATAGATTATAAACTAGTCTAGCAACCTAATCATATTCAAAAGGAAGACTACTAAGCTAGTATTATATAAACCATTATCTTTGAGTAAGTTATACCATACAACATACTATAAAAGCTAAGACAAAGACACGGAGCACTTCAACATAACTCAAAGATAAGACTCCAGCACATAAGACTCCTCCACAGAAGGCACATACTCAGCTTCCTGAGGGACGTACCCAAAGTCTGGCTCAATTACACCTGATGACAATAAACGAATGAGGGTGAGCTTATATACAAAACTCAGTGAGGATTCGAAAGATGTTTTGAAATCATTTACTTTACCACTTGGGAAATCATCCTATGAGCAACAATGCACATTAAACATCATTAACATCAACATTACATTTCAAGCCACATAAATAACCATTCAATTGATAAAGGATACACTAGTTGGTGTAACTCCATACGTCATCACGATCTCAACCATCTTCTTATAACTCCCATAATACATAACCGAGGTACCTCATCTAGCCCCTCCCTCCATGACATCTCCGCCCATACGAGTTGAGGGGTAGTCTATGATAGTTATGCCGTTATCAACCCGACAACCTGATGCTGCCCGAGAGGTGGCACACATTATCAAGACTATTGACAATAATAATAAACATCTCATATTCTGGAAAGGCAACAAAGTAGGTTGTCCTCCAGATCATCATCAATCATCAATTAGTTAACAACATTTCAATCAACATAACATCAATTAAACAACTAAAACAACTAAGTTAGATGACAAAGTAGGCCACCCAACTTAACATACATTTAAATATACTTCCAAACCCAAATTCACTCAACAATAATCCATGAAACAACTACCCAAACACCACCAACCAACTAAAAACAACATTTTAACATTTCAAAGAAAGACTACACAAACTTCTAAGATTCATAACTTACAATCCAGAAATCCAATAACCTCCAAACCACTTCCTATCACTCCACCACACATGCAACTATATTAGCCCTACTGAAAACCAACCAAAAGTCATCCAAAGCAAGTCCAACAACCCTATTTTTGGCAATGCACCTAGGCTGAATTTTCAGACTTTTGCTACAACATTCAAATCAAAAATTCGGCATTACAATATTACTACACTCACATTTTCGAAGACAGTTATCTCTACAACAATATCTCACCTACAACATTATTTCAAATTCTCAACACGAATATAAAAGATAGTGAATTAGAAGAGTAACCTGAGTCGTAATAGTCTGGCCTATCGCATAAAACAAACTCCAATCCTTCAAAAAAATATTTCAAACAACCAACAATTGTATCATTAGCAATCACCCAAAAACCAAAAAAATTACATTACACACACAGATAAACAGACAAATAGATAAATACTTGGACATTTAAAAACAAACTAAACACAAAAATAATGCAAACAAACTAGAAAACAACAAATAATAAAAACCAAAAATTCAATCATTAAAAAAATAGAAAAAAAATCTAAAATTAAAAACCCCAAAAATAAGGTAAGTTTGATAAAAAAGAAAACAAAATTTAAAAAATGTAAAATGCAAAAAAATAGAATAAAATCCAAAAATAAAAATAAAAATAAAATAAAAAATAGAAAAAAAGAAATCATACTATATATATATATATGCATTCATTTTTTTTATTTTTGTTTTCCCTTTTTTTTATATATAGATCCTATTTTTTATATATAAATCCTATATATATCAAAAATAAAAAATAGAAAAAAAGGAATGCATATATATATATATATATATATATATATATATATATATATATATATATTTAATGTAATAAACAAAATAAAAACAAAAAAAATGTACCTTTGAGGGGTCGGGTGGAGTGGAGTGGGGTGGGGTGGGGTAGGGGGTTTTGAGACCCGGTTCCGAATTCATGTGCATTAATATTATACTATGTGTAATTACATATATCTTAGTGTTTTATATATCTTAATTATGTGTTATGTGCAAAAGAAATAAGTTAGAAATTAAGTCACAACCATAGGAATTAAGTACAATAACTTTCGGGGTAACTTTGCAAACATTAAAAACCTTTTGGGGCCAAAGTGTAAATACTTAAATTATTACTTGGGCACCAAGTAAACTAATGTAACTAGACTTAAACTTTGCTTAATTATATTAGGACCCCCATGGCTATAAGAAAGAAACGAAAGGGGAGATTTTGCAAAACTAACAAAAATTTAGGGTTAAAACTTTAATTAGCCAAAAAGATAACTTTGTCTTCAAGAATTAAACAAGTCATCTTCTCCTAACTACCTACCCCAAACCTGACGGAACCCAAGAGAGAAATAGGGAAAAAATTGTGCGGAAAAACCAAAGAAAGTAGAAGCAATGAAGGAATTTTGGAGGCAATTCAATAGGATTTGATTAGGTATTCATTTTCTAGCTTCAAACAAGTGGTGATTGCATCTTTTCTTGGAGAATCAAAGGTGAGGGGATTATTTTAAAATTATGGTTTTGAAGTTATACAAGCATGTTTGTGGTTATATAGCTTTATTTGATGATTAATCTTGCAAGACTATGGTTATCTTGTGTTATTATCATGTTATTCAAAGTAGCTTTGTTGTAGTATTTAATTTCTTACTTGTGATTAAAGCTTGATGTAGTAGGAGTATATATTGTGTATTGAATATGCTTAAGTGAATTCTTGGAAGAAATCATGCTAGCAATTAGTGTTTGAACTAAAACCATAGCAAGAAGTTGAAATTAGTTTTTGGACAGATTACTGCACCCTATTTCTAGAGCTGTTTTGACATAGTAAATGAACTTGACACTGAACAAAATTTTTGTAGTAGTTAGATGAATCAGTTTAGAACAAATTTTGATTTTAAGGCAGAGACTAATTCGACCGTTTTAACCCTCTGACGAAGCTATTTTTGAAAAGTAACATAAAACGTTGTAATCTGGACAGATTAGAGCAGTTGCACAAAAATGATCACAACTTATTGATTTTAACACGGAATTGAGTTCCGTTTGATTCTAGAACTATCTACATTAAAAGATCTTTGCATAAATATTAGACTATTTGGAGGTTTTTTACCTAGGTAATTGAGCTGCTAAAGTTGAGCTTCTGCTGTGAAATTTGCAAATGTTAAACTAAATTGTTTATGGCTATTGTTGAATTCCATTGTCAAAAGGTGAATTATGAGTTCTTGATTACGTGTGATATATGCCATGAAATAAATGTATCTATGTGTTGAAACTTAACATGATATGTGACGCAAAACGTGATGTGATTCTTAATGTGATATATGACATATTACTTGAAATGGCTTACAATGCATAATCTAATGTGATTCAGAAATGTTGCAACCTTCTTTCGGCATGGTAGTGTCATGAAACTTCGGGAGGCATCGGGCTTGCCGGTTTAGTATGGCGACCATGGTTACCGACTCCCCCCCTCGCTAGCGAACTTTACCACAGTGGGAGAATGGGTTGTAGGATTTGGGTATATCTGAAATACCCCGTGTGGGAGACATAAGGGATGATGAATCTTTTGGCCGGCCACAATATGAAATGCGATGCGACATGAAAGCATAAGCGTGTTTTTGCTCAAGTATGTGTTCAACATGAAAGAGTAAGCATATTCTTGCCCGAATATTTGTTAAATGTTCATTTTATAATGATACGATGTGTTTACTAATTGTTGCTAATATGTGCATGGCATTCACAGGTTTTCAAATGGGTTTTTAAGGAGAAAATGATTTCGAAAACCCTTCCTAGATCTCCCCTCCCCCCCTCATTAAGCTTAAGTTATTGTAAGCTCACCCCATTTTAGTCCCTCTTTTAGGTGAAAATGAACCAGAGTATGCTCAACATGTTGATGAGAATGTGCATTTATGTGATGAAGCCAATATATGTCTACTTTGATTGTGGCTTGTTTACTTGGGATAATTCTTAATGTAATGTTTGTGAACCAGATGTTTTGAAACAATGTACTATGTATGTTACTTTTGGGCTAGTAATGCACTTGTATATGAGTCTAACTTAGTCATAACTTGTATATAGCTAGTAATCTATTTTGTTGACTAAGTTATACTTGTATACATTTGATGCATGTAGTCGGTTATGTTTTTGGGTACGTGACTACATGTTGGAAAGTTAAGTTTGGGAACTATAAGGACAATCAAACATGTAATTAAGTTTAACTTTCGTAGATGTTATTTTGTTTAAGTAATTTGTGGATTTAGTATTATGGACTGGTATGTTGGGAATTGTGTTTGTTGGTTGTTGGTTGTTGGAGGATTGTAGTTGTATTGGTTGGAGTTGGTTTTGTGGTTTTTTTTTCTGTGTAGGTTAAAACTGAAATATCCGAGTTTTAGGGGAGACTTTGTCAGTTTTCCCGTTACGCTTTGACTTAATCTCTATGAGATTAGGTCGGGGCGTGACAAGGGTGGGGTGGGGTGGGTCTTTTGAAAAAAAAAAGATCTTGTTACTAAAAACAGGGGGTAGCGTTTTGCCCCTTGTTTTTAATAAAACTGGGCGACTAAAGGGCCACAAGGCCCATTGGTCACCTACTTAAATCATAGACCCTCTGATTTAAGTAGGGCCCACGACCAAAGGACCTCGAGCCCTTTGGTTGCCCAAAACCCTAATATTTTTTTCATTTTTTTTTTGTTAATTTATATGTTTTTAATTATATATTAATAATTTTATTATAAGTTTTTATATTGTTTTTAATTATATATAAATATGTTATAATAAATTTTAAATTAATTAATTTTATATTAAATATAAAATTTTTGTCTCATAAATAAGTAAATTTATTTAACATTAAATTTTGCAAATATGTTTTATATTATCTACAAACAACTATTGATTTATATTATTAATTTTTTTTTATAAATAAATGAATTTATTTATTCATATGAACAATTCGATTATTGAAAAAATGCAAAACTACCATACTTTTTATCGTAAAATGAAAAAAATGTCATTTTGCTCAAAAGGTCGTTTCCACCAGAAAAAGTGGTGTGGTTCATCGAAAATGGAAAGTTGACTTTTTTGGTCAAACTTGGCATTGTAATGTTGCATTGGATAAAATCTTCATTATTTTTCATTAATCCTACTTTTGTTAATTAGAATGTGGAATTATTTATCATTACTTCATTTTCATGTTCTAATATCTTAAATATGTACAACTTTATATAATTAAGTAAACCTTATAATATATTTTCAATTAAAACAAAATAGATCTTGCACAAACTTAGAATGTATTTGTTATTATTAATTCTTATGCTCTAAATCAACCTAACTTTCTATGAACATGGATATTTCGTATCTTTTTTGTAGCCATTGTCAACCAAAGGATGACAAAAATTTTACTTTTTGTCGCCATTTGGTGGCCAATGGCTACTACTGGGCTACGAACTATCATGCAAAAGATATAATTTGTTTGATATACTGACGCCCGAGACTTGCTTCATATTTACAAATAACTGTTGCATACCTTTATGTGCATTTTAATGTGCCATATGTTACTTTAAGCTTGGTTACTGTTCATAGTGGTAAATTGACTGTCTAATTTGCTCGAATTAGTATTTTTCCTAGGTTGTGTGACTCTTAGGAGGAATGAGAAAGTTAGATCTTGAGCATTGAATATCGGGAATGCGCATTTGAAAAATAGTTTTCGGTTCACGTGAATAGTGAAAACATTAGAAATATAACTTAATGAACTTGTTGGCTTTGTAATTGATTTTAGGCTTAGTTTTGACCAAGTTATATTAGCATTTGACTCAAAATAATAAAACATACATATATATATATATATCCTAACATCACATATACACACAAAAACAATCATAAAATAAATCAAATAATCCCCAAATTGCCCCCTTACCCGATGACTCCAAGGAGAGGAAAATAAGAAGCTTCATCTTCAATCCTTGTGTTTTGATCTCATCCAAGCCCTCTACAAGTAGTTTCAAGCCTTCCTAAGCTTCTACAAGTGGTCTACACCTTGTGTATGTGAGGGAGTTTGCATTTTTGAGCATATTAAAGTTTATGCTATATTATTGAAGTTTTAGATTTGTTGTTTATAGCTTGTGAAATGCTTGAATATTGTGAAATACATCTTCTACATACTATAGAGACCTTGATAGTATAGCTTAGAAGCTTGCTTTGTGGTTGATTGCAAATAGTTATATGTAGATGATGATGAATAGTGCCAACTTAGGGTTTTCTTAAAAATTGCTTAATAGTTTGATTTCATGCTATCTATGGATGCTTTGGAAGTTAATAAAGATAGATTAATGGTTGAATGTGATTAAATTACTCGGAACTTAGGTAAAAATGTATAAATAGCTTGATTTACAAAGGGATTTCAGGGGAAATGCGAATCCGGGTGGAATTGAACTTTATATTTGGTGTTTATAAGGTGAGGAAGTGCTAAATATGTGGTTATGTCACCTAATTGAACTTCAGTTATGGTACTTGTAGTTAAAATCCATAAAGGGGATTTTGGGACTTTTGCGCTAGTTGCGGGTTAAAAGGTGGATTCAAGGGTCCTAAGGGTGTCATAAAGTGTAATTAGAAAGATAGGATATCTTGTTTGAGAATCTTGAACTTTACTCTTCGGTTTTGAGTTAAATAGCTTAAGTTGACAAAGGGAAAAAGTGGATAATAGAGGTTAGATGCTTGTAAGTTACTTCTATGTGATTAAGTTGATGTTAATTGAGATGTGATTAAGTTTTTCTAACATTTCATGAAGTATGAAGAACTTGTTCCCTTTTATTATATTTGTCTATTTCATGTTAAAAGCTTAAATTGTAACTATTTGAGAGGGCGGCCTACTTTGTCATCCCTCACCTGTGATTACTTGGTTTTTGTGATCGTAAATCGAGTTGCGCAACCTATTCGGACATGGTAGTGTCGAGAAACTCAGGGCAACGTCGATCTGTCGGTCTAGCTCGGCTACTATGGTGTCTATTCCCTATCTTGTTGGGGCATACTTCCATACCCAAGAGGCATGATTTACCTTGCTGGGGCATACGGACCTACCTCAGGAGAATGGGTCGTAGGATCGGGGTACATTCGGAGTACCCCATTGGAGGAATAAGGGAATTTGCTGGCATTTGTTATCGAAGATCATAGTTCGTGGTTCGAGATCAAAGACAGAGAAGATGAACTGTATCCTTTTAAATGTGTTTAATGTTTATTCGATTGACTTGCTTTATTGTGTTATTTGTGTTATTATCTTTGTTTCATTGCACGAAATGATTTTCGAAAACACCCCTGGTTTATTGTATCCCCTCCCTCGTTGAGCAAGTATGTTGCTCACTCATCTTTTAACTTGTTTCAAGAGTAGCTGAGATAGAACCCTAGCTGGTTGTAGGAGAAGAAGTGTAGACTGAACAATTGCCTTGATTGTGTGTTGACTGAGGTTGGAAGCTGTTTGTGAATATATGACTTGATGTGCTTATGTTCTATTTTGAGACCCTTGAGGTCTTGTATGTATTTACGTATGGCTTGTTGGATTGTAAACTAAGTTAATGACTTATGTGATTTGATAGCGTAGTTGGTATGTAATAACTAAAGAATGCTTTACTGTCTTTGTTGCATGCCTGTGTGGTAAGTAATTGGCTAGTGGACTTAAAATATGAATATGACTTATAGTTACAGTTGGAATGATACAATAATTAGTTTTGTAACTTAGAACTTCAATAATTATGCAATGCATGCTTGTGTGCTGAACTTTTGCTAAGCTAAGGCTTGGATGGCCATAGTATGATATATGCGTTATGATACTGAAGGATGGGTTGATCGAAGAATGTGGAATGTGGAATGTGGTCTTGTGGTTGTATTTTATTGTTTAAAGGTTTCCAGATAGTCCACGGTACAGAGGAGACTATGTCCGTGTACCGGGTCCGAACTTGACCTATAGCATGGGGTTGGGTTCAGGGCGTTACAGATATAATCAATTCTTTTATTTTAAGTATCTCTTCTAAGCTAAATATTATATTTTATTATAGCCATTCTTCAATTTATACTAATTCATTGATGTTAGTGCAAAATTAGAATTTGATTGGTATGTCAAAAACTAATGACAATAATAAAATCTTCATTGTTTTTCACTATGTATTTCATTAATCCTACTTTTGTTAATTAGAATATAGAATTATTAATCATTAATTCATTTTTATGCTCTTATATCTTAAATATGTACAACTTCATACTATTAAGTAAACCTTATAATATATTAACAAAATAGATCTTGCACAAACTTGTAATGTATTTGTTATTATTAATTCTTATGTTTAAAATCAACCTAACTTTCTATGAACGTGGATATTTCGTAGTTCCTTCGTAGCCATTGGCGGCCAAAGAGCGACAAAAAATTTACTTTTTGTCGTCATTTGATGGCCAATGGCCACCACGGGGCTGCGAACTATCATGCAAAAGATAGAATTTGTTTGATATAATCAAATTTTTTTTTTGTTTTAAGTAGCTCTTCTAAGGTAAATATTATCATTTATTATAACCATTTTTCAATTTACACTAATTCATTGATATTAGTGCAAAATTAGAATTTGATTGGTATGCGAAAAACTAATAACAATGATAAAATATTCATTATTTTTTCACTTTGTATTTCATTAATCCTACTTCTATTAATTAGAATATAGAATTATTAATCATTAATTCATTTTCATGCTCTTATATCTTAAATATGTACAACTTTATACTATTAAGTAAACCTTATAATATATTTTCAATCAAAAGAAAATAGATCTTACACAAACTTGTAATATATTTGTTATTATTAATTCTAATGTTCTAAATCAACCTAACTTTCTATGAATATGGATATTTCGTAGCCCCTTTGTAGTCATTGGTGACCAAAAGGCAACCAAAATTTTACATTTTGTCGTCATTTGGTGGCCAATGGCCACCAGGGGGCTACGAACTATCATGCAAAAAATAGAATTTGTTTGATATAATCAATTCTTTTATTTTACGTAGCTCTTCTAAGCTAAATATTAGCTTTTATTATAGTCATTCTTCAATTTACACTAATTCAATGATGTTAGTGCGAAATTAGAATTTGATTGGTATGCGAAAAACTAATGAAATTGATAAAATCTTCATTATTTTTCACTTTGTATTACATTAATCCTACTTTTGTTAATTAGAATATAAAATTATTAATCATTAATTCATTTTCATGCTCTTATATCTTAAATATGTACAACTTCATACAATTAAGTAAACCTTATAATATTTTTTCAATCAAAACAAAATAGATCTTGCACAAACTTGTAATGTATTTGTTATTATTAATTCTTATGTTATAAATCAATTCAACTTTCTATAAATATGGATATTTCGTCGCCCCTTCGTAGCTATTGGCGACCAAAAGGCGACAAATATTTTACTTTTTGTTGTCATTTGGTGACTAATGGCCACCATGGGGCTACAAACTATCATGCATAAGATAGAATTTATTTGATATAATTAATTCTTTTATTTTATTTATTTTATAATTGTTTTAGTTTTCTTACAATTTCTTTTTGAAAAATCAAATGTTATTTGTCGAGTATGGGTCACCCTTTTGCGACCCAAGGGTGACAATTATTTATTTAACTTTTGTTTTTTGTCAATTTGTTTTTTTATAATTTTTTTTAAAAGAAATATTTACGTTTTTGGTCGCTATGTAGCAACCAAACGGAGACCACATTTATACTTTTTTATTTTATAATTATTTTTTCTCATTTATTTTTTGTAATTAAACTACGACCAAAAATTAATGATAACGGTAGCCATGTGGTCGCCATTTAGCAACCTAATAGCGACCAATCGCTAATTAAATAATAATTATCTTTTATTGTCACTATTTCATCGCCGTTTTGCGACCGTTTGTAATATTTTCTGGAAGAAAATTTTTTCGTGCATTTTAGCTATCAAAAGGTGACAAAAGATTTCGTTTCGTCACCAGTCCTTGCAAATGGCTACGAAACCGTTTTTCGTCGCCATTTTTCGTAGCCTTAGGGTTGTTTTCTTGTAGTGATATATACATCAAATTTAAATATGGTGGATCATGAACTTAGTCTTGAACAAATCAAGCTTATTGAAATAAACCAACACGTAGCCAAAGTAAGCACATCTAATGTCTTCAAAAGTCTTGACCCCTTGATTTCTTCAAGAATCCAAAGGCCATCAAGTCCTTGAAAGTCTTCAACTCCTTTTGCGAATATCTTTGTAGAAATTACATCAAATATCTCACTACAAATTTCTCTCATTTGCAAAATTATAAAATAAGGCTTATGTCTCAATTACAAAACAATGAATAATTATTACAAAGCCATTAAATGAATTTATAACCATTCAACAATTCATTAACTAAGTCCATGATCCAAGCATTATCCACCAGTCAATGCAATTTCATAAAGCATAGAATAAGCATCTAATACATATGTAACGCCCCAACTCGACCCCTCCTACGATCAGTCAAGACGCAATGGAATTTCGGTAGTATAACGACAGTAACTTGGACACCGAGGCTCTAAGCCAACCTCTTTGTAACTCACACAACCAATTCCACAAATCACCAATCAACTCCACAATCAAATTGACAGCATACAACGAATCCATAATATACATTAAACATTCTTTTACCATTTCATCTATAAGTTATACGCCTCCGTTCCAATATCATACATCACTAAGTAAAACCATATACATTCATAACATATTATACTAGCTTAGCAACTTATTTAAATCCAAAAGTAGGACAACTAAACTAGCATAATACTTTTACTATCTTTAGATCAGTTTATACAATACAACCTTTAAAAGCTTGAAACTATACAACCTAAGTCATACTACAAAATAGTATAAAACATTCCAACTAAACATCAGGATATGACTCTAGCACATAAGACTCTTCAACCAAAGTCACATTCTCATCTTCTTGAGGCACATACCCATATTCTGGTTCAGTAACACCTGCTTGCAGATAACGAATGAGAGTGAGCTTATATAAAACAAGCCCAGTGAGGAATTAATAGTTCTTTGACACATAACAAATATCAACATCAATATAACATAACAATAATCATAACCAATCAATAAGGATACTCTAGTTGGTATAGTTCCAAACGCCATCACGATCTCAACCATCTTCTTAAAACTCTCCATTACTCATGCACCTGAGGTACCTCTCTAGCCCCTCCCTCTATGGCACCTCTGCCTATGCGAGCTGGGGGTAGCCTATGATAGTCATGGCGTTATCAACCCGACAGCCCAACGCTGCCCGAGAGGTGGCACATACATACCAAGACTCATGACAATAATAATAATCATTCATATCATAGGAGGACAACAAAAGTAGGTTGCCTATCTCCCGGCTTCATCAATAATCAATCAGTTAATAACATTTCAACAGCATAATATCATTTAATCAATTAACAACCCAACAACTAGGTTAGATGACAAAGTAGGCCACCCAACCTAACAAGCATTAAACCACACAACCAAACCCGAGTCTAACCTCCAACATCACAAGATTCAATCACTCAACACCACCCAAACACCCAAAGACAATAGTTCAACATTTTAAAGAAAGATAGCTCAAACTTTTAAAAGTCATAACTTACATTCTACTAATCCAATAACCTTCAAACCAGTTTCTATCAATCACCCACTCAAGCAACTACATTAGCCCCCTCGAAAACCAACCACAATCTATCGAAAACAAGCCCAACAACCCTAAAACCTCAATGCACCATGGCTGAAATTTCCAGACTTTCACCACGACATCACAATCAAAATTTCGGCATTACAACATTACTACCACATATTTAACAAACTTTTACAAGCGAACAGCAATCGATTCCAACCATTACAACTCCATTATTCAACAAATAGCCAAATTCTCAACTTTAATACCCGAAAAATAAAAATATGTGCTACCACGGTTCAAAACAGCTATAAACCCATATAAATGACCCTTAGCATCTACTGAGCAATAATCTAAAGATAGTTTAGCATTTCACTGGCTAAATAAACAGTTATATGAAAAGACATAAAAATAGCACTTTGAGATCTAAAAATTTTCTCTCACCTTTGATCTGAAACAAGCCTAAGAATGTGTGCAATGCGTGCCCAACAAGCCGAATCTAGCTTGGTTTGCAAAACTACGGACAAAAACTAGGTTTTCTAAAGAAAATTCACTTTGAAAATATGTTGAAAATGGTTCTATTTTCCTCCTCCAAGCCACGGCAATCTGTGTCTAGATTTAGGTGTTTTTGTGTTGTTTTAGTATGTGTTGATGATATGTATATCCAAGGTCAACAAAAATTAAAAAGTCAAAGTTGATTTCCTTGGTCTTTTAATTGTATTTTTAGTCTTTTAAGTAGTTTTTCTTGAATATTTTGTTTGCTCAAGTAAAAATACTATATTTAGTAGTTTAAGAATAGGTGAAAACATTTTCACATGCATACTCATACATCCGCTTGGGTAAAAACTCAATTTTTGCAAAAGAAAGTGTAAAAACCTTTAAAATTCCTAAGCCCATTCAAAATCTGTTTTAATCAGACACAGGTCTATTAATATCCGAGGACTAAATTTTAAAATTTTTAAAACACCCCTGTAAAAATTTTAACGGACGTGTATTCAAAATACTATTCACAAAAATCGTCGATAAAATTTCTGATGCCGATTTTGATGAAAATTTCATAAATGCACACTTAGCATGTAATAGGAATATAAATCACAGAATTAGCACATTCTAACTCATATAACACATAAACAGGTCAAATCACGTAAATCTAGGCAAAGACGAAATCTAGGGTCTCACATTCTCCCCCCCTTAAAGAAATTTCGTCCTCGAAATTCTTACTTGCTGAACGGAACGGATCTGGATACTGCTGCTGCATCTGATCTCTCCTCTCCCAAGTAGCTTCCTCAATTCCGTGATGCGTCCACAACACTTTCACCATCGGAATCTTCTTCGACCTCAACTCCCATTCCATCTGATCAAGAATATGAATCAGCCGCTTATCATAAGTCAGATTCTCACGAAGCTATAACGGCTCTGGCTCTAGAATATGAGAAGAATCAAGATTATATTTTCACAAATTAGACACGTGAAAGACATCGTGAACATTAGAGAAATTCTCTAGTAAAGCCAACCGATATGCTAACTTGTCAACCCTCCCGGTAATCTCAAATGGCCCTGTAAACCTCAGGCTCAGCTTACCACATTTACCATAATGAGCAAACCCCTTTCGAGAAGACAATTTCAAGAAAACCCGATCCCCGACTGCAAATTCCAAATCCTGACGACGCTTATCAGCATAACTCTTGTATCTGCTCTGTGCTGTCAACATCCTCTGCCTGATCAATTGAACATTCTCAATCTTCTCCAGAAGCTCTGGCATGATAGTTGGATCAATAGCCTTCATCTCTCCTACTTCATCCCAATGCAAAGGTAATCGGCACTTACGGTCGTAGAGAGCTGCAAAAGGTGTCATCGCAATAGTCGCTTGATAACTACTATTGTTATAGAAAAACTCAGCAAGTGGTAGATGTTTTTTCCAGTTCTTCCTGAAGTCCAGAACACAAGCCCTGAGTATATCCTCCAGAATCTTAATAGTCCTCTCACACTGACCGTCGGTCTGTGGATGAGACGTTGTGCTGAAGTTTAACTGAGTGCCCAAAGTCTCATGAAGTTTCTCCCATAAACGAGAAGTAAACCAAGGATCTCGGTCTGAGACAATACTAGATGGAATCCCGTGAAGTTTAACAATCTGATCCACATAAAGATCCGCCAACTTTGCAACCTCATCTCCCAACCTCATCAGAATGAAATGAGATGTCTTCATCAAACGATCCACAACAACCCAAACTGCGTCATTACCTCTCGGTGTTCTAGGCAAAGTAGAGACGAAGTCCATCGTAATATGTTCCCACTTCCACTCATGTATTGCCAATGGCTGGAGCAACCCTGCGGGTCATTGATGTTCTGCTTTCACCCGTTGACAAGTCAAACATCTGGATACAAACTGATCAACCTCCATTTTCATGTTATTCCACTAATAATGTTGCTTCAAATGCCGATACATCTTGTTTCCATCGGAATGAATGGTGTACTTAGAATTATGAGCCTCCTCTAGGATACCTCTCGTTAAGCCTGGTTTATCGGGAACACAAACCCTGTTCCAAAATTGAAGAATACCATCCTCATGTAATTTGAAGTTAGATTGATCATCTGTGATCTGATCCTTGATCTTCTGAAGTTTTGAATCAAGTTGCTGAGCTTCTCTGATTTGAGACAGCAATAAAGGTTGAATACGGAGATGTGAACACATCACCCCAACCTGAGTCAATTCCGGTCTCCAATAACTGAATTCCTCAAGAACCTCCCACTTTTTAACAGCCAAACAAGAAATACTCGCCTTACGGCTAAGAGCATCTGCTATGGCATTTGCCTTCCTAGGCAGATAACTGATAGAACAATTATAGTCTGCAAGAAGTTCCATCCACCTTCGTTGACGCATATTCAACTCCTTCTGTGAGAACAAATACTTCAGACTCTTATGATCAGTGAAAATCTCGAACTTACTGCCCCACAGATAAAGACGCCACTTTTTCAGTGTGAATACAACGGTTGCCAACTCAAGATCATGAGTCATAAAATTCACCTCATATGGCTTCAACTTTCTAGAAGCATAGGCAATAACCTGACCATTCTGCATAAGTACACAACCCAAGCCCTCCTTGGATGTATCGCTATAGATAACCATATTATCGGTTCCCTCTGGTAGAGCAAGTACTGGAGTTGTAGTCAACCTCTTTTTCAACTCCTGAAACCCACTCTCACATTTCTCATCCCAAGTAAAGCTCGTCCGTTTCTGACTTAACTTAGAAAGTGGTCCTATAATCTTAGAAAAGTCCTTCACAAACCTACGGTAATAACCCGCCAAGCCAAGGAAGCCACGAACCTCTGAAACATTTTTTGGCCTTTCCAAGACATCACCACTTCAATCTTAGTGGGATCTACTGAAATATCGCTTTGTGTAATCACATGGCCAAGAAAAGATATTCGTTGCAGCCAGAATTCACATTTGCTGAACTTCGCAAACAATTGATGCTCCTGTAGCTTTTGTAAGACAAGTCTAGATGTTGTTCGTGCTCCGATTCAGTCTTTGAATAAAACAAGATATCATTAATAAAGATTACCACAAACGGGTCCAAGGACGGCTGAAAGACCCGATGCATAAGATCCATGAATGCTGCCGGTGTATTAGTCAGTCTAAAGGGTATAACTACAAATTCATAATGCTTGTACCGAGTCCTGAAAGCAGACTTTGGAACATCCTTCGTACGAATCCGAAGCTGATAATACCCTTGCCTCAAGTCAAACTTAGAGTAGACTTTGGCTCCCTGAAGCTGATCAAACAACTCGTCAATCAGTGGTAAATGATACTTATTCTTGATGGTCACCTGATTCAAACCACGATAGTCGATACATAATCTCAAGGTACCATCTTTCTTCTTCACAAATAAAACAGGTGCTCCCCATGGTGAAGAACTCTGCTGAATGAAACCCTTCTCTAATAACTCCTACAGCTAACTTTTCAGCTCCTTCAGCTCAACTGGTGCCATCTGGTACACTGATTTAGAAATAGGTTGAGTACCAGGAATCAGATTAATCACAAACTCAACATCTCTCTCTGGTGGCAATCCTGGCAACTCCTCGGGAAATACATTGGGATATTCCCGAATAATAGGAACTTCCTCCAGCTTCAACTTATCAGATGGCTTGTTGATCAAATAAGCTAGATAACTCGTACACCCCTTACTCACCAGCTTAGAAGCTTTAGTTGATGAGATAATAAAACTCATCTTAGCATCCTGGTTCCCCGCTACCTGAACCACTGGCTGATCTGGCAACCTAAACTGTACTACCTTTGTTTTGCAGTTTAACTGGGCATCGTACTTAGAAAACCAGTCCATACCCAAGATAACATCATAACCCCGGATAGGAAATAAGATAAGGTCCGAAGGAAAATCCTGACCCTTAATATGTATTTTATAGTCTTTACATACTAAGTTAGTCACATACTTATCAGTTAAAGAAGTACTAATCTCAACCACATAAGGCAATCTTTCAGGTTGCATGTTAACACGTTGTACACAAGTAGGCGTAATGAAAGAATGCGTAGCACAAGAATCAATCAATACTTTAACAAGTTGATTGAGTATAAGGAAGTTACCTTCTACAATTACCGCTACCTCAGGTACTTCCTCTAAATCCACTGCGTAGGCCCGAGCCTGAACCCGCTGCTGTTGAGGTGCACCACTGGTAGGTCGACCCTAATAACCCTGGGTCGCTGTCCGACCCTCAGTCCTCTGAAATCTAGGGCAATCCTTCGCCCTGTGCTGATTGCTGTCGCAACTCAAACATGTTCCTGCCTTCACCCTGCAGTCGGCCTCCAAATGGCCCTGACGTTTGCAGTAATTACACTGCGGTGACGAAGCACTAACACTGCCCCTCGAAGACGCAGAAGCTGAAAAAGTGGCTTTGCCAGCCTGCTGCTGGGGTCTCACAACACTAGGCCTATATTGACCCTGAGACTGGGCCGACCTGTACTGCGACTGAGCCTGGAAGGAGCCCTGCTGAAACTGGGGACTATAGAAACCCTGCTGATCCTGCGGTCTGAAAGAGCTCTGCTGAACTGGCGGCCAGTACACAACCTGGTGCACTGGAGGCCTATACACACCCTGCGGCTGAAATGGCCTCTTACTAGGCTGACTAGGTCCAATCTGTTCCCATTTCCTCTTTTCCAACCTAAATGCCGCCTCAAAAGCCTAAGAGAATACATCATACTGATTCAGGGCCATTGCATCCTGAATCTCTAGCCTCAAACCTAACATAAACCTCCGAGTCTTACGCTCCTCATCTACTACAAATTCTGATGCATACCAGGATAGTCTGGTAAAAGTGTCCTCATACTGAGCCATGGTAGCATCCCCCTGAACCAAAGACAGGAACTCCGCCTCTCTCCGTTCCCGCGCAATCCTCGAGACGTACTTAACCCGAAACGCTCTAAGAAAGGTATCCCAAACATAAGGAGTACCTCTTGCCTCCCAACCAGATTTCACTGTACGCTACCACTCTTCGGCCTCGTCATCAAACAAATAAACTACAAAAGTAACTTTCCTCTCGTCAGTGTAGTCCAAAGGATCAAAAATCTTCTCAATCTTGTTGATCCATGCCTCTGCCTTTCAATCATCTGGCTCGCCCTGGAATCTAGGTGGATAGTAATCCAAGAATTTCTTCAACGTATTTCGCCCGTGGTAACCACCCTATTTATTCATCATCTGTGCCAGCACAGCTTGTGCCTAGGCAGCATGCCCTGCTAATAACTATGCCTGTCCTGCCATAATTTCTATCATTCTATCCATAGATACAGCAATACGGTCATCACCCCTATCTTAGCCCGGTGCCACATTACCGGTTGCCTCATTATCTGCCTCCGGTCTACCTCTTGTCCTCGGTCTACCCGCCATTCTACTATCAAAGAGTTAGCACAGGGTATAACACATAGACAGGTTATAAACAATTATTAGCACATAAGTAACAAACTCACATAAGGCACATAAATCACTTAAGTATCAATCACATAAACAAATTGATCACATAATCACATAGTCACTAAATCACATAATCACTTAATCATATTAACACATATTTCACTTTTCTTTAACTTCATATATACTTTCATGATAAGACCATTACCCACATTCTGAGAATACCCCGGCTGACAACTAAACATAAGCTCTGATACCACTTAATGTAACGCCCCAACTCGACCCCTCCTACGATTAGTTAGGACGCAACGGAATTTCGACAGTATAACAACAGTAACTTGGATACCGAGGCTCTAAGCCAACCTCTTTGTAACTCACACAACCAACTCCACAAATCACCAATCAACTCCACAATCAAATTAACAACATACAACGAATCCATAATATACATTAAACATTCTTTTACCATTTAATCCATAAGTTATATGACTCCGTTCCAACATCATACATCACTAAGTAAAACCATATACATTCATAACATATTATACTAGCTTAGCAACTTATTTAAATCCAAAAGTAAGACAACTAAACTAGTATAATACTTTTACTATCTTTAGATCAGTTTATACAATACAACCTTTAAAAGCTTGAAACTATACAACTTAAGTCATACTACAAAATAGTATAAAACATTCCAACTAAACATCAGGATATGACTCTGGCACATAAGACTCTTCAACCAAAGTCACATTCTCATCTTCTTGAGGCACATACCCGTATTCTGGTTCAGTAACACCTGCTTGCAAATAACGAATGAGAGTGAGCTTATATAAAACAAGCCCAGTGAAGAATTAATAGATCTTTGACACATAACAAATATCAACATCAATATAGCATAACAATAATCATAACCAATCAATAAGGATACTCTAGTTGGTGTAACTCCAAATGCCATCACGATCTCAACCATCTTCTTATAACTCCCCATTACTCACGTACCCGAGGTACCTCTCTAGCCCCTCCTTCCATGGCACTTCCGCCCATGCGAGCTGGGGATAGCCTATGATAGTCATGCCGTTATCAACCCGACAGTCCAACGCTGCCCGAGAGGTGGAACACATATACCAAGACTCATGACAATAATAATAATCATTCATATCACAGGAGGACAACAAAAGTAGGTCGTCTATCTCCCGACTTCATCAATAATCAATCAGTTAATAACATTTCAAGAACATAATATCATTTAATCAATTAACAACCCAACAACTAGGTTAGATTACAAAGTAGGTCACCCAACCTAACAAGCATTAAACCACACAACCAAACCCGAGTCTAACCTCCAACATCACAAGTTTCAATCATTCAACACCACCCAAACACCAAAAGACAATAGTTCAACATTTTAAAGAACGACAACTCAAACTTCTAAAAGTCATAACTTACATTCTACTAATCCAATAACCTCCAAACCAGTTTCTATCACTCACTCACTCAAGCAACTACATTAGCCCTTTCGGAAACCAACCACAATCCATCTAAAACAAGCCCAACAACCCTAAAACCTCAATGTACCATGGCTGAAATTTCTGGACTTTCACCATGACATCGCAATCAAAATTTTGGCATTACAACATTACTACCACGTATTTAACAAACTTTTACAAGCTAACAGCAATCGATTCCAACCACCACAACTCCAATTATTAAACAAATAGCCAAATTCTCAACTTTAATACCCAAAAAATAAAAATACGTGCTACCACGGTTCAAAATAGCTATAAACTCATATAAATGACCCTTAGCATCTACTGAGCAATAATCTAAAGATAGTTTAGCATTTCACCTGCTAAATAAACAATTATATGAAAAGACATAAAAATAGCACTTTGAGATCTAAAAATTTTCTCTCACCTTTGATCCGAAACAAGCCTATGAATGCATGCAATGTGTGCCTAACAAGCGGAATCTAACTCGGTTTGCAAAACTACGGGCAAAAACTAGGTTTTCTAAAGAAAATTCACTTTGATAATATGTTAAAAATGGTTATGTTTTCCTCCTCCAAGCCACAGTAATGTGTATGTAGATTTAGGTGTTTTTGTGTTGTTTTAGTATGTGTTGATGATATATATAGCCAAGGTCAACAAAAAATAAAAAGTCAAAGTTGATTTCCTTAGTCTTTTAATTGTATTTTTAGTCTTTTAAGTAGTTTTTCTTGACTATTTTGCTTGCTCAAGTAAAAATACTATATTTAGTAGTTTAAGAATAGGTGACAACATTTTCACATGCATACTCATACACTCGCTCGGGTAAAAACTCAGTTTTTGCAAAAGAAAGTGTAAAAACCTTTAAAATTCCTAAGCCGATTCAAAATCCATTTTAATCAGACACAAGTCTACTAATATCCGAGGACTAGTTTTTAATACGTTTAAAACACACCTATAAAATTTTCAGCAGACGTGTGTTCAAAATACTATTCACAAAAATCGTTGATAAAATTTTTGATGCCGATTTTGATGAAAATTTCATGAATACACACTTAGAATATAAATCACATAATTAGCACATTCTAACTCATATAACACATAAACATGTCAAATCACGCAAATCTAGGCAAAGACAAAATCTGGGATCTCACAGCATACATTCAAGAAAGCTAAATAAACTACTAGTACAAACATATGCATCACATACATAAAGACAATGCATATTCTAATATTTAATGTGACGCCCGAGCCTGGAGTGAATTTTCAATTATTTTATTTTTCTAATTTTACATTTTATTCTCATTATTTGACATATTTTATGCATTCATTAATCGAAATTAAGTGCATAGCATATCGGGAACAAGATATATAAAATGATTAGTGTATCGTATGAATAGTGACATCTAGATAACTTATTGGGCCATTAGAAGTTAGGATTGTATTAGACTTATTTTATTAGACTTGAACCATTTAATTAGAAGCCCAAGCAACAAGCCAAGCTCAAACCAATAAACCATTTAACTCCTTATATGAAAAAATTGAACAAAAAGAAAGAGAAAGAGAAATAGGAGTCGTCGGGTGGGTGGGAGAAAAAGGGAAAAGAGAAGATTCTAGGGCTTGATCATTCTTGAACAAAAGAGAGCTTTTGGAGCAAATCAAACCTATTTCTTGCAAGTTCTTCTAATCTTGGTGAGGGAAATTATCCTATATGCATTCTTTTGTGTTTATTTAGTTAATGTAAAGATGTGATATGTTATTTATAGTTGTTATTTGAACTTTACATGCATATAGTAGTAACGATTTAGAGGGTAGAGTATTCTTTTGAGCTTATGGAGTCTATGTATTGAAAGCTCGGTTGTGGTTTAACTAATAGTTCACGACTTATGTAAAATGTGTGATTGTGTAGTTAATGTGTTTGATTTATTGCTTAAGTGAGTTGTTTGGAGCTAAATGCAATGCCATGAACAAGCTAGGGTAGAAATAATGCTAGAGCAAGTTAAACATGCAAAATATAACAAAAGGTTAGTGCTCAAGTATGTGTGTGTGTGTGTGTTCAGCTTTGGCTGGCCAGCACTAGTCGGTGACGGCCACGGTGGTAACTTTCGTGGGCTTTGGTCCCTTGCCCCTTGATCCCTTGTTATTACCTTATGATGTTAATGCTAGTACAAGCATGTTAATTGCTTGATTAATAATTAGTTTGTGTTGTCTTAAATATTAGTGGAAATGTTGTGTTGTGAAGTGTTTTGAAGGTAATTAGATGGTTAATAGCAATTATCTAAAGTTACCTCAAAGGGCTATGTGTTAATTTAGTGAATGCTAGGCACTAGGACATAGTTCTTTTGTATTTTCTTGTGCACTATGTTTTTTTTAGTTTAGTCACTTTCCTTTGTGATTGAATATGGAAATAAATGTTAAGTAAATGATTGACTTCTATATGATTTGTGTATCAAATGAAAATGTGTTAAGCGCTTTTTAATTGCTTATGTGTGAGGACAGCCTCTTTTGTTGTCCTCATTATATGCTTATTGATTTCCATGCTAAGTGATATATTGTGTTATTGTATAGATGGTTGCACAACCTTATCGTTCGCGATGGATGTGTTGAGCCTCTTTGGGCGGTATCGGGCTTTCTACAATTGGTCGCTTAACCTCCGTACCATATTCTCTAACCCGCTTGGTCTGGAGATTGCCAAAGGGTGTTGGGTCGTAGCTATTGGGTACATCCGGAGTACCCACTTGAGTTTGGGATGCCGGCATATCGTTACCAAATCATGTTTATGATTGATATCGAGATCATGATCGGCAGTGAATTGAAGTGATAAGGGTTATCGTATCGTACCTTTTTTAATGTGTTATATAGTTTATTGTCTTAATTGATTTCTTTATATTGTCATCGATTTTATGTCTTATCTAATTGTATTGTACAAAAAAATTTTTGAAAGCTCCCCAGATTAACTCTCCTCTCCCTCACTGAGCATTGTATTTTGCTCACCCTTTTTATCTAACATGTTTCAAGAGAGACGAAGGTAGATCCTCACTTGGTTGTGGTTGAGGAGGATGAGGAGGTGCAAGTTGAAGTCTTTCCTTGATTGTTTGTGCCTTGAGGTTGAGATGCTACATGAATATGTGATCGGACTATTTGTTAGATTGTATGAATGTTGGCTTTAAGTACTCATATTATTTTGAGGCTTGAGTAGCCTTGTATGTATTTGTCAGGTAAGGGTTTGTGAAGGTAAAGTTAAAGTTAAAGTTAAAGTCTTGGCTAGAGAATAATGGCATATAATATGTCTTTATAATTACTTTAGTTTATGAATGTCTAGCTTAGAATGCATGGTTAAATATTGGCTAAGTATAAGGCTAGAACTACTATATGAACTAGAATTGGAATGTCTTATGATCGAGGTATTATTGTATATTGTTGTATGAGTGTTTATGTGTTCGGCTTTGGATGGCCCGTGCCGGCTAGTTCAGTCGGCGACAGTCACGGTGGTGACTACTATGGGCTTTGGTCCCTTGCCCCTTGATCCCTTGTTACTACCTTATGATGTTAATGCTAGTATAAGCATGTTAATTGCTTGATTAATAATTAGTTTGTATTGTCTTAAAGATTAGTGGAAATGTTGTGTTGTGAAGTGTTTTGAAGGTAATTGGATTGTTAATAGCAATTAGTCTTAAGTTACCTCAAAGGGCTATGTGTTAATTTAGTGAATGCTAAGCACTAGGACATAGTTCTTTTGTATTTTCTTGTGCATTATGTTGTTTTTAGTTTAGTCACTTGCCTTCGTGATTGAATATGGAAATAAATGTTAAGTAAATGATTGACTTCTATATGATTTATGTATCAAATGAAAGTGTGTTAAGCGCTTATTAATTGTTTATGTATGAGGACCTCTTTTGTTGTCCTCATTGTGTGCTTATCGATTTTCATGCTAAGCGATATATTGTGTTATCGTATCGATGGTTGTGCAACCTTATCGTTCAGGACAAATGTGTTGAGCCTCTTTGTGCGGCATCGGGCTTGCCAGGGTTGGTCCTTTAACCTTCGTACCCTATTCCCTCACCCGCTTAGTCTGGAGATTGTCAGGGGATATTGGAAACAACTGTTCCATATTTGCATCTTAGTCCCAACAATTAATTGCAATTAATTAACCGAACAGAGAACGATCACTCTTCCAAGCCACCAAGAAAAGAAAATATAAAAACACTCATCCCCTTGCCCTAACCTCCAGCCCCAGTAGAAAATAATGAATCAAGAACAGAAAAAGAAAACAATTTTCCACAGCCAATGAGATTACGAAAGATAAAAAGAGTACCTGCATCATAACTGATACTGTTTTGGAAGTTCAAAGTGCTACCTCTTTCATGGTGCATTTTTGTTTGTTTATTTGATTTAAGTTTTGGTGAGTATTGACTCATGCAATTAGAAACATACCTTTCTGTATTTGGGGCATCAATGGCCAGAGCATGTGTTGGGTTCCTCATGCACAACCGCTATAAAATATCAGTGTTTATGGGTGACACAGGGACCTTGGCATTAGGCGGAGCCCTAGCTGCGATGGCTGCTTGTCCGGGAATGTTTTTTCCACTACTTATTTCGCCAGGTGTTTTTGTCATTGAAACAGTATCAGTTATAATGCAGGTACTCTTTTTATCTTCCGTAATCTCATTGGCTGTGGAAAAAACTTTTTCTTTTTATGTTCTTGATTCATTATTTTCTACTAGGGCTGGAGGTTGGGGGAAAGGGAAGAGTATTTTTATATTTTCTTTTCTTGGTGGCTTGGAAAAGTGATCACTCTCTGTTCGGTTGATAGTTGTATTAGGGAACAACTGTTCTATATTTTTATATTTGTAATTAATTAATTAAGCTAATTACCATTATTTTAAATTATGGAAACAATTTTTCCATATTTACATCTTAGCCCCAACAATTAATAATATTATACATTGGCTCCATTAACTTTTAGTGGTTAATTATACTATTGTTAACACCTTAACAAAAACCTCAAGCCTAAAGAAAACCTATTCACTATGTTTTATTGTGTGTGACTTTCTAAATTTACCACCATATAACAATAAGGGACTATTAAACCCTTTTAATCTATTTCGAGAATTTCTCCATCATTCTCAAAATACCCTCAAGGTCTAGAGTAACGTCTAGAAACGTATCAAAATAATTTATAAGGCAATGAAGTCCAATTCATGTGAACCTATTTATAGTCGCGAATTACCGTGCAATTCAATCTTTCCGTTAATTCATCCTAACTGAGTAAGAACCATGAAATGATTAAGTTTATAAACTTGATAACGATGCATAGATCTAAATGGTAGAATGAGATATGACACATGGAAAAACCCATTTCCATCATTCACGTCTTGGCCAAGAACTTCCTCATTCAGCTACCAAAGTTAGATTGCATAAGACATCGCCTCACGCCGGAGGTTAATGGATTCTATCTTGACAACTACTTGTCACTTACCATACTGGACAAATAATACTGCAAGAGGTCGTAACACATCTAGATTAATGAAGACAAGCATTGTCCAAGTGCAAGTATTAAACCCTGATACATATGACAACTGTACTATCTCAAGTCAAATGATTGCATGCACAATCGCAATGAATAACAAATTATTAATCTGAAGCCATGTAATTTGTTATTTACGTCACATTCAGTGATATATTCAACTAATAATTACTCACATGTTTGTTAATTGCATCTCATACTGTTATGACACATAGTTCGTCATCCTTTATCATTAATATTCCATATTAATCAAAGGTAACAATACATGTGATAGTCCATAATAGATTATTGAAGTCCCGATCTAATAATTTAAGGACTATGAATAACTTCAAATATTTATCATAATAAAAAAACATGCCAAGATATTCTAAACTACCTTTTAGAATACATTTCTTGAATGAAAATATTAGGGACTCATTCATATAATAAAAGACAGAGAATATGAATGTCATAAACATACCATTATATAAAATACATATTTACATCAAAATGTCCAAAATAGGTCATTTAACTACATAACATTAGGGCATATCACTAACATCGAGATCATCGATGGGGTTGGTGAAGGGTTAATGTGGGTAGTCGAATGGAGGTATGTATGGCTTTGCCAGAATGGTACACTCTCGACAGTGGTTGAGATTGTTCTAATGGAGGTAGATCTATTTGTGGTGGTAGATCGTGGTCACCTAGATGACTATGGCCTCTTGTATTAACTATGGTAAAAACTCAATAGGATCTCTTTCGTTTCCATAGACGGCGCCGACCTATTAAGGTAAAATTCTCGAATGCGACCCCAAGCTGGTCCTCTACACAGACAGGTTAGAGGTCTTCTTACATAAGCACTCCGATGCTTAAGTTAGTGTCTTGCTGTAGAAGAAAATAAGAATTCGAAAAGTGTATGGTGAAGATAAGTTACCATTTCTGTGACAATGCATGAAGTATTTATAACTTACTGAGCGAATCTTTTCCTGATTTGTTAGGATTGTATTAGACTCTATTATAACTGTTTATCCCGAGGCCTTCGGGATGTTTCGGGACTTTTACCTCGGGTTTGTACATCATAACAAGTGGTAGCATCCCTGACCATAGAGGTATCGGGTTGGGTGCCAAGTAGGATACATACTCACAAGGGTAAAATAGTAACTTTGTCTCAAGTTAGAAGTTATCCCACATCATAACCAAACCATTAAGTTCGAGTTTGAATTTGATAATTTTCTTAAATAACAGTTATCTTTTGGTCAAATTTAAATAACACTAAAGATATTACCACTAAAGATAGTACTCTTAAGGGATTTAAAAATAGAATATATAGTCAACATTAAGTTTATTAATAATCTGTTAATTTAAATAATTTAATTTGTATGTTATGATTTTTCGAATGTACATAATTTTTTAGTCATAAAGATTAGTCAAATATTAGAATCAATGTGCAATACATATTTATCCTCTTTAAAAATAGACTATCTCTTAAGATAATCAATGGTCTATATATATGACATGGGAATAATTGATTTCGACCTAAATCAGATAGGACTTAACTAAAAGTTATGGTCTAAACCCATTAATTGGTTGATCCCCCAAGAAACCCAAACGAGAAACCATGATTAAATTCTTAACCTTCAAGAGCTAAAATAAGTAAGAAATATTCCCTATGTTGGGCATAAATAGCTAGTATTTCTATGAGAGGTCCACAATACTTGGGCAACCTACTAGGGAATGTTCTATTTGAAACATGTACTACATATCTCAGGGATGAGCTCCAGCACCCATAAAACCCTAGAGATTCTTACTAAAAAGAGTCTATTAACCTTTGATTGACTGCTAAGTTTATGAGAAAACTAGAAGAGGCAACTAATATGAGCAACTAAAAAATAAATGGGACAACCTTAAGGCACAGTGACAAGTTTAGAATAGGCTGATGATAGTTAAAGAAATTGGTCTAACATGAGATGCTCGAAAGAAGACAATTGTTACAAGTGATAATTGGTGGGAGAGGAAGATAAAGGTAATTAAAATTTTAGTAATTGCGGAGTTAATGTCATAGAATTATGTGAAATTAAGTTTTGATTTTCGGCATACAGGATGTGATACTCAATCATGAATTTTATCTGCATTTAATTGATCTACTTATTATTTGATGATAATATGTGAATTTAAATTGCATGTGTTTAAAATTTAAGTGGCATTTCATTTAATTTAGCAAACTAAAACATACATGTCATTAATATAATTGTTCTTGTATTAGTAGTCATTCAACCTTTGAGATATTTTTCCACCTAACTTAACTAGTCTTCTTGAAGACTATTTGGCCATTTAACTAAACAAAGCAAAACCAAGAGAGAAAGGGAGAGGGAGGTCACGAACAAGAGAGAAAAAAGAGGGAAAAGAAGAAAAAGCTAGGGTTTGAGGAAATTGAAGAAGAAGAAGGAAAAATTGTTCAAGTATTGTCATTTTCTTGCTATTTCTTGTATTATTCTTCATATTAGGTGAGGGGTTCTTCCAAATCTTGAAATTTTTAAGCTTACTTTGCATATGATATCATGTGATTGTGCTATGTTTCTTAAATTAGAAAAAATACCATGAAAAGTGGTGGTTTGTGAGTAGTATATATGTTGGAAAGCTTGAATGAAACCTTAAATGTTATGTGTTGGCTTTAATATGTTGTGTGGTGAATTTATAGTTAAATATGAAGATGAACTTGGTTACTTGCTTGAGTATGAAGCTCATATGCATATACATAAGTTTGTTGCATGATTTCATGGCCTAGAAGTAAAGTTAGATGGTGTTTTGGTGGATTTTTGTGACCTGTCCAGATTTTCCAGCTTTGGCTAAAGTGTAATGTAATTTGAATTTGTGGCTAAATGCAAAGTTATTCTTGTTCTTAACTTGAATATGAAGTCATATGATATATATATACATGTTAGATGCATAATTTCATGGCTTGGATGTGAAAAAGTAGTGGAATTTGGTGGTTTTTCATGGCTGCCCAGATTTTCCCGCATTGGCGCCTTTCCTTTTTTTGGCGTGGTGATCAGCCGGTGGTTAGCCCTTGCCCCTTTCCCTTCATGCCTTACTTGTTAAACTTATTCCATGTTTAACTATGTTAGCATTGTGCATTTGTATAGCAATATAAGTTGGTTAATTGTTGGTTAAATGCTAGTTGTTAAATGTTGTAGTTTATGTGTTATTGAATGATATTGTGGTCAACTTATAGAAATGCTCATGTGTAATGTTAAGTGTTAATGAAAATGGTTAAATGCTTCAAGGTGTTTGCAAGTGGTATAGTAGCCTACTTTGTCACCTATCGAATGTGCTATTGAATAGAATCGAATTGTTACTTACATGTTAATGTGTTTGAGGGGCAACCTATTTTGTTATCCTCTCAAAGTGAAGTGAATGCGTGATTAAGTGATTGAATGCGAATGCGTAACATTTATCGAGGCATGGTAGTGGGATATGGGTCGTAGGTTTCGATACTCCAGAGTTCATCTGAATGGGAGTGATAAGTGGTAGAGTTCGTTATGGTAGTATAAGTGACAGCATCAACAAATGATAGTGTATCCTTCTTAAATGATCATATAGCTTTGTGTATTTTTGAGTTAATTTCCTTTAAGTGCTTATTGATTTCATATAGTTTTGAATGCATGTTTTCAAATGAATTTCCAAGTGAATGTTTTTCCAAAACCTCCCGTACACCCCTTCACTGAGCTAGTTTAGCTCACCCCGTTTTATGAACATTTCAGGTGAGGCTGAGATTGAGGCACAAGAAAAGTGAAAGTGATTGCTATGCTTGTCCTTTTATGGATGTTGTATATGTTGTTTAATAAAAGTTATGTAGTATTTATGTACAGTTCATGTTGTAATATAAGGACTTATTTTGCACATGTATTAAGTATTTGTTCATGGACTTTTGTTGTATCATAGAAATCTATGTAGCTAGTTGGAGTTTCATTTTGAAAACCATGTATCTATTTTGCCTTATGTATGATGCTGGAACTCTAGGTTATTTGTGTAAACTCCTTTATTTGTTAAATATAGCAGTGTTCAGGTGTTTTATTGATTGAGTTCAATCGCGTCGGGACTTGGTTCTAGGCAGAGTCAGGTCGGGGCATGACACAGGAAATACCAGATGTTGTTAAGTTTAGGCAGAACCATTTGTTTATGAAAGATGATATGAACATCATATTTAAGGATGTAGTGGCAACTAGAGAATGTGCTTTTACTCCAGTAGTTTCTCGACAATATATGTCATGACTGAAAGTGAAGTATAGGGTTGTTGGGTTCCATAACATTAACTTCGAGGATAGTCCGCCTGTAGGTGGGACTACTTTAGAGGGACAAAAGAAGAGAAAGAGTAAGTGTACTAAGAAGAATCATGGTAGGACTGTTGTGAAGATATCACAGCATTTGTAGAGTTTGTGAACTTTGCCAAAACACAGTCCAAATATTCATGTTGAGACAACCACTATGGCTACATCAACTAGTTGTAACAGTGTGCAGTCTGTGATGAGCTACATTTGGACTTTGCTTGGCTTTGAACTAGGATCTGAATTGTATTTTATGTTAGCATATTGATTTTAAGGAGGCAAACTGTAAAATGTTATGAGCCATAGAGGAGCCTAATATCTAGGTACAGTGGCTTCAGTCAATCCTTCAAAGGCAAAGTTAGCGTTAATTTCTTGTCATTTGTGGTCTCTTTAATAATTTATGGATGTATTATACACTTCAATAATTTTGAGATTTATGGATTTGCTATCATGCTTGTCCATATTAATTGTACTTGTTATTGTTGGATATAATGTTTAAGACTTTATTATGAAGACTTTGTGTATCATGCTATTTAATTTATTATGTTTTGTTTAATATCATGTTGGCATATGATGATATAGAGATTAATATATCAAGTTTGGTTAAATTATTCTTAATTACAGATAAATTCTAGTAGTGATAAATCTACAAATGATTAACATAGAAAAATTATAGAGATGGAAGATGATAATCATTTCGATTTTCTTCTATCAACAATGGTAGGGAGAATTATTGTAGGATATCACTTTGTCAAACATTGTTTGAAAAAAAACGTGTAGGACTTCAATATTGTATGGACACTAATATATGATTGCAATTTTAGAAGGGCATGAAAAGAAATGTTATGAAAATTTGAGAATGCATCTTGATGTATTTCTTAAATTGTTTAGTGACTTGTCTACTAAATATGGGTTGAAAACAACTAAAGGGCTTAGTGTTTAAGAGATGGTTGGATATTTTTGTATTTCTAGGGACATAGATCAGGTAATTGTGAGCTTCAAGAGTAATTTCAACATTTTGGAGAAACCATCAGTAGACATTCTCATTTGTTGATCAATGCTTGTATTGCTCTGTATATTGGTGAAATCAAACCAAAGGATCCGCCATTTTCAGAAATACATACCAAGTTAATGTGAGATGTTAGATACTTTCCATATGGCAAAAATTCCATTGGTGTTGTTAATGGTACACACATTCGCGTTGTTGTTGAATCACATAACCTAGTTCAATGTATAGGAAGAAAGAGGATTCCTACTCAAAATATGATGATTGTAGGTGATTGGGATGTGTTTCACTTTTTTTTTTGGCGTACATAGGGACCTAGTTGGTGGAGCCCGACCACCTTTTAGGTCCAATAGAGCCTGACTACCAACTGGTAAATCTCTGGGTATAGCGGTACACCCTAACACATACCTGATCAGTCAAAACTATGAACCTAATATATAACCAAGGAGTTTTAAACCCAAGTGTGTTGGGTTCTACCTTTCTTTGTTGCCACTAGGCTACCCCCTTGGGGGCATATGTGTTTCATATTTGCATGGGTAACATGAGACATAATTGCACAATTGATAGCAAATTATCTTAACGAGCTCTTAGAAAAGATAACGTTGGATTTCCTAAACCACCTACAGGTAATACTTTAATGACGTTTTACTTTTTTCGTAATATATATATTTTTTTGACTTGTTAAAGAGATATATTCTGATTTGTAGGAAAATATTATCTCATAGATGTCGGTTACCCAATGCTAATAGGATTCTTAGGATCTTATAAAATGAGAGATATTGTGACGTCCAAGATCACTACCGTACTTTCTATTAACTGTTGCATTCACTGTTTGTACATTTTCACTGTGCATTACTTGTTACTTCTTTGGTTACTATTCATTATGTTTTTCAACTGCCTATTTTTTTCGAATTAGCATTTTTCTTAAATCATATTAATTATTTTAGGAATGAGAAAAATGTGCATTTGAGCAATTAGGGTTGAGAGCACCTGTTTAGAAAATGTTTTATTGGGACTAGTAAATAGTGTTACGTAATGTAGCTTTATATTTTAGTGAGCTAACATTTAATTGCACCTTAGGACTTGTTTTAAGCTAGCTTGACTCACGTTTTTAGTCAACACACCCCTTATATACTCAACATAACACATTTAGCTCATATAATGACTTAGAAAAAAAAAAAAAGCTGAATAGTACCTCCTTTTACCCGACAGCCCTTGTGAGGAAGAAGAGAGATTTTTGGCTTATCAACTCTTGGATTCAAGCCAAGCCAAGCTAGGTGCAAGTGGTTTAGAGTGTTTGTTAGCCTTCTAAAAACTTCTACGCGCATTGGTGAGGGATTTTAACATATATTTTGCATCTTTTAAAATGCTGCAACTTTCTTGATTTTGTAGATTTGCTAATAAATGCTTATGGTATGCTCAAATATGATATTATATGATGTATACGTGTTGTAGAGACCAAGTTTATGCCATTGTTTCACTTTTTAAAGGTTTAAATTCATTGGCTGATTGTGGGGTGTGAATAGTGACAAAATTTTGGAGTTTTGAGGAAATGAGCTGTGAAACCCCACTTTTCTACTTTAACTCGATTTACGTGTTTTATCTCGTTTTACGTGCATTTGACCTGTTTATGTGTTATATGACCTAGAATGTTATAATTTTGATGTCAATATTCCTAATACGTGCTAAATGTGCATTCATGAAATTTTCATAAAAAACGGAGTCAGAAATTTTATCGTCGATTTTCAGTGAATAGTATTTTTGAAACACGTCCGCTAAAATTTTGAAACTGGTCTTTTTAACCCTTCTAGACCTAGTCCACGGACTTTAATAGACCTGTGTTTGATTAAAACGGTTTTAAAATCGGTTTAGGAATTTATTAGGGTTTTTACACCGACTTTTGCAAAAATCGAGTTTTAAGCCGACTCGGGTGAAATTGTTTGATTGTAAAACTTCTTGTCACCTAAAAATAATTTACTTGAGCTAGCTTGGGTGTTGAATAAATGTTTTGAACTTTGGTGAACAATAAAATGCATTTAAAGTCAAGAAAACACTAAAAATACTAAAGTTTCAACTTTGACTTTCATTTGACTTGTTGACTTTCATGCATATATCACCAACACACAATGAAACAAAGAAAAACACCACATTTTCACACACCTTGCAGCCGTGAAAGCTTAGGAAAAAAAGAGATTTTATTCAACTTATTTTCAAAGTAATTTTGCCTTAGAAAACTCATTTAAAGTCCGAATCTTTTCAAACCGAGCTAGATTCCGCTTGTTGGGCACCTGTTGCACGCATTCCTAGCTTTACTTCGGATCAAAGGTGAGAGAAAAATTCTAGATCTCAAAATGTCATTTTTATGTTTTTGCTCATAAATGAAAATTTAACCGTTAGAATTGAAATCTGATGATAGATTATTGCTCCTTGCATGCTAGGGATCGTTATATACTAATACTACGAATTTCTGTCGGATGTAGCATAATTTTTATTTTCCGGGTATTTAATTTTGATTAAAATGTTCAAAGTTGAATTAAATGAGTTGTGTTGATCGAAATCGATTACCGTCGATTTCTAAATACTTGATAATTACGTGTTAGCGCTGTTGTAATGCCGAATTTTTGATTACATTGTTCGTGTGAAAATCCAGAAAATCCAGCCATGACATCTTAGGGTTTTAGGGTTATCGGGCATGATTTGGAGGTGTTATGGTGGATTTCCGAGAGGGCTAATGTAGTAGGTTGAATGGGTGAGTGATAGGAACTGATTTGGCAATGTTTGGATTAGTAGATTGTAAGTTATGGATTTTAGAAGTTTAGGTTGTCATTCTTTATTTCTTGAACGATGCCTTTAGATGGTTGGGTAGTGTTCGAGTGATGAATGGTGAGTTGTTGATGAGTAATTTAGAGTTTAATTATGTATATTATGCATGTCCGGTTAGATGGCCTACTTTGTCATCTAACTACGTTGTTTGTTATTTAATTTAATATTGATGTTATTGATTGATTATTATTGAATTCGGGAATCGGGCACTTTCGTTGCTGATCTCCCAATTGATTGATTGATGATTGATTGATGATTGATGATTATGGAGTCTTGGTATGTGTGTGCCACCTCTCGGGCAGCGTCGGGCTGTCGGGTTGATAACGGCATGACTGCCATAGGCTACCCCCAGCTCGCATGACGGAGGTGTCATGGAGGGAGGGGCTAGTGAGGTACCTCGGGTGCGTGAGTAATGGGGAGTTATAAGAAGAACGGTTGAGATCGTGATGGCGTTTGGAGCTACACCAAATAGAGTATCCTTTAATGAATGGTTATATAGTTATGTGATGATAATGTTATTATTGTTGTTGTGTGTTTACTTGCTCAAAGGACTAAATCCAAGGAGCGTAGTGAATACTGTCGAGATCTATCAGATCCTCACTGGGCTTATTTTATATAAGCTCACTCTCTATTATTACATGCATACAGGTGTACTTTTACAGGACTACGGGTATGTGCCTCCTGAAGAGGGAAATGTGTCGTATGTGGATGAGTCTTATGTGTAGGAGTCATTGCCAGGAGATTATCTTAGTTGTTGTAAAATAATATTTTGTATAATCTATTTTGAAATGTATGTATAGCATATGTATTAAGTTGGAACGGAGGCGTATAACTATGATTGAAATGTTGAAGAATGATTATTGTATAATATGGATGTGTTGTATGTTGTTAACTTAATTGAGGAGATGATTGTTGGGATTGTTTATGGAGTTTGATGTATGATGTTCTAAAGAGGTTGGTTTAGAGCCTCGGTGTCCTAATTACTGTCGTTATACTGCCGAAATTCCGTTGCGTCCTGACTGATTGTAGGAGGGGTCGAGTTGGGGCGTGACATGAGCAATATAGCTTGATTCAATGCTTCAATTAGTTGCCTTAGATGTTAATGAGGGTAGATTAATGGCCCTGTGTGGTTTAATTGCTCGGAATTTGGCTAAAATGAAAAATTGGCCACTTTTAGAAAGGGGTTTTGGGTGTAATGTGAATCCGGGTTAATTTGGTCATCACATTTAGTGCTCTTAGGCTATATAGGTGCTAGATATGCTTTTCTGAACCTTGGTTGAGTTCTGGTTATGGTACTTGTAGTGTAAATGCATAAAGAGGTAAATTCAGACTTTTTGGGTAATTATGATTTAAAGTGTGATTTCAAGGTCCTAAGTGGTGTCATTAAGTGTCAATAGGAAGGTAGTATAGTTTGGTTACGTATCTTGAACTTCGTATTCCGTTTGGAAGCTAATTAGCCTTGGTGAACAAAAGGGTTTTGGGTCAAACGTAAATCCGGGTGAATTTGATTGTTATATTTGGTATTCTTAAGGTAGGTAGGGACTAAATGTGCTTTTCTAACTCTTGGTTGAGCTTTGGTTAAGATACTTGTAGTACCCGTGCAAAGGGGTAATCGGGGCTTTTGTGGCTAATATGGGTTAATGAATGATTTCAAGGGTTCTAAGTGTGCCATAATGTGTAACTAAAAGATTAGAATAATTAGTTTGTGAATCTTGAGCCTTAGCCTTCGGTTTGGAGTTAAATGACTTAGGATAACAAAAAGGGAAAAACACGGGAATTGGGTGTTTTGGCACTTGAATTGTTAGGTAGTTGCTTATTGTGTATTTGAATGCATTCTAGAGTATATTTGAGCTTTTTGTAGAGTTTCGTGAAAAATGTGTAGATGATCTCTTTGTGCACATATAGTTATCTTCATATTTAATGTTTAGATATTGTTCTAATGTTTATATTGCTTGTATTTTCTTAAAGATCAAATTCTAATAGACATTGTATGCTAAGTGAGTAAGACTATAAGGATAGCTCATATAGTTATATAATTATTGAATGTTGTAATTAAGAGTAATTGAAATTTATAACTTATAATCTTAACTTAATGGTATTTGATGTTTCTAATGTCTTCTATGTTCTTTAATGATATGGTAAGGTGAACTTTGTAGTTCAATTGTGTGTGGGATATGAACTTGTGTGAATACGTGATTATATATCTAGCTTCTAATGTTGTAGGGTTGAGTTGGAATTGATATAATTAATTGCTGAACTTATATGAACACACTAGGGTTACATATTCGAGCTAATTCGGAAAGTTGAAGTAAATCGGAGCTATGCTCTTGCGTGCTTGGCTTAATTCCAGGTGAGGGAGTCTTTATCCTTATGTGCATAATAGTTTATTTTCTTGTACATAGATTATGTGATTTTATATAATTGTTAAAGTAATGTGTACTTATTGTCTATATATTGTGTATAAGAGCAACCTACTTTGTTGTCCCTCGATCATGTGTTTATTGGTTTATCCTATTGTTATCATTTCAAGTGCATTGCATCGTGGTTGTGCAACCATTTGGGCATGGTAGTGTTGTGGAAACCAGGCGGCATCGGGCTTGCCGGTCTACCTCGGCTACCATGGTTGCCCAGTCTCACCTCTCTCGCTTGGGATGCCGCCCACGGAGAGTTGGGTTATAGGATTTCGGGGTACATCCGAAGTACACTCAACTTGGAGTTATAAGGGGATGCCAGCTTATCGTTATTAGTGATATTATTCTTCCGGATTTCTATTCGTGGTTTGTGGATCGTGGTTCGAGAATTGGATTAATCAGAGTCATCATCTATACCCTTTTTATTGTGTGGTATTTTATTAAATTCTTGTGTCTATTTATTGTATATTACATGTATTTGTTGCATTGCACAAATCCCGAGATACTATTCTCATTTCCCCTTCCTCACTGGGCATACGTGTTTGGTGTGCTCACCCTTGTTGCTAACAATTTCAGGTAATGCTGGTTCGACTCCCCTTGAACCTATAGAGGACAAGACTCGTGAGACTCCTTGACTACATATACCTTGCTGCTAAATTTTATGGATGCTTGTATATGCTTCGTGGGCCCTAGCGCCAAGTAGATGTTAGTTGCATAGTCTATTTTGTGACCTATGGTTTTGTATATATTCATGGCCTTTTTGAATGTTGTAAAGTGTTGTAAGTTTAGCCAACATGTTTGGCAGGATTGAAAATGGCTGTAATAACTTAAAGTAATTTTGTTATTTGTCTTTCATGCATGCTTGGGTGTGATAAGTAGGTGATTGACGGTCTCTAATTACAAGAAGGGTTTATAGACAAGGTTAAAGTTGTATGATAAGTGATCTTAACTTAGTATTTAAAGGGTTGAATTCCATGCATGCTTGTGTGCTTATCTTGTTGTTTGCCTAAGGCCCGGATGGCCTTGAGACGGGGAATAGATGGTTGGTTAGAGTTGGATTTGTAGGAGAATGTTGGATTATGGCTTTGTGATTGTATTCGGTTGTTCACAGGTTAACGGTTAGTCCTATAAATAGGGGAGACTCCGTCCGTTTTTTTCTCATTTTTTGTGACTTGGGATTTGGATCGGGTTGTGTATAGTCGATTTACAGAGTCTCTGTTTTCGTGAGGGAATGAAGTGTTACAGTTGGTATCAGAGCTTAGATACTCTCAGCCGGGACAGGGTCCTCGGTCTGTTGGGTAGTGAACCTCGAGTACGTGCATGTGAAGTGAGTTTTGAATAAGTATGTCATTGCATGCGGGTTTGTGTTTACTTGAGTGAAATGTGCTCTTATGTATTATATTTGCGTGAAATAGAAAGATTAGGTGAAATCTATAACTATGTGAATATGTATGATTTAAATGGCAATGTGATTCTACATGAATTGCCTATGGGAAATATGAAGAATGTGTTAAATGTACAAAAATGTGACTATGTGTACTTGTGTGGTTTTGATCAGAATGTACACCTATATGACTATGTGTACTAATGTGCCTTGACCATGTACGAGTGGTATTTATAAAGGTTTACAATGAATAAATGTGATACATATACTTTTTAACTATCTATGTTATTTACCTTAGTTTCTATTATGAAAACTTACACTTGAGTCACTGACTTAGGTAATTATATGGAATAAAGTAAATGTTAAGTAAAATGAATGTTAACTGCTTACGATATAATTAGTAGTTGCATAGTGAGTTGGTATATCAACTATGTATCAATGTTAGTTACTTAATGTGTGAAAAGTACATTTAATATGTTTGCGCATAACAAGGATGCTTAAGTGATTTTCATTGCATACATATACTACCCCTTTTAAACTGGTAAGAAATCTCTTCCCCTATAGAAAGATGGCCAGCAGTGGATCTTCTCGAGATAAGAGTCAACCAGAAGAGGGAGTAGTTAGTCAGACATCGGCAGAGGAGCAGGTATTATTGAGGGTAGCAGATGCTTTGACTAGATTGGCACAAGCATTTGAGCAACAAGTTCAGCGTGAGACTTTGGTAATGCCACCTAGGGTTGAGAAGAGAAAAGTTGAGAGTGAGGAAGGACCGAGTCAAAGAGGTAAAAGACCCCGTCAGCTTCAAAAATGCACTTATTGCTTTCATGAGGGTCATGATGTCATCAATTGTTGGAGAAGGACTGGCAGATGTACAGGATGCGGAAGTAGTCAGCATAGGGTCAGGGAATGCCTCAGATTTAAAAATGCCAGGAGATGGACTTCCGGTCAGGGTAGTCAACCTCGAGTTGCAGATAATGATTCAGCACAACAGCCTGCTCGGCAAGGAGAACTTCACAGAACAAGTAAGGGCATAAATGAATCCTTTTATATCACTCAATTAATATTCTTATGTGATTATATTATATTTATGAGATTAAGGCGTCTAGCATCATCTATATATATGTGTAGCCTATGGCCTTCGGAAAAATGTTATATATGGATGAAATTGTTGAGGGGTATTCATTTTGGGCATTCTCGTTGGGAGCTACTTGTTGACAGTGATCTTTAGTGGCATTTCCATCAATAGTATCATCTGGGAGTCTCGAATGGATATCTTGGACCTTTTATTTGGCGTCACGTATAGAATTCTTGTTGGGTACTTATATTTGGAAGAACTCGTATATATATATATATGTGTGTGTGTGTGTGTGTGTGTGTGTGTGTGTGTAGATATTTCACCCACATCCTTAAAATGGCTCCTTATTCGAATTTCTTACTCGGGACTTCACTCATGGTATTTCTTAATATTCTACTTGGCATTTCTCTGTGGCATTCGTATGTGGGAATCATTATTGGACCCTACTTAACTTCATTCCTGGTATTTCTATATGGATATTCTAGTGATACTCCTCGCACTATTAGAGGGGATTCTCATATGGTATTCACATGCGGACTTCTAATCGGTATTTATAGAATAGCCTTTATTTGGCTATATTATTCAGGATTCCTTCTGTAAAGCTTCTGGTATTTTCAATAGATTTCTCAGCGATGTTAGTATGAGTATTCACTGTGCATTATTTGTTATTTCTTTAGTTACTATTCATTATGTTTTTCAACTGCCAATTTTCTTCGAATTAGCATTTTTCTTAAATCATATTAATTATTTTAGGAATGAGAAAAATGTGCATTTGAGCAATTAGGGTTGAGAGCACCTATTTAGAAAATATTTTATTGGGACTAGTGAATAGTGTTACGTAGTGTAACTTTATATTTTAGTGAGCTAACATTTAATTGCACCTTAGGACTCGTTTTAAGCTTGCTTGACTCACCTTTTTAGTTAACACACACACATTAATATAACACACACCCCTTATATACTCAACATAACACATTTAGCTTATATAATGACTTAGAAAGAAAAAAAAAAGTTAAATAGTACCCCCCCTTTACCCGACAGCCCTTGTGCGGAAGAAGAAAGATTTTTGGCTTATCAACTCTTGGATTCAAGCCAAGCCAAGCTAGGTGCAAGTGGTTTAGAGAGTTTGCTAGCCTCCTAAGAGCTTTTACGCGCATTGGTGAGGGATTTTAGCATATATTTTGCATCTTTTAAAATGTTGCAACTTTCTTGATTTTGTAGATTTGCTAATAAATGCTTATGATATGCTCAAATATGATATTATATGATGTATACGTGTTGTAGAGACCAAGTTTATGCCATTATTTTGCTTTTTAAATGGTTAAATTTATTGGTTGATTGTAGAGTGTGAATAGTGACAAAATTTTAGATTTTTGAGGAAATGAGCAATATAGCTTGATTCAATGCTTCAATTAGTTGCTTTAGATGTTAATGAGGGTAGATTAATGGCCCCATGTGGTTTAATTGCTCGGAATTTGGCTAAAATGCGAAATTGGTGACTTTTAGAAAGGGGTTTTGGGTATAATGTGAATCCTGGTTAATTTGGTCATCAAATTTAGTGCTCTTAGACTATATAGGTACTAGATACGCTTTTCTAAACCTCGGTTGAGTTCTGGTTAGGGTACTTGTAGTGTAAATGCATAAAGAGGTAAATTCGGACTTTTTGGGTAATTGTGATTTAAAGTGTGATTTCAAGGTACTAAGTGGTGTTATTAAGTGTCAATAGGAAGGTAGTATAGCTTGGTTGCGTATCTTGAACTTCGTATTCCGTTTGGAAGCTAATTAGCCTTGGTGAACAAAGGGGTTTTGGGTCAAACGTAAATCCGGGTGAATTTGATTGTTATATTTGGTGTTCTTAGGGTAGGTAGGGACTAAATGTGCTTTTCTAACTCTTGGTTGAGCTTTGGTTAAGATACTTGTAGTACAAACGCGCAAAGGTCTAATCGGGGCTTTTATGGCTAATATGGGTTAATGAATGATTTCAAGGGTTCTAAGTGTGTCATAATGTGTAACTAAAAGATTAGAATAATTAGTTTGTGAATCTTGAGCCTTAGCCTTCGGTTTGGAGTTAAATGACTTAGGATAACAAAAAGGGAAAAATGCTGAAATTGGGTGTTTTGGCACTTGAATTGTCAGGTAGTTGTTTGTTGTGTAGTTGAATGCATTCTAGAGTATATTTGAGCTTTTTGTAGAGTTTCGTGAAAAATGTGTAGATGACCCCTTTGTGCACATATAGTTATCTTCATATTTAATGTTTAGATTTTGTTCTAATGTTTATATTACTTGTATTTTCTTAAAGATCAAATTCTAATAGACATTGTATGCTAAGTGAGTAAGACTATAAGGATAGCTCATCTAGTTATGTGATTATTGAATGTTGTAATTAAGAGTAATTGAAATTTATAACTTATAATCTTAACTTAATAGTATTTGATGTTTCTAATGTCTTCTATGCTGTATAATGATATGGTAAGGTGAACTTTGTAGTTCAATTGTGTGTGGGATATGAACTTGTGTGAATAAATGACTATATATCTAGCTTCTAATGTTGTAGGGTTGAGTTGGATTGATATAGTTAATTGTTGAACTTATATGAACACACTAGGGCTACATATTCGAGTTAATTCAGAAAGTTGAAGTAAATCGGAGCTATTCTCTTGCGTGCTTGGCTTAATTCCAGGTGAGGGAGTCTTTATCCTTACGTGCATAATAGTTTATTTTCTGTTGGGGATATGCCCTAATGCTAAAGTTTGAGATGACCTTATTAGGGTTTAATAAGAATATACTTTTGTGTTTTATACATAATGTTATTTGTAGGATGTTCATATTCTCCGCTTCGATATGAATTTGTCCTTAATGCCTATCCAAGAAGAGAAATGTTCTAAAAGGGTTTAGGATATTTCGCACTTTCTCTTCGATATGATAAGCATGAAGAAACGATTCATAGCCCTTCAGATTATTCAACATGGACTAGAATAATTGAGTACGGGTTATCAAATGTGATTACCTTTGATTAACATAGTGATGTTAATGATAAAGGATGGTGTGCGAAATGCCAAAACAACATGATGATGTGGACTAATAAACATATGAGTGATCGTATGTGTACGGATCATTGAATGTGACAATAAATAGTGGACTACATGATTTCATGTTAATAGTTTACTATTTAGTTGAGAATTGTGCAAATTAATCATCAGACTTGAGAAATTGCAGCTGTCGATTATGTCAGGGGCTAAATACTTTGTCTGGACAATGCCCATCTTCTATAAGGTGGGTTATGGCCTTTCGCGTTTTAGTCTTGTCGTATGAACTGACAGGTAATTGTCAAGATAGGATCTGTTAACCTCTGACGAGAGGCGATGTCCTATGATATCTGAGATCGGTTGGTAAACAAGCAAGTCCTTGGCCAAGGTGAGTATGAAGTGATGGAAATGAGTTTTTTCATGGTAGTCATCTCTCGTTTTACCGATTCAGATTTATACATAATATCGGATGTGGGCTTAACCATTTCATGGTCCTTTCCCGATTGGGACACTTGTAACAGAAGGATCAAACTGCACGTTGATTCTTGACGGTTAAATGGATTCATGAAAGACGTCGTCTTCATTATCGTATACATTCTCATGATACGTTCGTTGCTAGTGCGTCACTCATGAGCATGAGTGTATTTCAGTAAATGACGGAGACATTTCCGAAATAGATAAGAAGGTTTATTAGGTCCCTCATCGGTACGCGATTATGAATCTAGAAGGTCACACACTAATAAGTATCATGAATAACTTCACTGGAAGCTTGTATTTTGTGGTTGGTGGCTTTAAGGTGTTAAGAGTCATCAACGTTGGTATTTGGGCCAAAAGTGTAATTTTAGAAAAAATTTGGGGTCAAATTGTAATTACTAAAACTTTTGAGGCTAAACTATAATTATTCAAAAGTTGTTTCAATATGTTTATTCTAATAGAGATTAGAATTGGCAAAAATATTATATATATATATATATATATATATATATATATAAAGGTGTTTATATATGTATATGTGTAATGATGATGTAATTTGTGAAATGCCACGTCATCATCTTAGTTGTCAAAAGGTGAAATTGCAATTTAATGACTAGATAATTATATGTGGCATTTGCATGTAGAGGTTGATGACTAGGATAGTCCATGTCATCAATCCTAGTCATTTGAATTTGAAATGAATGGATAGGATTCATTTTTGAATAAAGACAAGAATCTTGACCATTGCTTTTGTTGATAAAGCCTTTTTGACAAGTGTCAGGAGAGAGAATAAAGTTACCTTTACATTGTAATGATTACAATCTTAAGGCTTGCATGGCTTTTACTTTAGAAGGAAGCAATTGTGATTGGCTATCTTATAAAGTAACATTATATATATAATTATATGAGTATGTTTTATATATATAATAAAAGATGACAAACTTCTCTCACCACCCACTTGCAATTTTGGCCAAGGGCTAGAGGAGAGAGAAGATGATCTTCTTTCATAATCTAAAGCTAATGATTGAAATCAAATGGCTTGCATGGCTTGTCATGAAAAGGTGACAGCAGTGATTAGTCACTTAATTTATTATTAGCTTATACTAGATGACAACACTCTCTCTCATCATGTGACAACTACACATACATGCATATACAATTCGGCCAAGGTATTTTTGAGAGGATAGAGAACTTCATCTTCTTCAACCTTGAGCTAGATCTTTCAGCCATGGCATGTAGTTCATGAAGCTTTTTCCTTTTAATCCAAAACCACATTTACATAGCTTCGTACATTGAAGATATACTAGCACAATCTATCTTCAAGGTGGGGTTGAGCTTTGGATGTTTAGTGGACTAACTAGGGCCTTCAAGTTAGAAGGATTCAAAAGCTTGTCTTTCAACGTCATCATCTCCAAAGTGTTCTACTAGTGAGGTATACCTATGAACCTTCTTTTGTTTATATATATATATATAGTTGATATATATATATGTTGATAATCAATGGGTATAATGAAATGTTAGCATGTTGATCCTTGTTACGAAACTTGCAAAATTTTTGTAGATAGCCTATGTAGTTTTCGGCTATGTCAAGGTGTCCATGCATGACATTCTCGATCTTGAATCCAACTTATGATTATGTTATGACATGATATCTTATGTTGGCTAGCACCCTTTCAAGTGGTATCAGAGCCATGTTTTTATGTCCATTGATTATCAAATGTTGGTCATGTGTTTTTTGAACCCTATGGCCGAAAATATGCTTGTAGATTTGCAAGTTTTTGATGTTAAGACTTTAGCCTACACACATGCATGTTCATATCTAGTTTAGATTCTTGATAGATAATGTAGATCTTGAGTATATATATGTGTGTATATGTCTTAGCTTGAACTTGCATGCTACACCTATTTGTTGTGATGGCCGAAAATCACATGTATCTTTTGATAAATTGTCCTCTTATTTAAAGTGTTAAGATGTGAAGATAAATGAAGATTTATTCTTTGCATGTTGACTTTAGACTTGGAATAAGTAGACTATCTTGATATGTTCAAAAGGGAAAGTCAAAAAGTTGAAAAGAACAAGCCTAGTATTTTTTTTATTGCCTTGACCGAATCCACATTGTGTGTAGATGAGGATTTTTTGTCTTTTTGTTGGACATATAAAGTTGTTGAAGTTTCCTTGATAGACTCAAAAGTGTTGGTGTCTATTATATGCATGTGTTAGATTGAAAGTTTAAAAGTAGTTTTAAGCTTATTTTAAATGTTCATGCATATGAATTTTGTTGAGGACTACTTGATGATTAAAAGGGTTTAATAGTCAAGATTGCAACTTATCTATGTGTCTTGAATATGGAAAAATATATGTCACATAATTGGCCTATATGTTTTAATTTTGAAATTAGAAATTATCTAATAAGTAGTATTAAGATGTTTCTAAATTTGAGAAAGTAGAAAGTTGATCATTTAATGATATAATACTTTCAAAGGACTATTGGGCTATAGTTAATGTATGTGGGCCTTTAGAGACATGTTGATTTGGGCTTGGGCCTTGTGTACATCTACTCGTGCTCGATTTTAACCTATTGGGCCACTTTGTGTTAACGGGCCATGGACTTGTGTTTTTCTTTAAAGTATTGGACTTAGATGTGAATATAATTAATTATAAGGAGTTATGAATTAATGGGTCATTATGACTTACATGTATAAAAGGGGTTTTATATTTATGCAAAAGGGGGCATTGGATTAGTTTATTCTTTCATAATTGATTAGTAGATTAAACTTGAATGCTAGAAATTAATTTGTTGGTTATTATATTTTGATATGAATAATCATGCATATTTATTATTTTGATAATGGTGAATTTGATCATGGACTTGGACTTTAGGGTCAAAAGTTATTGGGTTGTAATATGAGACGTAAGTCTCAATTTATTTCTTGTCATTTGAGAGAATTATGTAGTGAGGACTTTTATGTAATTCTTCAAAAGAAAACTTGACAAAGGCCTAATGGACTTTACCAAGGAATTGGAGGCCCAATGGACTTTTCCAAGAAGTTGGAGGCCCAATGAAGATTTCAAAGTGTTGAAGATCTTTTAAATAGAATAGTTTTATTTCTTTTAGCCCAAAAGTCAAGCCCATGATCCACCATTCATATATCTTTGCATTCATACTATTTAAATTGCTATAATTGAAATTGTTAGTTTATAGTATGTTGAATGCTTAATGATTTGATGAGATTACATTAACTCCTTACGTGCAAACGAATATTAGATTATTAAAAACGGTAAAAGGAGTTTTATTGTAGTCCTCCGCCATCCTAGGATATTTAATAAGACCCAAATGAATACGATCCTTCTTACCCAAAGGTAGAGGATATGTTTCAAAGTAAGTTTATTAAAATCGCTAGAATGAAACATAGTGATGTGGTTGTCTGCCAAAATCTAACAGTCAACATAGCCACAAAGGCTTGAGGCTATTGATTCAATTTGAGGGATAACTAAATGATGGCGGGTACAATCTAACTAGATCACCTAATCAATTATAACCACAAAGGTTTGAGATTAAGTGATTTAGGGACTAAAGTAGACCATACCCTATTTAGAGAAAAAAACAACAAGGAGTTGTTGACCTTTGGTATTCATATTTCAACATAGGCATAAAGGTTTGAAAAATGTGTCTCATCATAGGAACTTGGTCATTCTACTTAGAGTCTTTTCATAGATTCATGTTTTCTCATTAAGGGAGTATGAGATTTAAAACAAATAGTGGGAGTAGCTATTATATCTTGCAATTTAATAGCTTTACATATATTCTTATTAGCATGCAATCTTATTTTCTGTTATATTTACTTTTTCTGCAGTTTAATGGCTTCGTTCATAAATCCTATTTTGTCCATCCTTAATCATGATTATTTAGTTGGACCAAACTTTGAAAAATGGTACAAAAGTTTAAGGGTAGTCCTCCGATTTGAGAGAATTGAGTATATTTTGGATGTCTCGACATTTGTTCCTGTTAATGAGACTGCTTCCGAAACCAACAAGGTCACTTACTATAAGTGGATCCAGGATGACATGCGTGCTAGGGGATACATTCTTTCATCAATGAGCGATAATCTGCGTTGATTCTATGAGGGGTTGCCTCATTCGGTAGATATCATTCGTTGTTTGGAGAAATCCTTTGGCGAGGGCAGTCAGTCTATGAGATTCCAGTTGACCCGTGAGCTTTTTAGTATGAGACTTGAGGAAGGGGGTAACGTGAGTTAGCACTACCTCAGAATGATTTACTTGGTAACTCAATTGGAGGCATTTGGTTTCGTTATGGATCCCCAACTTTAGGTAGACTTGATCTTGCAGTCTCTTCCACCATCCTACTCTCTTTTGATCTTGGACTTTCACGTGCACAAAATTGAGATCACACTGAATGAGTTGCCAAAAATTTTGACTAGCTGGCAGAACCTTGGTTTGGATGCAGGGCCCGATCCCCATGTTGAGTCCTCTCTTTCTGTGGCTGAGCCCAGCCAAAACAGGAACAGAAGAAGGAGGATGAGGAGACATAGGAGAAGCCGGGTTATAGCATTCTTACCAGGAGATCTCTCATCATGAGGGGATTGAGTAGTTGACACTGTTTATGCATAATTTGGTTGTTTTGGATCGGCTTGATATGCGATCCCAATTTTGAAATATGTTTATAAATGTTTTAGATTAGTTTGAACGTTTCTTTAAATAGTAGTGACTATTATCAATCTTTTTCTTACTATGGGTAATTTTGGAATTGATCCTTTGTAAGAAATGATTGGCATTTTGTATATCCTTCATTAATAGTAATGAAATGATCGGAATGCGTATCGGAAGAAACGATGTCTTCAAACTCAAACATTTATATTTCATTGGTTTGCATTTATAGAAATGGAAAAATACCAAATCATACATATATTGTATTGAACTTTGAAATGGTCAAGAGTTAAAGACTAGAATTCTTGTATTTATCTATCTAAATGAGTTTGATAGATTAATTATTCTTTTTGACAAAAGAGTTTGTTCAAAATAAATAATTGAATGAAATGGAGCTTATGAGACTTGTCCAGAATATGTTGGGTTATAAAAGAAGATTAAAGAATGCATCTTTTATCACCATAATCTTTCAAATTGATTTTAAACTTATACCATGTTTTAATTCTATAGTTGTATATAATTTAAACTCCTTCATGCATAGTTTCTTTAGAGAAAGGTAACTATAATGAAATGGTTAAAATGAAAAGATAGAGATCGTTTTCATTAAATGAATGTGATATCTAAATTTATAAGAAAAGTTAGTGGGAGTTAATGCCCTTAACAAGTCTTGTGAATTTATGATACCTTCGTTCGTCAAAGTCCAATTGAATTTTATATCATGTTATTTTTCTTGGGTAAACCAATCATGTCTTGTAAGTGTCATGTCTATGAAGTACAATGATATGATTATCTGTTTTCTCATTGCCTGTACACCAAGTCACGATCTTAAAGTTCTCTTTAAGATTGAGGAATCTAAGAAATTTTGGTCTCTAGTCTCAAATACAGGGTATCCGTCTTTTCTTGTAGATTTCCTTCCGACTATTAAGGAAAGGTCGTGAATGGTTTTTGCACCTAATCCTTACGGTATTTACATTCTCCTTTAAAATGCAATGGCAAGTACTTGGCATGATATGATGTAATGAGTTACATGATAGATATCAGAGAGAATACATATAAGTCCTAGTGATCTTATCGTTATAATGATCTCTATATGAACTTTAACCCAGAATTTTAAGGTTTATGGTTATAGTGAAATTCTTAGTGAAGAATTCACTTAAAATGATAAAAGTGTATTTAGTGGATTTGTGAATTATTGGAATGAGTTTCGAATAATGATAAATAATAGTTATGTTATTATTTGAGCCTAGATGCTGCTTGACTTTTATGATGTTTGGATAATATATGGTTCTGTCTATTGATAGTAGCCAATGCAATATGGTGGCTATCATAGAGGCTTTCTGCACAAGCTTAAAAGAACCCGATCTCATCAAGAGTCCAAACCTGTAAAGAGTCAATTCAAGATTTTCTTTCTTGATAAGAAAATGATTTAATAGATAAAGATCCTATAGTTGTTTCTATAGATGACCCACTGATCCTGTAAAAATCAGTTACAGTTGATAACCATTTTTGGGAAGATGAGTATAGAGATACGAATGTAAAATGCACTAGATCCTATGGTTGATAGCATTAGTGCAAGTGGGAGATTGTTGGGGATATGCCCTAATGCTAAAGTTTGTGATGACCTTATTAGGGTTTAATAAGAATATGCTTTTGTGTTTTATACACAATGTTATTTGTAGGATGTTCATATTCTCTGCTTCGATATGAATATATCCCTAATGCCTATCCGAGAAGAGAAATGTTCTAAAAGGGTTTAGGATATTACGCACTTTTTCTTCGATATGATAAGCATGAAGAAACGATTCATAGCCCTTCAGATTATTCAACCGGGACTAGAATAATCGAGTATGGGTTATCATATGTTATTACCTTTGATTAACATAGTGATGTTAATGATAAAGGATGGCGTGCGAAATGCCAGAACAACATGATGATGTGGACTAATAAACATATGAGTGATTGTATGTGTACGGATCATTGAATGTGACAATAAATAGTGGACTACATGATTTCAGGTTAATAGTTTACTATTTAGTTCAGAATTGTGCAAATTAATCCTCAGACTTGAGAAATTGCGACTGCCGATTATATCAGGGGCTAAATACTGCGTCTGGACAATGCCCGTCTTCAATAAAGTGGGTTATGGCCTTTCGCGTTTTAGTCTTGTGGTATGAACCGACAGGTAATTGTCAAGATATGATCTATAAAGTGGGTTATGGCCTTTCGCGTTAAAGTAATGTGCACTTATTGTCTATAAATGTGAGGGCAACCTACTTTGTTGTCCCTCGATCATGTGTTTATTGGTTTATCCTATTGTTATCATTTTGAGTGCATTGCATCGTGGTTACGCAACTATTTGGGCATGGTAGTGTCGTGGAAACCGGGCGGCATCGGGCTTGCCAGTCTACCTCGGCTACCATGGTTGTCCAATCCCTCTCTTGCTTGGGATGCCGCCCTGGGAGAGTTGGGTCGTAGGATTTCGGGGTACATCCGGAGTACACCCAACTTGGAGTTATAAGGGGATGTCGGCTTATCGTTATCAGTGACATTATTCTTTGGGATTTCTGTTCATGGTTCGTGGATCGTGGTTCGAGAATTGGATTAATCAGAGTCATCATCTATATCCTTTTTATTGTGTGGTATTTTATTAAATTCTTGTGTCTATTTATTGTATATTACATGTATTTGTTGCATTGCACGAACCTCGAGATACTGTTCCCGTTTCCCCTTCCTCACTGGACATACGTGTTTGGTATGCTCACCCTCGTTGCTAACAATTTCAGGTAAAGCTGGTTCGACTCCCCTTGAGCCTGTAGAGGACAAGACTCGTGAGACTCCTTGACTACGTGATACCTTGTTGCTAAGTTTTACAGATGCTTGTATGTGCTTCGTGGGCCCTAGCGCCAAGTAGATGTTAGTTGCATAGTCTATTTTGTGACCTATGGTTTTGTATATATTCATGGCCTTTTTGAATGTTGTAAAGTGTAGTAAGTTTAGCCAACATGTTTGGCAGGATTGAAAATGGTTGTAATAACTTAAAGTACTTTTGTTATTTGTCTTTCATGCATGCTTAGGTGTGATAAGTAGGTGATTGACGGTCTCTAATTACAAGAAGGGTTTATAGACAAGGTTAAAGTGGTATGATAAGTGATCTTAACTTAGTATTTCAAGGGTTGAATTCCATGCATGCTTGTATGCTTATCTTGTTGTTTTGCCTAAGGCCCGGATGGCCTTGAGATGGGGAATAGATGGTTGGTTAGAGTTGGATTTGTAGGAGAATGTTGGATTATGGCTTTGTGATTGTATTCGGTTGTTTGCAGGTTAACAGTTAGTCCCATAAACAGGAAAGACTCTGTCCGTTTTTCCTCATTTTTCGTGACTTTGGATTTGGATCGAGTTGTGTATAGTGGATTTATAGAGTCTCTGTTTCCGTGAGGGATCGGGGTGTTACAGATATCACATCTTGATTTTCAATGATCAACAACATTTAGAAATCATAACGAAGTTTTCAATTACTATCACTTGAGTTGCAAACTACAATTGAGAGGATATTTGATGTTTGGAAAAGAAGATCCAAAATTTTGCATACCATGCCACAATATTCTTTTGACACTCATGTGCGACTCGTTATACATAGACTTAGTATGGCTATTCATAACTACATTAGAAGACATGCACTAGATGCAGATGCAGAGATACAAATTATAGAGCAAGAAGAAGATGACAATGATAAAGAAATTGAACCAGATGACTTTATTGCAGAAGAAGATTTGAGAAGTGCACACACTCAAAAGGTTATAGAGGTCTTTCATAATCGTATTAGGGAAAGGTTGGTGCAAGATAAGATAAATAAACGTTGAACTTCTTGTTTTAATGCTTAATAGATTTCTTAAACCTTTCCATATATTTTGATTATTATGAATTTATTACAAACATGTTATGTAATTCTATAACTTCTTAAATAATTATATAACTTATTTGTAGTTTTTATAATTTTATTATTTTAATAATTCTTTTTAGATTATTTGTTACAAATCTTTTATTTTTCTCATATTTTTTTATATTTAATTATGTCGTTAAAAAGAGTTCCTATCAGCTTTGATATAAGTACTTTATATGTCAAATAGTTTAACAACTTTAGCTTTGTCTTTTTGGATCATTATTAAATTCACAACACTTTTTTAGTAACATACCAAACAGGTTCACAGATAGTGAACAGAGAAAAATTAACCACACTGAGATTGAAACACAACCCAGACTCCTACAGAGACAATAGTGGAGAATTTTCTTCAATGGGCGAAAACAAGCAATATCGCGTGGAAGTAGAAGGTCTACAGGTCATGAATTTCTTTTCTAAAAAAAGAAGCAATGACGGTATCTGAGAAATAAACATTAGTTAACTCTGTGCCCGCAACCGCAATAAATATTTCATACATGACAAAGTCAAATAGTCAACGACTTCTATTCAATAGCCATTCTGTGAACTCCACAGCCAAGAGAATATCACCGCGTGATGGAAATGCTAAGAAAATTGCAGCAATAATTGAACTCAACTTCCTCTACTGAATGCTAGAATAGAAAGCTAGCATGTTCACTAAATATAACGGATGAGAAGAACAGGTTGAGTCTACTGGACGTCCACAAATCTTAGATATCCAGATGCACGCAAATTGGTGTAAAAATTCTCCTCCATATAACCCACTAGCATTTTTCATCCTCCTGTTTTTGTTAGTATGACAAACAACAAAAGTACGTCAGAATATAATTGTCCGATGTGACTGTGTCCCGCCAAGAGAGGTGAAGAAGCTAGAAAACAAGACCAGGCCCTCAGAACTCATTAAATTCACTAAAATATATACATACATGGCATATATATATAGGTCATGCACCAAGTCTGAGGTAATATAATCCAACGTATATAGCCGATTGTTAATGTAATAGAATTATTCACACTACAATATAACTTGGAGCAGTAGAGACACACTTGTTTTCACATTTTCAATAGTCGCAGGTAGTTCCATATCCCTGCAATAGGTATCACCAATTCAATCATGCATCTCGTATGAGATACTTGATTCCAGCTTCAATCTTCGACAGCAACAAGTCATTTGTACATCTGACTATTTTTGGAATCCACATATAAAGCCTACTTACGTCTTTGACAAAGTCCAACGTTTCCATATCATGTTGCTCAGCCATCCAAACTGCAAAGATAACTGCCCAGATCGTAGCTTCACTAGGTGTTGCCTGTAGGGTATTAATATGGTCCTGAGGCCTGCATTTGCATACGGATCAAAAGTTGTACAAGGAGATGGTCTTTAGCAACAGAGTGATGTCTTGACAAGGAACTACAATGAAGAAGAATCATTATCCAGAAAACTAATACATGATACCTGAAATGCACATTGTCTTATAAATGTAAGCAATATTAGCGTCTCCCTTAACAGACATGTGAGGCCTCTCCAAACACTCGAGGAATGCCAGATCTGCCTTCAGAAGCTCAGCCTGATCATGAGTATCGTATCCGATGTCGTGGCAATAGCAGCAAAAGTCCAACCAATCAATTGGTCTCTTGTCCCAAATAGGAGACCCTCTATCTTTCCCACTCGACCAATTTGGTCCACAGTAATGCCCATACCGTGGAAATAACTGGGAGAGAAATGCTCTTGCACCGGTATGCCATGGTACCTTAGAAACATATGGTCTGAACCGTATTGTTGAATACTGAGTTATGGATTGAACAGTCCCACGAGATCGTGCATGCCTTTTTAGCCGTTTGTTGACGGTTGTTGGCATCTGAATTTTATCCCTTGCCCAAGGAAGAAATGAAAGGAGGGAAATTCCCCAGAGCTTGACGTCAAACGAATTGCTTTTTTCAGCTCCTTCCATAAGGGAACTCGTGGATATGACAGTTGACGCCATATCCTTGTTTGAGTGGGCTCCAAACCCAGGAATCTTCAGGAGAAGCCCAAAATTCATTCTTGCGAAGTTCAATATAAAACTGGCATACAGCCCACAAACACTAGAAAATCAAAATACCTGCCACAATGACACAGCTATATTAGCAGCAGAAAAGATGAGCATAATTTCATTTTGCATTCAACCTTCACAAAATTTCTAGCCCGGGCCCATAGGGACAGAGAAAAAGAATTAAAAGTAAAAGCAAGAGAAGAACAGGAAAGAGAAAGAGAAAAGAAAACAAAGAAAGAACCAAAATCAGACAAGCAAATCATTTTGATGATTGGTATGGCATCTAAATTAACAAGTGAAATATATTATGTTCAGGAGAAACGAATAGGAAACAATTTATCCTTCTGAATTAGACAAAATATTCCAGAGAAACAAATAGTAGGAAACAATTTATTCTTCTGAATTAAATCAATGATGTCACCCAAAGGTGGCTAGGTGCGTGTCCTATCCAAGAAAGTAAGTCCCTCGGAAGCTGAAATCCACACAAGCAACCGGATAATTCCACCTTTTGTTTCTTTCTCCGTATTCTTTTTTCCCCATTGAGAGCTGTGGAAAAATCTCGAATATGTGATTACAATTGTATGAATCAAGGTATTTGATTTAATGCAATCAATTAAGGGGATATGATTGAAAATATCCATAAATAGTTAGTTGACTAGTTATGGTTAAAATTGTAGATCCCAAATTGTGGGGATTGTGATTGTATTTATTTAGGAAATATAGTGGCGTAGTTTATGTATAAATATAGGACTGTACATCTCAAACAAAAGCAATATACCAGGAATTATTCCCGTTTTCTGCACACATTTTGTTTATTTCTCCGTATTCTTTTTTCCCCATTGAAAGCACTACATTCTACTCAAACGGGCAAAATGTCATTTATGTGGGCATTAGGCTAGGCACTTAGGCCTCTCATTGCTCAAGATAAGCACGAAAGTTGTGTGACCATTGGCTATCCACTTCTAATTGCTCGGACAAAATTGGTGGTGGGGTGGGGGTTAGCTTCAGACAAAATTGTATCAACAAAGGACTTCATGCTGATAACAACCACCAAACCACAACCTTTTTCTTTTTTTCATCTTATACATAGCTAATGAGCGAGAACTTGCCTATTGCCAAGAACCACCAGTACACAATGAGTTGGCTTACAAGCACCAAATCGTATTGAATCAAAAAAAATGCAGAAGCCAAGAAATTTGAGTAAGAAAAAAGTCCACAACGGTCACCATTGTTATAAATTTTTTTTACTTTTTCATTTTGGTTCCTTTATCTGACCTTTTCACCCCTCTGGGAGGGTAGGGAAAGGGCTTGTAAGAAGATGTAAACGGAGCATGTAGCCGCCATTTTTATATCATTTGATGTGAATTGAAAAGTTCTTTTATCCTTATTCCTTTTTCATGTCAAGGTAAAGTGACAACTTTACTAGCAAGGCACCAAGGAGATGCAACCCAAATTAATCTATTTATAGAAGGGCAAGTATTACCAAAAAAAATCAACTAATGAATAACAATTACTAGAGAACTGTGCATTGATCAACAAATGTCAAGCATGCAAAATGTCATTTTAATCTGCTGTATAGTCTTCACATGCCTTAAGAAAGCCTTCTATAACTCTCACTAGAGGATCCATAAAAGACACTATAAACGATACTTTTGCCTATGCTTTTACATACTGCAACTGGAGAGAAGTTTCTAAATGTAAAAAATTAGGTACCTTTCTCTCAAATAAAATTCTTTGACAATACCTGGAGCATCATGGCATTTTGACCTACTGAGGTACGAGTATCAAACATCTGGTAAAATGAGTGTTTCTACAAGGGAATAATGGGCTTTTCTATGCTAAAAGCTCTAAGACAAGTTTCACATGAGTGCTCAAAAAGCAACAGAAATATCAAAGTTATTGGGCGCATCCCTCTGTCTGACACCCCCCTCCAAAAAAAGTATGATGTGCTCTGAATAGTAGAAATGACCAGATATAAATGTCTGGAATTGATAAGAAATAGCAAATCAACAAGAACTGTATTGGGCAAAGCTCCCAAAGCCTTTGGACAATGAGAAGCCAATATTGCTAACTGTTCCCAGAAAAATGAGAAGGAAGAACATCGTCTGGGGCCAATATAGCCATGCTCTCTAGCTCACATGCCTCTTTCAAACCTTACCATCCTTGACTAGTCAAAACTCTAAATTTTATGAGACAATTATCTCAAAACAATCAGGAATGCTAATGTTGCACAAAAATTGCAAACAGCCTTTTCCACAACTATCTTGCACTTTCTTAAATGAAGAACATATGATCGTGAGTCTTCGTCCCAGACAGATGTCATAGACGTTGGCTCTTCTTGCATGAACCAATCATAGGCATAAAGCCATTTGAAACATCATGTAGATAAACTGTATTATAGAGCAGGAAGCTTTGAACATCCATATCAATTAGGCTAGCAGAATCGGATATTGACAGGACCAACAGAAAAGCGATTTGCAAGCAAAACTTCAGAAAACTATATATGCACTGCAACATGTAAAAGAGGTTTGCAAACATAAATTTCCAGAACACTCTACATACACATTCGAAATCCTGAAAGGAGGAATATCTAATACTAGACACAAAAGATAGCACCAAAGATCATCCCATCAATCTCATCCGCCTCTCAAATTATTTTCAGGTGATGATAGAAGAAATTTACTGAAATAGGAGGTAAATATTAGAAATGGTTGCATGGAGTGCTATAGTTAAGGAAACTCAACCAACAGCCAAGGACGTGCAAGAGAGATTTCAGACCAACTCTTAACATCCTATACCTTCCACTGTATTCGATTTTTGCCCTCCTTTATTTGATACCAGAAATAGCTCTAATTGAGCCAAAGTGATGAAACTTAATAATTTGGCCCAACAACTTCGGAAGTAATATGTTTTTTTTTTTGTTTTTTGAAAAGTGAAAGATTGTATTGATATGCACCAAGGGGGTGCAACCCAAAATATATACATCAATTAATTAAACTATCTATACTTTCTTGTAGACTATCTACATCAAATATACAAGAGCCCCTAATCCAAAAGCAAAGATCATTAAGCCAATAATTTTTCAAAAAAGAAATAGATAATTCCTTCCCTTTGAAAGCTCTTCTATTCCTCTCCTTCCACAGGGTCCAAATAATGGCTAAGGGAACCGTACGAAGGATCTTCTTCTTGTGTTTAAACCACTCCACGTTCTAATCTCATCTCTAAACGACTTCGAAGCAACCCATTGAATACCCAAGAGGTTAAAAGCCATCTCCCAAAGACTTCTAGCCCAAGAACATCTAAGAAGTAAGTGCTCCACTGATTCCATAGTATTCTTGCAAAGAAAGCACCTATTCACAATAGCATGTCCTCTTTTTTGGAGATTATCTAAAGTAAGGATTCTTCCCCAAGCCACTTCCCAAGCAAAAAAGGCAACTCTAACCGGGGCACACGACTTCCAAATCTCCCTCCAAGGGAACACACCAAGATTGGTAGGCTCCAAGTCGCCCACAAGAGCTCCATAGAAAGATTTCACCGTGAAAACACCATTTTTACCCAAGTTCCATTTCATACTATCCTCCCTCCCTTGAGTAATATTGCGATTGTAAAGGTATTCAAAGAAATTGAAGAATTCCTCCAATTCCCAATCATTGGCCTCAATTGAAAAGATCACATTCCATCCAAAACTATCATTCGTCCACTGCACACACTGATCAACAGTAGCTTGTTTATCCACTACTGGAAAAGAGATTAGGGAATCAATCCTCTAGAGAACAGTGGGGTGAAGCACCCCATCTGTCAAGCCAAAAAAAAGACCTTTTCCCCCTTGCCCCCATCAAAGGAAACGTGGTTCATGAATGAGCTCCAACCTTTGGCAATATTCTTCCATAGACCAACTCCATAAGGGCCTCTCCTCACTTCCGACACCCAGCCATTATGAGTCTCCCCAAATTTCGCCACAATTACCTTCCTCCAAAGAATCTCCCTTTCCGCCATAAATCTCCACAACCACTTGCTGAGGAGGGCTTTATTGAAGATAGTAAGTCACTTAATGCCAAGCCTGCCCTTGTCAATTGGTTGTTTGACCACCCCCCATTTCACTAGATGATATTTAAATTCATCTCCCATCCGACCCCACAAGAACCGTTTTTGAATATCCTCCAACCTCTTCGCAATAGAACTCAGAATGGGAAACAAAGACATAAAATACATTGTAAGATTTGAGAGAGTACTTTTGCTAAGAGTAAGATTCCCCCATTTCGAAAGGAAATTCCTCTTCCATCTTGCCAATCTCTTTTCAAATCTCGTAACAATAGGATCCCAAACTGTAGTCTCCTTATGTTTGGCTCCAAGAGGAAGGCCTAGATATGTCATAGGAAGAGATCCCACCGTACAACCAAGCACAAAAGCTAATTCTTCCATATTTTCTACATTACCCACTAGAATCAACTCACTTTTATTTAGGTTAATTTTCAAACCCGACACCGCCTTGAATAAAATAAGAAGGCACCGAAGATTAATCATAAGTAAGATGTTAGATGCCAAATATTTTAATATTGACACTCCATAGTCTTTGCCCAAAAACTAAAGCACAATCAACTATTAGCATCCTTCCAAGTGTCATCCATCCTTTTCTACTGATATTTCTTCATCATATGCTCAATGGTGCTATTGACACCACTGAAAGGATTCAAAGACGGAGAAGTGACAAACAGGTATTCTAGATAGACAAGCTTGACAAAAGTGATTAAACCTCCAAGCAGGAACAAGCTGTTTTGTTAATAATGTAAATCTTCGGAATAGCTTTGAATGAGATCCTCAGTAGAGCAACAGCCCTCTTAAATGGAAACGCCCTTTATAGAAGAAATCATTATACTCATGTTATCTATAGGTTACCTAATTCATCAAACCTATATTATGATATTATCCATGGTCTGATGATAGCATCATCCAATTCGGAGAAAAAAATCACAATCAATAACCTATTGACAACAGAAACAACACTATCATCCATTCCCACTTGACGTTCTTTCATGACACCATAGTCTGCCCTTCCAGTGAATGTCCGACTTGGTTTCAGGCTATTTCACATGGACTCGGATACAAGTCTCAGACACAGATTGAAGTGTCAAATGTGCCCAATGTTTAGTACACGAGATGCAGCAACATGGAAAAATTTACATACATCTTAAAAGAAAATGTGGTTTTCTGCATTACAGAGCATTTAAACATTTTACCCCACCCCTTTAAGATAAGAATAACAAATAAACATTCTAAAGGCACTCCAGAGTAGTAGGACATCAAATGTAGTTTGTTGCCACATGTGTATCACATAGGTAGGATCCTATACCCTAAGTCGAAGTGATCTTTTTAGCAACCAGTCCCATATTTCAAATTCGGTACCATCTGAGAGAAAGTACACAAGCAGGACAAAAGGTTTTACCAGGAACATAGCTTCATCTAATTAAAAGAACAGCATCGAAAGTCTGGATGTACTACTCCCAAGACTAATTACAAGCATTTATTACCAGAAGGTGATATTAAGTCTACAAAACCTTAGACAAGCATCTAAAATATGTTTACAAAATTATCTTCCACAATCTCTTGGAACGCTCCTCACCAACAACTCCAACTCTTTAATGCCTTCATCTCCTATATTGCTAGTCTTGATAATTAATGATTTCATTTTCTTCTTCTGTCCCGGATTCACAAATAAAATTTTAAATCGTAATACACGCATCACCTTGTTCTTTACCAACTCTGCCAATTCATTTAGACTTTAACTCCCATGCCTCGAATAATATCTTCATTCTCTCACCAGCCCAAACGAACCTCACAACATGATTTATTCAGTTCTCTCTTCCTTTCATCTCTAATCGATATACAATGAAAATGATAAAGACACGCCACATATTAAGCAAAACAAGCATTATTTCTAACTAATAATTTATAAAAAAAAGTAGAACAATAAAAGAATTTCAACATTGAAAGTAAGACAAACAAAAGGCTTTCACAAAAGGCTTTCCTAAATCTACTATGTACTTCATTTGTTTTCCTAGCACGTCACAAACTAATCTACGTAAAATAAGAACCTAAATAAAACCGAAAAGCGAATACATGACATCCTCACTAATCTACACAGGAAAAGCTTAATCAACCAAACAAATAATAAGTTCAAAAAAAAAAGATCAACCTTTGAACTCAATTAGTATTATCTCTTAACCAAGTATCGTAAAGCGGTATAAAGCTTAATTCGGTTTACTATTATCTCTTAATCTAGTGTCATAAATCCATATTGCCAACCTCACCTAAAGCTTAATTTTTGTAACCAACCCTTTAAAAATTTCATGAACTCTTTTTTGTACTTTACAAATTATTAGTTTTTTTTTTTATATATATATTCTGATTTCCAAATGTTACGTTTACTACCAACTAGACTTTAGAGTAAATACAAAGAGCCCACCAACATATTTCGGAATATTTCTTGAGTTTTAGTAAACGAAGAATTATTAAATTGCAAAACTAAAGCTTCCATTGAAGCCAAAAAAATAAATAAATAAGTAAATGAATAAATTGGATAAAATACCTGAGTGCAACCATAATGGTTTGGAAAGGGAGGGCTTTTCTGGAAAGAGGTGTTTTGTGATCCTCTGTGTTGATGAGAAGCTAAATAATGGTGATCTCGTCTCCACACGAATTTTATTCGTTTGATGATGACATGACATCTTTCTGGGTGGGACCCACATAGAAAAGCCGGTACAATCTCCACCTCAAACTATGCGCTCAAAAGTCCTTCTATTGACTTTTTTTTCTTTCTTTTTTCCTTAATTTAAGACAAACAGCTCAAGTACTCAAATTTTTTTTTTTTTTTTTGGTCAAAGTACTCAAGCTTAGGTAGAGTACCCTGACAAACAATTTTGTAATGTAGGTTCCGTTTTGTCGTAAAATAATTTTTCAAAATATAATTTTTAATTTTTTAAATTTTTTTAATATTTGATAATATTAAAAAATTAGTTAATTATAAAATATTTTTAGTTAATAATTACGGTTGTTGTAAAATATTTTTCGGTGTTTAGTAAAATCAAAAAATTGATCAATTATAAAATATTTTTCGATCAACAATTACGGCTAATACAAAATTTTAAAAAATGTTTTCAAGTCCTTTAATAAAAGAATATATTTTACAGAACTCACTATACATCCAAACACTAAAAAAATATTTTCTAGTATTCTATTTTTTAGGAAAATATTTTCGCCCCAACAAATTATTTTACGGCAAACAAACCGCGCCAAGAAAAATATTTTATTTTCCAAGAAAATATTTTTTACTGAAAATATTTTTCACAAACAAATTATTTTATGGCAAATAAACGGAGCCGTAATATTGAGAGAATTACACTAAAGGTCTCCATTATTTAACCTTTTTTAAAATTAGTTTTCATGATTTTAAATTATTTGAATCAGTCTCTAATATTTTTAAAAAGTGTCAAATTAATCTATACAATTAAGTATTTAAATGAAAATTTATAAAATGACTAAAATACTCTAACAAATTAATTGAAATTACTAAACTACTCGTCTCATTCCACCCAGTCCCACGAAATTAATTTTTTTTACAAGTTTAAAGACTAAATTGAGTTTATTTATAAACTTTAGGGACTAAATTGAATTTATTTTGTAAATTTTGCAAAATAAATTGAAATTTTAGTAAGATATTATATTACTTTTACCAATTTACAGTTCATTTTCGCTAAATTTAACACTAAGGTTTTACGTTGGACACTAAATTGATAATTTTTAGAAATATTAGGGACTGATTTGAAATTTTATAAAAATAATGGGGACTGATTTGAACAATTTCAAATAATGGGGACTAATTTGAAAAAAAGTGTAACAATTTTAGACTAATTGTGCTATTTAAATATTTTTAAAATTTTTTCAGTATTTGGTAATATTGAAAAATTGGTCAATTGAAAAATATTTTTATTAACCTAAAATGCCTTAATCATGAATTAAGCAGCTTGCTGAGATCAAATGTCCGACCTTAGATTGTCAAACTTGCAGTTCCCATGAACCAAGCACATGATAACTAAATTTTAATCATTTGTTTCATTATTGACTAATCATGTGCAATATAAGTTTGCCTGTGATTGAGATTAGTCAAGGATGATAGATTAATCAAGTAGTGAAGCAATCAAAGTGCTAGTATAGGTGAAGACTCCATCATTGAAGATCTCACCTATTGAAGAAAGAAGATAAGCTTGACAGGGGAGCCATAAGGAACGACACTTGGCGTCATAAGAGGTAATGGCATCTAAATGTCGAATGACTTTGAGATGCTAGTAAAAGCTCAATGGTTTTATAAAATGATTTTTCAAATCACTTTTCCAAAATGCTCCTTAAAAGTACTTCTTATTCTTATCTTTCGTAAAGTATCAAAAACGGGTTAATGACTTTCAAATTATATTGTGTTTTCATCCTAACTTGTCTTATCTTTGAAAAACACTTTGAGACTTGTTTTCTACTTGTCCTAGTACTAACTGAACAAGTCAGATGAAGCAAGCCGACTCTCAATCGATATCTCAACCGACTTAAACAGGAAGTGTAGGAACATGTTGGATGAAGCAAGTCGATCGAGGGTATCGACCAACTTCCCTCGATTGACTATTCCAGTAACAGTCAAGTGAGCCAAGTCAGATGAGAGGCTCAACTAACACCTTAATCGACATTTGAAAAATATAGCCGTTAACTATCTATTTGAAAGTTTTTCTATGTAGTTTCAAACACCCCCAATGCTCTTATCACCTCTTCCATCAACAAGCATTTGAACAAATATATATATATATATATATATATATATATATATATATATATATATATATATATATATATATATATATATATATATATTCATGCAATTTATAGCCAAGTGCACATAAATATAAGCAATTACTTTAAACTATACAATTTATAGGCAATAAGCAAACTAAGATGCACAGGATAATGAAAACTCCCTCACCTCTTGAAGCCACGAACTCTTTCAATATTTTTCCCTTGTACAGCACTAGCAATATAAACAAAGAAATAAGCATATATAATCTACGCAACCATACATTTACAAATCAAAATTAGATAGCTACTAATTTCCAGAATCTCTTCAAACATATATATATTAATACGACCACACTTAACAACAAAGGCCCCTTTATAATCAATCAATTCTCCACAAGTTCAACCCACACTCTGACACATCTGAGCATCAGATTAGTCAATCTAGCACTTACGACACTTAATCCAACCATCAAACCAATCATTTAACCTTTAAACCACAAACACACATTCTCGGCCCTTTTATTCAAACCAAGCTTAACAAACTCCAATCACTATATATTCAATTTGGGCAACAATCTAGCTACTATAACACTTATGGCACCTAATACAAGCACTAAAATCATCAATTGAGCCAAAGTAGCAAAACACAGCAAAACACTATTCCATTGGTACATAAACAAACCACATACCTCACCCAAGCTACAGAAACTCACAATCCAACTATCCCAATCCCACAAAGACACTTTATGATCCCTCTAAATGCATAGAAACCTCGATTTAGACCACAACTATCGATAAACTCTGATTGGCCCCTTAGCACGTTTAAACTACAACTACATTAACTGAACATCCAATCAACGCCATAAACGCACCACACTTACTTCCTAACATATACAAGGCCATACAACCACTCAAAACTAGCATGTTCTACACTTTGGTCAAACGACCCCTTTGTCCACTAATGCAATTTGACACACAAACGAAGCATAAGTTACATAACTCACAAGCTAGTTATTATACACTTCTAATGACACTTTATTGCACCACTTAGAGTCATGAAACCACACTTTTAACCACACTTATCACAAAAGTCCCGAAGGCCCCAAGGTTCGCTTAAACTACAAGTACCCAAACCAACCTTTAATTTAGTGCCATAAAAGCATTTTAAGCACTACCTCACCTAAAAAACATTAACTATAGCATTCAATTACACCCGATCAACAATTATACGCAATCCCCTTTTGAATTCAAGCCAATTACGCATATTTAATCAAATTTTGAGCAAACCAATCACATACAATCATTAATCTATGTTCATTAGCACCTATAGCACCTATAGATAGCATGGAATCAAGCTCATATCACAAATTGAATCAAAACCCTAAGAATTACTATTTCTCTTCTTCCCCAATTTCATTTTACCATTTCTAGCCATAAAATTCATCAAATAACTATCAAAGAATGTTCTATGATCTCAATGGAAGCTATTTCAAGCAAAGATAGACATGTATAAGTATTGTAATACAAATCTAATAATTTGAAACATAATATAAAACTTAATGAAAAATGCACAAACAAGATGAAATCCCTCACAATGATAGAAGAAGAAATCTTGAGGATGCCCTAGCAATGATCTTTGACCAATTCCAAGCAAGATTGAAGCTTAAAATGCAAAGCAATTTTTTTGCTTTTTGGCCTTGAAGCTCACGGCTTTGAGCTTCATTTTCCTTCTTTTTTTTTTCTTTTGTTTTGTTTGTTGGCTTATAAAAGAAGACAAAGCAAAGGGGTCAAAAGGTCAATGGTCAAATGGGTGGGTTTTATAGGTCAAATACTTGCAAATGGATCACTTAGTTGGCTTTGGAATTTAAACAAACACTTAAACTAAAAATAAATGCTGAAAATACTATTCACTCAGGGACACTCGAAACAATTTCATATCTCTCGTTCCCGATATGCTATGTACTAAATTTCTATGAACGAATACTTTTAATATGGTAAGTAATGAGAGAAAAATATAAAATTTGAAAGATAAAATAGTTTAAAATTCACTCCAAGCTCGGACCTACTTTATTCATTTAGTTGAAAACATAGTAAATAATTGCAAATAAGTGAATCCAAAATAATATAAATAATAAGATAGTTAATATTCATTTAATATAATTAATTTAAATATCATTTGAATACTTTTGAAGAAATATGAAAATAATGCTAAAAATGAATGAATTACTTAAGATAAACACTTAATTTCATGCTAGCATTTAAGATAAAACCTAATTATATGCAAATGGGTATTATTCTCTACATGCTGGGTTCGGGGTACCACAATGTCGTTGTCACGCCCCAACTCGACCCCACTTATAATCAGTTAGGACGCAACAGAATTTTGGCAGTATAACGACTGTAATTCGAACATCAGGGCTCTAAATCAACCCTTTATAACTTTATACACACAACTCCAAAGAATAACAACAACTCCACAACCATTTCCATATATTAAACAACTATTCAACAGTTCATTCATAAGTTATACGCCTCCGTTCCAACATCAATCCATAGGCTATAACATACATTTACAAAATAGATTATAAACCAGTCTAGCAACCTAATCATGTTCAAAAGAAAAACTACTAAACTAGCATTACATAAGTCTTTAACTTTAAGTAAGTTATACAATACAACATATTACAAACGCTAAGACAAACTCATGGAAAAGACTCCGGCACATAAGAGTCGTCCACATAAGGCACATACTCAGCTTCCTGAGGAATGTACACAAAGTCTGGCTCAATTACACCTGAATGCAAAAAACGAATGAGAGTAAACTTATATAAAATAAGCCCAATGAAGATTCGATAAATCTTTTAAAAGAATTTACTATACCCCTTGGAAATCATCCCTTGAGTAGTAAACACACATTAAACATCACTAACATCAACATTTCATCTCAAACCATATAAAACCATTCAATTGAGAAAGGATACTTTAGTTGGTGTAGCTCCATATGCCATCACGATCTCAACCATCTTCTTATGACTCCCATAACACACACCCGAGGTACCTCATCTAGCCCCTCCCTCCATGGCATCTCCGTTCATGCGAGCTGGGAGTAGTCTATGATAGTCATGCCGTTATCAACTCGATAACCCAATGCTGCCCGAGAGGTGGCACACACTTATTAAGACTCATGAAAATAATAATAATCATTCATATCACGGGAGGGCAACAAAAGTAGGTTGCCTATCTCCCGACATCATCAATCATCAATCAGTTAACAATATTTTAACAACATAACATCAATTAATCAATTAGCAACTAAACAACTAAGTTAAATGACAAAGTAGGCCATCCAACTCACTTGCATTAAACCACACATTCAATACCGAATTTAATCAACAACAACTTAAGAATTAATCACTCAAACACCACCCAAACACCCAAAGACAATATATCAACATTTTAAAAAAAATCACACAAACTTTTAACAATCATAACTTACAATCTACTAATCCAACCAACTCCAAACCACTTTATATCACTCACCCACACATGCAACTACATTAGTCCCCTCGCAAACCAACCATAATCCATCCAAAACAAGCCCGACAACCCTAATTCCGTAATGCATTAAGGCTGAATTTTTTGGACTTTTGCCACGACATCACAATCAAAAATTCGGAATTACAACATTACTACCCCGCAATTAACAAACTTTTAAAAGAAATAAGCAAGCAATTCGAACCACTACAACAACAATTATTCAACAATGAACTCAAAAACCAATTTTAATACCCAAAAAATAGAAATACATGCTACAACCATTCAAAACTTATATAAACACACATAAATGATCCTTGGCATCCACTGAGCATTAATTTAACAACAATTTAACATTTCTTCGGAGAAAATTCAATTATATGAAAATGACATAAAATAGCATTTTAAGGTCTAGAAATTTTCTCTCACCTTTGATGTAAACTAAGGTTAGAAATAGGTAGAATGGATGCCCAACAAGCAAAATCAAACTTTGAATGAAGTGATTTGGACTTGAATTGCAAAATCTATGAAGAAATTGCTTGAAAACTTGAACAAAAATGGCTTCTCTTTGCTTCCCTTGGCATTTTCGGCCATCTAGGAGTTTTTGGAGGTGTTTTGTGTTGTTTTCAATGTGTGTTGATGATATAAGCTCAAGTCAACAAAATATAAAAAGTCCAAGTTGATTTACTTAGTCTTTTAATTGTATTTTTAGTCTTTTAATTGTCTTTTAGACTATTTTTGCTCAAACAAGTAGAAATACTATATTTACTATATTTAGTAAACTAAATTTAGGTGACAACAAATTTTATATTCATATATATACATACAACTAGGGTATAAAACTCAATTTTTACAAAAGAAGATGAAAAATCATATTGTTTGTTTCAATTGTCTTTTGAAGGCACAATTAATATAAAATCATTTAATATCACATATAAATACATTTATATTAATATATACTAGGTCAACAAAAGTCAATGCAAGAATCGGGTTTTAGAAGAAATCACTATGTGGCTCAAAAACGCTATTTTTACCCAAAAAGTCCATTTAAATTTCTATTCCGTTTCAAAATTAATTTTTATCAAACATGGGTCTATTAATATCCAAGGATTAAGTTTTCAAACCCTAAAAACACCCATGTCAAAATTTTAGCGGACGTGAGTTCAAAATACTATTCATAACAATCGATGATAAAATTTTCGATGTTGATTTTGATGAAAATTTAATGAATGTACACATAGCATGTAATAGGAATATAAATCACAGAATTAGTGCATTCTAATTCATATAACACATAAACAGGTCAAAACACGCAATTTTATGCAAAGATAAAATCTGGGGTTTCACAGTCGTAATGCAGGAAGCGGCATAAGAAGTTATGTGGCTCAGGAAATTCCGGGTAGAATTAAAGCCTATGGCAAGTGGGAGCTATATGGCTAAAGAAATTCCTGAAAGAATTGAAGTACATGATAGCAGTACAGATACTCATAGAGTGTACTGTAATAATGGTAGAATAATGGCAGAATAAGAAGAACCAGAGAATCACTAGATTGGGAAGCACATAGAGAGAATAAATACCACGTGATTCGGGGAGTTATCCAATAGGATAATGAAGTAGTAGGGGAATGCTTTGACCAATGATTCAACGGACCTTGCCTTACTAAGAAGGTATTTAATACTCTTGTAAGGGCTACAGGTGTTGGATCAGGATAATGGTAGTGCTCATTAGTACTAGTGGGAATATGTTGGGATTGGATGCCCTGAAAACCATTAATTCTAAGATATCTTAGTATATTGGATATTAGTCAATTAATAATTTAGTGCATTAATTATAAGCATGGTATATTCTCTCTATTATTTGATATATAATTGTATGCAAAAGGTCCTTGATACGAGTGAATAGCATAGATGAGTGGTGATCCGCACAGAAGGTCTATGCTATAAGGCTTGCATCAAATTATAAGTTCATAACCGAATAGTAAAACTAGGCACTTTGCAATAGTAAGGTTATAATGAGAGAGTCTCATATTTTGTAAGATGACTTACCTTTGGTCATTGGAAGGGCTTTCCGGATTGCTCTCATTAATGCATGTGAATGCATTGAACGGGACTACAATAGATGCAATCTTAGTGACATTACTATCATTGTTAAAGAACTAAAAACATCTTAAGCTACTAAGTAACTAATGCTCTATATCATGGGCATATGTGGATGTATCAATAGATGCTAGAACATGTGTTTTCATTCACTATGGGTGAGATCTTATAATAAGGTCAACAACTCGGTGTTTTGGACATATGGACTAGATCCATTAGGTGGCATGCATATGAGTCACGATTCTATGCTATCTTAAGTGATAGTGAGCTACTTGCTTGGAGTTATCTATGTGATCATCCAAAAACTAAGCGTTTAGTAATATAGCTCGAGCTATATTAGATACTAGACTTATGGGTCACTCTCAAGAATGAGGGTATAGTATCTGGGTAGTAATTATATGAAAGATAAAGGTCCAAGGTGTAGATATAATCAAGATAGGATGATAGTACGAATGCAGGACCTGCTCTTGATTGCAGTTGAAAATATAGAAGGGCATTTCGGTCATTTTGCTTAGTAGGTCAAATACTATAAACCTCCCTTAGAAGTTTATTAGTTGTCATGGAGTGCAACCCTAACTCTTTAGTAGAATGAGCTAAGGTTTAAATAGTCAAAATACTGTTAGTGTCTAGTAGGGGCATTTTGGTCATTTTGTAGCCACAACAACTATGTCTTCGGGTCCCTCTCCTAGCCACTTTCCTTTATGGTAATCTGCAGCTTTCTTAACTTGGCGTTTGTGTGCTAATTGAAAGTGGTTTACTATTTGGGAACAAGCAACTCAATTAAGAAGTTTAAGACATCAGGACAAGAGACACTCTTAAGACAAGAATGTTTGTCCTATCTAATGATGTCTTAACAACATGTACCAGACACACTCCTGCGTGTGGTGACATGTGTAGGCGTGTAGATAGAGTCTATTAGTAGAGATAATTATCTTGATTTATTAATTATGAGATAATATAAATTATCTCTAAGATAATTGATAAAGAAATCAAGAGGTAGTTATTTACTCTAACTAGAATACTTTATCCTGATCACGTGTGGGTAGAGTTTAATAGGATAGAGATAATTAACTTGATTTATTAAGAGATAATGTGAATTATCTCTAAGATAATTAATCGGGAAATAGCTATCTACTCTAACTAGAACACTCTATCTCTATCTTCTAACCAACATCTATAAATAGATGGGCAACCTACACACACCACATATGACACGTGACACACACCTAGCTACACACACATACATGGCCAAAAGCCATTAAGAAAGGCAGAGACGAAAATCCCATAATTTTCATTGCCATTCACAAAGGGAACTGGAATAGGAGAGAAGATTTGGAGTGCTCGTGCCTTGGAGGTCTTCTAATTTCTTGGAGGATTCTTTCCAGCCATATTCCAGTAGAATTCGTGTGTGTGTTGTGTACACAAGCCAACACAAAAGGTAATAATCATACTCCCACTTTATTAGTACACGAAATTAGTTTCTATTGAATATTTTATGCATGATTTCATGAGTTCCTGGGTGGATTATGTGGCTGGTATTTATTGTTTATAGATTCCGCATGTAAACTGAAATTAAATATCTAGATGCTTAGTAATCCACATCCTTCAAAGACATCATCCATAAAGCTATTAGGTGGCGATTGGTATAGGAATGTGTTAACCTTAAGGTGTCATACCAAGGGTATTTGCAAGGTTTTGATGACAACAAATATATCAATATGTGATTAAACTTGATATAAATAGAAAAAGTCATATGCATTATGTAAGGGGAAGTCAAAGACTCCAAATATGATTTATTGGTTCAAATCTTACTATATTGGCGCATAGTGTATTTAATGCATAATGAATGGGGAAGTCAAGCCTTGAAGACTCCATGATTGGTTGTAATGTGCGTATCTTGAACATTATCTTGGTTATACAATATTGTGATTTGTCATCATCAAAAGGAGGATATTTTTAGCCTTATGTCTAAATTCATGATTTTGATGATAACAAATATGTATATTTGGTTGTGTCAAGTATGATTAATTAAATGTGTTTATATTGTTAAATTCACACTTGTGACTCTTGTGGATAAATTGCATATATTTCTTTGAGTCAAATATTGATCAGTGGGAAAACTTGTATGGAAAAAACAATGGTATTGATCTAATGAAAAATGCAAGTATGAACAATTAGATTTATCAAGTGTTTGAAATCAAATATGTCTACATTCTTAAATACTCGCTTTATAACGCCCCGAACCCAACCCCACGCTATAGGTCAAGCCCGGATCCTTCACCCGGACAGAGTCTCCTCTGTACCGTGGACTAAAAGGTTATCTGCAACTAACCACACAAAGTATTTGATTTATCAACAACAAAAACTACAACTATCCTTCAAGATATATATAATTAAGTCATGATCACAAGGCCATCCGAGCCTTGGAGCGATGAAATATACTTAAACACATAAGCATGCGAGGCAAGTTGACTTTAACTAAAAGTAGTTAGATACAACCATAATTAAGTTCTACTTGTAAGATAGTAAACACCCAAGCATGCAACAGAAGATGTAATCTAAAATCCATTATTACAATCCATCGACTTTCTCTATCATACAAGATTTCAACTACCAACATATATACAAGACCCCAAGGCCTCAAAACACAACATTTAACATGAACTCCAAGCAAATTGCACATATGATCCACCTTATCACACAAAGTCATGGAAGCTGTTCAACTTGCACTTCCTCCTCTTCAACTACTGCTACTAGCTGGGGGTCTACCTCAGCTTCTCCTGAAACATGTCAAATGAGGAATGAGCAACAATGTTGCCCAGCGAAGGAAGTGATACAACATTCCGGGGCATGCAATATGATATGCAAACACAAGAAATCATATATATACAACATAAACCAACAAGGTTAAATAGCCAAGTAATTAACCACATTAAAAAGGATACGGTTCCACTTCAAGTCTTCAATCGCGAGCCAAGAACCACGAATTTCACGCAAGTGCTAGCAAACCTATACACCAACAAGTTGGGATACTTCGGATGTATCCCGATCCTACGACCCTTTCTCCTGAGGTAGGTCCATGCATAGCAGGTGAACCACACCTCTGGGGTAGTAGAGTATGCTTAGCGAGAAAGGGAATAAGCACCATCGTAGTCGAGGGAGCACGGCAAGCCCGACGCCGCCCGTGTTTCTCGACGCTACAATTCTGAAAAGGTTGCGCAACCCCGAGACAAGTCCACAAGCATTAAAATATCACATAACACGTACGAAGGTCGACAAAATAGGCCGCCCTCACATAGAAGCACAATATAAGCTCACAATAGCACGGAATAGCTTTATAGTATCAAAAGTAGCAATCAACATAACTTTTCCTCACAATCAATTCAAATAGCTTTATTATACTTTAGATAAACAACATAATATATTACAGTTCAACAATAAGCTCCAAATACATCAAATACGGCCAAATACTACTTTTCTCCCTTTCTTTAAACAAGTTTTCCTTCTCCTATGTGCAATTCAAGATTCCCAAACCATATCCTACTCATACTACAATCTAAATTAAGCCAAAAGACACCTATTAAGATCATAAAAATCCATTTTAGAAGCTAAAGCTCAGGAAGGCCCCGAGCGGGTTTTAACTATAACTATACTAACCGAGCCCCAATTTCGTATAACGAAAGCACCAAAAGTACTTCCTTACCCCAAGGATACCCAAACCATAGCCCAAACGTGCCTGGATTGCACAGCGAGAAAAGTCCACCTTTTTAAAGTCGACTAATTTTGTAATTTAGCTCAGTTTTGGGTGATTCAACTTCACGTGGCTTCCCATCTAGCTTCACTAGGGTCTAGAGCATCTAATTGAAGTCTCAATTCAAGCTAATTAGTAATTTTTCTCAAAACCCTAGTTCTAGACACTATTCATCATCTTCTTCATTCAATCTCAACATTCAACCATAAAATTTGATAACAAGCTTCAAAAGTTAACTCTATAGGTCCTAATAAACACATAATAAACATTCATAACAAGTTTTATAACTATAATTGACAAATCAAGAAATTCAATATATAAGCTTAAACTTTGAAAGCAATAATAATGCATCTCCCTCACATTCAAGAGACTAGAAGGCTTGTTGGAGACCCTAGGATGCTTAACCAAACTCCAAAACCCAAGCTAGATGGCCAAAATGCAAGATTTGATGAAGCAATTTTTCTCTTTTTTCTCCTTGAAGTGGTCGGCCAAGAGATGGGACACAAAGGGAGTTCTTGCAATTGTTTTATGAGTTGTTTTTTGTTAAATGGTGATAGCTTAATATATGGATATATGGGTGCAATAAGTTGTGGTCAAATACTACCTAAAACTTGGTCAATTGAGCTTAATTACTAATCTAATACTAACTAAGTCAAAACTAAAGTTGTTACATACGTAACACTATTCAAATGGTGCGAAAACTATTTTCCAAACACATGCTCCCAAGCTCGAAAGTCCAAAATAATAAGGTCTCAATTCCTTTTATATGTCATATGACTTAAGAAAAATATTAAATTGAACTTTTAAAACGGTCAAAATTTTTATGAATAGTAACCTCAAATTATAGCAATTAAGCAAGAAAGGTGATGCACGTAAGAATGCTCAAGTAGGTATGCAACAGTTATAAAGAAATATGCGATAAAAATTTCGGGCGTCACACGCTTGTTGGCCTTTGTGCATTAAATTTGTATATCATTATGAGTCAATTTATACTTCAATGTTTTGGCTTGTGTGGATAATTTTATACTAATATTTTTGTGAGCCAAAATATATTGTGAGTGCTTGGTGTTAAAAAGAGGAAGAGGATCTTGCTTGAAAGGAGAAGATGTGATTGATCAAAAGAAGTTGCAAGATCAAAAAGATGCAGAGTTATGCACATCTTTGAGAAGAATTTAATGATCAAGCTCGACAAGTACATGAAGTCTTAAAGAGTTGAAGAATTGAAGATCTTAAAAATTAAGACTTGAAGATGATGTGGTGTCACAAGGCAGGGAAATTGCGACATAAGGGGTGGCGGCTTAAAAATGTCATTTGCCTTAGGTATACATTTTTATGGTCCAAGTTCTTGGTATTTTTTTTCAAAATGATCTTAAATCTTTCCTTAAGAGTTTTACAAATATTTTATAAGGTTAAATAGGTTGAAATGTTTTTGAAGAAGTGCGCTTAAAAGGTCTAAATGATTTATCTTCAAAAGAAAATTTTTGGGTGAAACCTTTATTTTAAACTCTTGAATTGCGAAATAAGTTTTAATCTTTCCTCAAGAGTTTAGAAAATAATTTGAAGTGTTAAATAGGTTGAAAACACTTTTGAAAAAGTTTTTTTGAAGTGTCAAAATGTTTTACCTTCTAAAAATTGGATTTCATGTGAGATTTTTGCAAAACAACATTTTCTAAAAAAGGTGGACGAGCTCCTCATCGGGCTCCCTTATCTGGCTTATTCTAGAAAAGACGGACAAATAAAGTATGACAAGCACCTCATCCGTCTTCCTCAACCGGCCGTGTCAGAAAGTTAAAAAACTAGTCGTTAAGAGCCGTTGAAACATTTTTTTATAAAAATCAAACCAACTCATTTCATAAAACATCTCTTCCAACATTCTCCAAAGCATCATATATTTATTCTAAGATTTAAATTTTATATATTTCAATCAATGTACACCAAGTTTGAGCTCAAATTTATAAATCTATTGAGCATTCAAAGATTTCAATTGTAATAGCTATATATTGGGAAGTGAAAGCTTTGTACTCGTATCTTTACACATTTATCTTGGATGTATATACCCTAGTGTTATAGCTTTAAGAGATTCATTGTTTAGAGAATGTAAATATATCCTTTGTGAATTCAAAAAGAAGAGTGACTAGGTATAAAGTCTCACCTACATTTGAAGTGGCTTTGTTTGATCTCTTGTAGATTCAAGAGATTATTGTAGTAGGTTCTTACATTCACCTACATTTGAAGAAGCTATTGTATTGCTCTTATGGACTCAAGAATGAGTTGTAAGTTGGTATGTACTTTTTCAACATTTGAAGAAACATCTCTAGTAGTATTTGTAGAAAACCCTATGGGGAGGATATTTTAGGTGGTGGATGTACAGTAGCGAACTACCTAAAATTCGCTTGCTTTATCTCTCTTTCTCTTCTCTCCATGCTCTTTAATTTATTGCACTTATTGTGTTTGATATATTGCTTGATAGATCTTACTAGTTGCAATCCTTGTTCGAAAAAGTAATATTATTGTCATCCGTATCCTAATTTACCCCATCCCCTCTTAGGATAATTTAGGCTAACAGAATGGGTTGGGAATAAATTTCAATTCTGCGTTTGATATAAAAAATGAACTTAGAAATCTCATTATACAAATAATATAATTCTTAATATAAAGAATAACAATATAAAAATATAATAAAATAAAAATAAATATCAATAAAATATAGTATAAGAACGACAATAATAATTAGTAATAATAATAATAAATAAAATGAATGTAACAATAATATATCATATAATAATAAAAATATAAATATAAAAATATCTAATTACATTAAAATGAAATAGTATTAGTAATAAAATAATATATATAATAATTATTAATAAAAAAATATAATAATGATAATAATAATAATAATAATAATATAATAATAATAATAATAATAATAATAATAATAATAATAAAAATAAAAACACAAATAATAAGTTAAATAATGAAAAACATAAATAGAATCTAATGATGATAATAGTAATATATAATCTAATATTTATAATATAATAAAATAATTATAATTAATATAGTAACATTAATAATATAATAAATGATGATAACAAAAATGAATAACAATAAAAATAAATAAAATAATTGTAATAATATTAAATGATAATATATGTACAAGTAGAATTATAAAATAAAATAATAAATAATATAAAGTTAATATAAATATTATATAATAATAATAATATAAAAGGTAATAATAAAGATAAAAATAAATAATATAAAACATAATAATAAAAATAAAAATAAAAATAATAGTAATAATAATAATAATAATATACCTCAAAGTAGCCATTATTGTTAATAGGATACATATTTTTATTATTAAAACAATAATATATCTATAATATACCGACTACATTCTCGTCATTTTAGATAAGTCATTCTTATTACTGCTATGATATACGGACAACAAAACATGAATTTGGAATCAATATATTCATGCTTAGTTTCATTCCTAGAGTATACTAATCATGACATATCATTTTCCAAGTTATTCCATTCTCAGGGTCATTTCGTTATATAACTCGTTCTATTCTTATCTAAAATAATTCCAAAATACCAATCGCCACCTTAGAGTTTAATTTTGTTTAAAACTAAATCAACAAGGGTATCCATTGCATATCACAATCAAATCAAAACATAACAAGTCAAGTGACTAGTCACAACTTTACAAAAGAAGAAAAGGGAAAATGCTCCCCAAAATACAAGAGAAACCCTTAAATCCTCCTAAGGGCCCAATACTTCCGAGTCATGCTTGAGTTTCGTATCTTGTTACTTGAACATATTTTAGTTCTAACATGCTATTGTATGTTACAGAAAACCTGACCCTCTATGACTGCTCTTGGCTAAAAAAATAAAAAATAAAAAAAAAAAAATTGACAATTTCTCTCCAATTATGACAGATGCAGGCTCAAAAGAAGAGCCTCAATATAGCAATTTGTAACCTCACACCAACCTGTTGAGTAGACATGAAAAAAGAGAATGTTATCCCAACTTGTGGGCTGATTGATGCCCAAGTTAGAATTCAACGCCCGAACCCAAATTCTTCTCGTGAATCCACAATCGAAAAAGAGCTGGTCTCATATTTTACAAGCTTGATGGCAAGAAAACATAGAAGTCCATCTAATTGAATACGAAACGCACTAATTCCTGCTTGGTAGTGAGGCTATCCCACCCAAGAAAGCCGTTAGAGTTGCGTACTTCCAAAAAAGTTTACATAATTCAAATGTAACAAACTCTACATCACTACATCTGCTCGTTTCTAGCTTATAGATATAAGCACTTGCGCAAGCAAAATAGAGGAAATATCAGAAACAATTGAGTATGATCCTTGCATAACCCACTCATCTATCGATCTATACATAAGATTAATAAAGCTTCTATTAGTAACAAAGTGAGCACCATCAATGAAATGAAAAAGGGAAGTAGCAATCAAAAAAAGCTATAGCAAAACTACATGTAGCCTCCCAAAAAGAAGAAAATTGAAAAAAAAAATAAAAAATTTAATGTTATAACGAGAAAGGGGATGATTGCCATTGCATGGGGAGTACATGAAACACAACTATACGCTAATTTACAAAGAATGTACACGAGCAAGGCATAAGCAAATCACGAAAACCACTCCAATAAGCAGCACATCTGGGTTTACTTCCACGTAGGAGATGATGGTTTATATGCAAAATCCTGTGATGTTGTCCCATAGTTCAAATCCAAGTTGTGAAGTTGTTCCATCAATTGAGAGCGTCGTTCCTTGAAGAAGTCAAGACGAGTCGTTAACTCAACCAATGTCGAAGATGCAGTCATGGGGTGTTTATTATAATCCATTACCTGCAACCATTATAAGATAGGTGTTCAGGGTAAACCAATAAGAAAAAGAACCAAAAGCATTTAGCACCCAGAAAATGGCTATTCCTGTGTGATAAAACAGGTAGAATCGATTCTGCCAGAACATTCTATAACTAAATTGAATCCCTATAACTTAAGATTCATTTCGAAGTCTTCTAATCATTCTCTTGAGAATAATGGCAAAAGAGACATGGACAACATCTCCAGAGGCATTTGTCCAACCTTTTTTGCGAGAAAGGAAACCCCTAAACTAGAGTTTGTAAGTCAGATTCATTCATCTTTTTGTTTTTTCTTTTGTATACTTCCCATACTTCAGCTACTTGGGGACTTGAGAGTAAGCCATGCAGACAACATTTTCTAATCTGTTTATCCATTTCTTTTAGTGAGTGAAAACTTGCACTAGATTTTGTTAACTCTCACCTCCCCCGCCCTAGAACTTGAAGGCATGGAAGCACTGTCGACAGCACCAAACTCATCCATAGATATACTAGTGGAGGCCTCAGTACTCTTAGCATCACTAAGGCTTGTAGAGTCAATAAATTGCTTCCTTGCAGGCTGCCTGTTACTGCTCCCAGATGTTAGTATATGGCCTTTAACATTCCTCATATCTGCCCCCAGCAACTCCTGTAAAAAGAAGCATCTTTTAGCATTAAGTAGTAGTCAAATACAACTAATCACTAACATATAACTGATCCCAAAATTGAAGGTAAATAATTTCATATGACACGACATAGGAGAAATTAGGCGACAAATAAAATGATAGAAACAAATATGATGGATAATTGTAGAAGGAAAAACGATTTTGGAGCAGTATCATCATGCAAAGAATATGACACTGAGGAAAAATGTCAATTAGGGATAAAGATTTTTTCTAGTGTTAAACTAAAATGTCTTGCAACTTTTGTGTAGCACTTTACTCATTGATAAAATGGATTCAGTGGATGAGTCTAGAGAGGAATTGAATACTAAGAATGATGGAGAGAGACTTTGGAAGCTATTGAGAGTGTTATACTTATGTGTGTGTCCTCTCTCCCACATCGGAGGAGAAGAAAGTTTTGCAATGCTATCCTATATTATAAATAATAGGCTAATACTAAAGATAGTATTAAGTCACTCTCTCTTTGGAAGCCATTGAGAATGTTATACTTATCTACAAACGGGCACGCAGAATGGCATAGGGCATGAGTCTAATGGTTCCTTATTTGGGTAGTGCCAATAGTATTTTGTGCGAGTCATGTCAGTTAGGCAAAGTACTCTCATAGTTCTTTTCCTAGTAGTCTCAATAAGTAGACCAATTCCTTATTTATTCTAATATTTTGGAACCTAGTCGTCATGAGTCCAAATTTGGCTATAGATACTTTGTTACTTTTATTGATGATTTTTCGTTACTTGGTTATATTTAATGAAAAATCGTTCTAAGGTTTTTGCTTATTCTAAACATTTTATACTAAAGTTTGCAATCAATTTGGTACCAATGCTCGTGTTTTACAACACACAGTGACAATGTACAATAATATTTTTTGTCCTCTTTTTCCACGTTTTTGACTTCAAAGGGAATTATTCATCAATCTTCTTGCGTTTACACTCCACAACAAAATGGAGTTGTTGAATGCAAGAATCATTGCCTTATTGAAATTGCTTGGACACTCCTTCATATGAATGTTTCAATCCAGTTTTGGGACGACAATGTTCTTAACGTTTGTCAGCTCATTAATCACATACTCTCTTTTGTTATCAGTGATAGAATCCCCTTTCACACTCCTCTTTCCTCATCAATCTATTTATTCCTTGCCACCGAAAGATTTGGATGCATGTGCTTTGTGCATAATCTTTCTCCTAGATCTCATAAACTAAATCCTCGGTCTACAAGTGCATTTTTTATGGGTTGCCCGACACCACAAGGGTTATCGGTGCTACTCTCGGTGATACCACAAGGGTTATTGATGCTACTCTCGAGAGTTAGATCATTTTCTTCTGATGATGTCACCTTCTTTGAGTCTAAAACTAATTATCCCTCCTTCCCATTCCCCCGGTATAGTCATCGATGATTTACCCCTTCCAGCTCAATGTTTCAATCGCTCACCAGATCCACGATCTTCCCTCGTCCCTCCACCTTCTTCTCATCTATCTAGACTAGATTGTCAAGACCTGCTGACATATAATTGACGTCCCCACCCACCAATGCCGGACGATACTCCTACACTGCCTACTTTTCCTTCTACAAATCTGGTGCCAGTTTCCCCATCTTCCGATTTGGATGTTCCTATTACTCTTCGCAAAGGTACTCGTAGTGACACTACTAAACATCTCATCTCTAATTTTGTTTCTTATCATGACTTATCCCCTTCTTTCATGCTTTTCTTGTTTCCCTTTCGTCTATGTTCCTAACAATGTTTCAGAGGCTCTTGGTCATTTTGGTTGGCATGTGGCCATGGTGGAGGAAATGCCGGCTCTATGCTCCAATGATACTTGGGAGTTGGTTGACCTACCCTTGGATAAATCTGTTGTTGGGTGTCGTTGGGTTTACACTGTGAAATGATCAGTTAGCTGATCTCTTTACTAAATCTTTAAGAGGTCCCTTAGTTGAATATATTCGTAACAAGATGGGCACAAATGACATATATGTTCCTTTATGAGGGGGGATGTTGAGAGTGTTATGCTTATGTGTGTGTCCGCTCTCCCACATTGAAGGAGAGGACAATTTTGTAATGCTATATTATACTATAAATAAATAGGCTAATACAAAATATAGTATTAAGTCATTCTCTCTTTTTCCATTAACGCCTCTCTCTCTCTTTCACCATTAATAGAAGCAAAAAGGTATAAAGAAAGTAGATCTAAGATAGTATAGGATTGCAAGTTTAGCAAGAGCATGTCAAAAATTGAGGCAGAAGTAAGATTGAACATGGAAATATTCCCAAAAAAGATAAACTTATTAACATGGGTCTATGGTCTAACAGGACAAAGAGATGATGTTAATGTTGTCACAGAATCAAGGCGGCATAGATGAAGTAGAGAAGTGCATCAAAATCTTGGATACCCCTCAAGTTAGAAGGGGAAGTATCATAAGATAACAGTAAGACCAACTTCGTTGTATGATTAGGAATGTTAGGTGGTGAAGCACGATGTTCAAAAGTTGTCTGTGGCCAAGACAAGAACGCTAAGATAGAAGAGTGGCAATACTAGAATGGAAAAGATTAGATACGATGATGTTCGAGAAAAGGGAGGCCCTAATTGAGAATGAAATGAGGGAGAATTACTAGAGATGGCTTGGACGTATTAGTTAGTTACTATTAGTGGAGGCACCAATTAGAAGATGCTTAAATTTGGGAGGTTGCACATCATACAAGGGGTAGATGGAAACCTAAGTAGAGTTAAATGGAGACACTCAATCAAGGACTCTCGTGCATGGAGCTAATAGAGGACATGTTCTCATCAAGCATGGGTGGTGTCGTCAAATTCAAATAGTCGACCCCACCTAGAGGGGAATGGTTTGTTTTTCACTTGATTTAGGCTAGATATTGTATAAGCGATATTTTCAAGAAGTTTCCTTGGTGAATTTTTTGAAATCAAGCATCTATTGCTTGGGATAAAAGTTGAACTCAGGTATAATGATGCGATAAAAATAACTAGTTGGTCACTTAACTGAGTCATTTGATGGATAGGAATAACGTATAATCAGCAGTGATGGATAAGATTACCATAACCACCAGCAAGTTTGACACAATGGACAGCTGACAAATGTGGAAAAAAGAAATTTCTAGACACTTAATGATAAAATCCACTGTAATATGGCAGTAACATGTATAAAGCTTTAAATCATAGGTCTTGTACACTGGAAAGAAAATATATAAGCAGCACTCACCTCAGTTCTTTGTTTTCTTTCTTGGTTGCAAAATGCAAGGGATGAATCGAAGTCTTGCTGGAAATATTCCCTGCAGACAGGGGATGAACTTAAGTACCAAGGAAATAGTAAATGATTCAACATAAATTTGACGTGTTTTGAACTATTCATCTTCAGCAAGAAATCAAACTGAACATTTATTAGGGTCTTTCATATTGATTCCTCTAATCATTTGCTCCATATATTCAAGTGAAACCCCATCAGGGTCCATCCTTCCGAAGCAACAGAAAAGGAAAAAAGAATGAAAGAAATATTATGTATGTTTAGAGAAGAAAAGTGTATTGAGAAGTAATCCCTTAAAAGAACTAGTTCATACGCCCAGAAGTGGAGAATTTTCTAAATGAAATATTTTCTCCTTGAAAACGAATCAACAAAGATGGTTACAGACAATCTTGAATGTGGCAACAAAGTTGCTTAGAAAACTATTTAATGAAAAAGAAACGATAAAACATGGAGGGAAAATATATGTATATTGAAAACAATAGGAACCACCACCAACAGTAGCTCTAGAAAAGGGACGGATAATTACGGGAAGATGAAATCTTTTTTTTTTTTTTTTTGAGAATTAAATAATTTTATTGATATGCACCAAGGGGGTGCAACCCAAAAATATATACATCAACTAAATAAACTATCTATACATTCTTGTACGCTATCTATACCAAATTTACAAGAGCCCCTAATCCAAAAGTAAAGATCATTAAGCCAATAATATTTCAAAAAAGAGATAGATAACTCCTTCCCTTCGAAAGGCATCATAACTTGGTGAGCAAAAATAGAGAGATAGACTAATTAGGAATATAGTCTAATAAGGAAACTTGAAACCTTGTCTAATAAGAAAACTAACTTGATTATTGCCTAAACTAGTCCAATCAAGCTCATAATCATAGCCTAATTGAATCACTAGATCAGGAAAGTAACTTGTATAGAAGCTACTAATAACAAGAGAGATTCTCTCCAACAAAAACAAAGTACAATTATATAATGGAAATTGTCAATAGAAGATTTTATATAATGCTACCCATAAGTCTAGACGTTTTCTGAAAATATCTTAACAACGTTTCATATGTTAAATATGCTACCAAAAGAAATATCTTTATTAGTCTGTTCACAATCAACAATAGGCAGCTATTCGTTCAGTGGGAGTTGGAGGCTTGAATCATGATGGAAAAGGGTTTTCGAGACTGACTGTTGTAGATTATGATTAGGGCCATGTTGATAACGATCAGATGCACTAGAGATAGATCCATAGTGATGTTGGCGTTGCTGATTAAGTTGATGATGGAGTTCAGCAACTTTCTGCTTCAATCTGGCCACATCTGCTTCAGCAAGAGCTATCTCCTCAAGCTCAGCCCTTGTCTTCACAGTAAATCAAATAACATAATATTGTGTTTAAGACCGTCATTGGTGAAGAAACCCTACTGAAATGTGTTAAGGTACAAACCTTGGAATCCATGCCACGAGAACTAGAAAACTGTCCCGAAGACATGCTCAAGCCAACTTCCAATGCAGCTCTTAGATCTCTCTCAGCCTGCAACTGCTCTTGCAGTCTCACCACCTACAGAAACAGTCACATTTGAGTCAGTAGACATAAGGAAATTACTACCTTCGACCCTTTTCCAAAAGCAATTCATTTTTGTTTTATTTTTGCAAGCCCACAAATAGCAGTAATCAATATAAACCTTTTTATGCAGAGCCAAAACATGTGAAAATCAAATATATTATTCTAAAAAAATTGCTGCATGATGAAAATTGAAAACATTAACTAAACAGATGGAGGGATTATAATAGAGTTTCATGTTTTTTTTTTTTGGCAAAGTAAGCAAAATTGGATTCCTGAAAGTAAGAAAATACAAGAGTTTGTACAAACAAAGAAAGTTGACAGCAAGCCAACCCAATAAAACACAACCTGACCTCAGTTGGAAGCAAGCCAACCCAACCTAATCACTAGCACAAAGTAAAACCGGCAATCAATGCCAAAGAAAAACAAACAAACAGAAGTGGCTCAAACACCAATGAAAGCCGAATGGCCGAAGCCAAACACAAGTACCCTGCTAGAAATCATCTAACAACCTAGAACAAAGAGCATACAACCAAAAACAATCAAGATCACAACTAAGTAATGCTCAAGTGAACTCTATTGGCAAAATGTTTATTGATGCTTGTGGTAGTAAATCGTCTTTCTCCTTGAGTCTTTAAAAACACATTTGAATGAATAATAGAGCTTCATGTTATGTGTAAATAGAGTATAAAAAAATAATAAGAATGGAATGAAAGCTCAAAAGACAAAAGAAACTAGACGTAAAGCAAGTGACAAACAAGTTACATTTCGTAGGATCTTTGAGAAAAACAATGAATTATTTGTCAATATTTTCCTTTCTTACCTTTTTGTGGATGGAAAACGAATTCTGACATTCAGAAGAGATCTCATGATGAAACAGTTCAGAAAATAGATTATTAATTCTTTACAACATTAACAAATTTAAAGGGAAGGAAAATACATCTTGTTCAAGTGCCAAGCGACGCTCGTGCAGGGCCTGTTTTCTTCTCTCTAGGCTAGCCTGCAAAATTGCATTTCCTCTTGCCTGATATAGATAAAGTTAAATTCTATCAGCACATTTGAAAAGTCAAACAATGGTAAAAAATAACAAAACAAGGGAAATAGCCCATGAATCCTACTTCTCTGACTGGACCATCAATATAAGCACAGGCTTTACAAATGCTTATACCACAGTCCTCAGATACAACAAAGACAATTTAGTCCATTTTGCTCCAAATGAATTTATGCAAAAGCTAGAGCAGTCTTTCTCTTAATTTTATTTGAACTTAATACTTTTCGTTGAGTTTCATATCCAGCAGCTTTTATACAACTATATGAATTAGAACAGAAAAGATTTAGCAATTTCTGATAATTATCTAAGTATGTCAGAATACTCAAAGATACACACTGCAACATATCAACTACAAAAAAAGATCTAGCTTTTTAAATCTTGTGACCTAGATACATTGATTGCTTCCAAAGCAATATGTGCTTCTGGTATTGGCATACAGTTTATGCTATTTTGTCAGTTTCAGCAAAAAGAGAACACATGAAACAATACCTTAAACTAATTTAAAGAGAAAAATGCTCAGTAGAAAGTTATTTCGATTCGAGTATGGAGGGACAAATCTTTAAGTAATATATCTTGCCTGGATCTAGGATTTAAAGAGGTTAATGGAATTATATAAAAGAACTAAGGATCCAACTATGGAAATAGAGATGTAATTTCCCAAAATTTTTGCTGATCACCTCCTTTGCAATCCTGAGTCGCAAGTCATTTTTTGTGATCTCAAGTCTCTGTATAGCAAGCCTAATTGGAAAAAGAAAGAAAAGACAAAAACATAAGATGGACTTAAAAATAAACAGTAACTGAATGTTAAAAACATATTGCAAAAATTTAAACTATTATACTTTCAGATTTATATTTGACTAAGCAGAAAAGGTCATGGAATATTTTTTGGCAGAAAGCTATCATGTTCATGGACAGAAAATAAGGGTAGACATTTCGTAGTCAAATTATAATTCACAGTTCATAGATATTGCCTAGTCAAAAGCCAAAGCATTACATTCTTTTTCATCTTTAGTTTTGAGATAATTGCTCTAGTTTATAAATGCCAAAAACCACTAGTTTCTTCCAGCAGCTTATGAGCTTCCCCGAAGATGTGTAATCATCATTGTCACACAAGGTTTACATTGTGTCATATTGACGAGAAAAATTAACGCCACAGGTGGGCTGGTGCACATACCCTGAGATGTTCGGAGCTGGTGGCCCACCTTTTTTTTTTTTTTTAATCTTTTGCCTCCATGGACGGGGTTCATACATATAAAAAGTCCTACGGGGTTTGGCCTTCTAGGAAAATTCTACCTCAAGTCCTAGACTTTTCCAACTCGAGTCAACCATATCAATATCCAATAAACTCCAGAATTTTCCTAAAATATGGAACCATTTGTCATGCAAATCAACCGAAATACCAGAACTTAAAAATTTTGTCATCAAGACCACTCAACATCAGAAGCACTTGCAATGCAAAGATATGGCAGAAACTATCACCATCTTCCCCTATCCAGGTCCAAACAAATTCTATTCAACATGGTGAAGATAACAAATAAATAAAATATATTCCCTCTCTAACAACTTAAACATTTAGATGAGGTGATCAATTTACATGGTATAGAGCCCATGTCAATGAAAAGGTCCTGAGTTTGAGTCTCACAACCATCTATTTGAAAAGAATATGTCCACACGCAAGACAATCAAATGAAATCTCGATTGCATATGAGGGCGTGTGTTGAAGACAATAAATCCTTCTCTAATAGCTTAAACTTTTAGATATTTACATAACATTGAAATGGTATGAATGTCGACAACTGAAAGCCAACTCGCACCATTGCATAAAGAACACTTGAATGAAATCTTTGAATAGTCAGCCTTCCTGGCAAGGATCATCCTAATACTGCACGATCACCATATCAAACAAATTATCCCACTCTCTCGTTTAAAAATAAATAAAATCAAAATTTTCTGACCATCTTAGACACCCAGCTTCCCCAGATTATGCTTCAACCACAAATTTCTTTTCCAGCATAAATCCTCATCCGGAGTTCTAATATCAATTCAACCTATGAAATCTCCATGAAGTTCAAACAGCAAAAGAATAGAAAGTGAAACACATGAAAAGAGAAATCAAGGAACGGAGGCTATTCAATGGCTTCAAAAGTTAGATAGTTTTAGATAAGTAGCATTACTAAGAATTTTTGCAGTAATAAATGGCCTTGAGATTTGCCTTTGTTACTAATAAAAAATGAACGAAAAAAAAAAGCTTTGAGATTACAAGAAATAACCACAAGACAACCCACATAAGTGTTTGTGTGTGTGTGTGTGTTTGTGAGAGTGTTTGAGTGAGACGGAGAGTGAGAGAGAGAGAGAGAGAGAATTGGAGAGCAAAGATAAAGCACTTACTGAATCAAACATATTAATGAGCAATATACAGTTAATGAACCAAATGATCATAGAATGATCTGAAGGCAACCGAAATCTCTGCCTTCTATGTTCTAAATCAAAAGCAAGATGTGATGGCCCCACGTGCTATATAGAGATCACATGCTTAACTGATAATTCTATGGTGCTTTATCGAGTAAACCAGCATAACATAATCATCTCTATATACAGAAAATGATTTCATGTTAGACAGGTCAAATAGACGTTTTCACCTTTCTCTTTTTTATTAAACTTTCTGGCTATTGATTTTTCAAGGTCGGAATCAATTTCAACAAGAAAATTTGCTAAAAGATTATACTTTAAATATTAATGGTCAAGCAAGAAAACCTTTTCTGAATGGAATGAATATTGAAAAGGGTAACTGTGAGAATCTTACTCTTCCTCTCCTGAAGAATCAAGTGAACCCGTTGATGGTGTCTTTTTGGCCTGTACAGAAGGGAACATTGGCAGTGTCAGTCATTAGCATTCAGGCTTCCACCAACAATTTCCAAGAGCAAGAGAGAGAGAGAGAGATTGATCACTAGCCATTGCAATCGGTATTCTTTAAACAGTTTTCCTACTTAAGATGTCCTAAATGCAGTCATCCTTGTAGCAAAGAACAGTGAGAGTCATGTTTTAAAAATCAGTCTTCAACTGTTGAAGTGTGAAACTGATTCTTTTTTTTTTTCAATTTAAATTAGTTGAGCTGGCCGAGATGAGAATGTCGAGATGGATGTATGGAAAAACCAAGAAGGACAGGATTAGGAATGAGGTAATCCGTGAAAGAGTAGGACTGGCCCTGATCAAGGATAAGATGAGGAATAACCGATTGAGATGATTTGGGCATGTTAGGAGACAACCTGTAGAGACGCCAGTGAGATGGTGTGAATGTTTAGAGATAGCACATAGAAAGAGGGTAGAGGAAGACCTAAGTTGACTTGGACCGAGACATTCAGACGAGACTTTGCGTGTATGGAGTTTACAGAAGAGTTAGCTCTCAACAGAAATAAATGGCGCCTTCTAATCCATATAGCCGATCCTACCAAAGCTCAAGTTGGTTTGGTTTGGTTTAAATTAGTTGAGTTGGTAACTGACATATACACTTAAAAGCATTATTGATGACACGTTCACATTAAACACTAAATACAAATACAAAACAAAAGAAAATAACACTGCATACAAATACAATACAAAAAGGAAAGAAAAGGAAAGCAGATTGAGATGCAGTAAGCATGATTAAGAAAGGGAAGGCATACGACGACTTAACCCTGTTTTATGAAACAATATAATGTCGCGAAAGGAAACTAGTTTTATAATTCAATGCATTGGCAAAACCCTCAATTGGGATTGTGAAAGAAGCTCCAGGACAATATTGATGTGTTCAAACAAGTGCAACTAAATCAGAAATACATGATTCCAGAAAGAGAAAACTATTTAATCAAACAGAAAGAAATCGAGATTGCAAAAAATTTAACATCTAAAGTAATCATTCATCACATATTAAAAGTAATTAAAATAGGTCAAACAAAGAGTAATAAATGCCCTCTCTTCTGTTGAATGATGTATACCACAAAGAAGAATGCCTGGCGATAGCATAGGTTATTTCGCTCCCCTCAATCAAGGAGATTAAGTCTGTTCGACTTTAAGCTTGGCTAGGTCACTGGAAAATAAGCAACGTGTTCTTATCATCAGATGCAAGCCTCTTTGTAAAAGCCCAAGGAGGTAAGCTAGCAATTGTGCGATGATCATCTCTCAAGTATCACAGGGCAAGCAGGCTAAACCTAATAATGGTCATTTCTAGTAATGCTTCCAAAAGTTCGAAGAGTAAGAGTGGTGATAACCAATGAAAATGAATTGAAACATCAAAGTGATTTTATGCTTCAGAAAATAGGAAATGAATGGAGGAATAGCACCATTCATTCAGGGAAAAGGAAACAGAAATAAGAAAGAATACTCCATTATAATTACTCAAGAGGAACATTGAAAGCTAACTCACATGGTTTCTTCCCCAAAGGGTTGATCTCTTAACATTGAGACTAGAACTTGTAAGTTTGCTTGGTTTCTCCACACATGCTTCAGACCCAGAGGCAGATTGAGATAACCCTTGATCAATAGAAGATAATATCTCCCCCATTAATCGCTGGGAGTTGTTACTAGGCAATTCACCAGGTGCAAACTTCTCATCTTCCCATGCTTTATCCTGCACATCCAGTTGCTCATTAACTGGAACACTAAGATCTCTTATTGCTTGAGCATCTGCAGATTCCGCATTAGGGTTTAATTTTGTCAGCAAGGAACGATCAGTTCTAGGTGATCCAACATCTGAATTGTCACATCCAAAACCCTGCATTTAACAAATAAATGCATATCAAGCAGAATATATAGAACATTTTGTCAACAGCTATGCAAATTTTTCACTACATCAAATTATGTTTATTAGTATACAAGTTTATCCAAAAAGTTTAATGGTTATGGCATAGCTAAATGATTAAGGTAAAATCATGAAAGAGTTGCCACTGGTATTTTACTCTCCCGAGACCAGGTAGCCCCTCCTATTTGTCTAGCCCAGAAAAGAAGTGAAGTAAAATTAATATGATTCATGTAACCACTCAGACTGGCTCCAACATGTCTTTTCTTGCAAAAACTTTCAAAGAATAAATAATGGTCAAAGCCAAAGTTCCGGTGTCATTTCTAGGTATATTGGTTGATAACTAGAAATCTTTTAAGCACAACCTCCATGCCCCAAAGTTCCAGAGAGAAATTTGCTTAGTCAGAGCAGAAAACCGTCTTTCTAACTGAAGATCCTTCTCTACTTGCATGAAAACACAATTCTAATAGTTGTTTTGCATACAGTGGTTTAGGCTAGATTTTGTTAAGCTTGTTGGAGGTTTTTGGATATTACAGAAATTTCAATTATTATGTTATTACTTGCTTCTATGCCAATTTCTCACTGGAACTTGTAGTCATGGAGGGTGTACTTAAAACATTTCTAGATATCAACTAATATATCATTGAGTTTCTTTCACAAATTTTTATACGTCAATTGTTTTTGCAAGAAAAGACATCTCGGAGTAAGCATGCCAATCATGTAAGCTTAAAAAAGCTAGCCTAAACCACTATATGTAGAGAAACTATTTTAAACCACTATATGCCTATTTTCAATTGTGTTTTCATGCAAATACAAAAGGAACTTCGGTTAGAAAGACAGTTTTCTACCTTGTCAAGAATAAGAAGAAAAATATTTGATTGGTCATTTATATAACAATCAGGAGACCACAAAAATAGGTACAAGGTGATAGCTAATTCAGGGTTCTTGAGAAAATAGAAAGCTAGAGAGAGATTTTAGAATTGCAGAAAAATTCATTGAGGCTATTTATAGCCATTACAATGACTGCCTAGTTGTGGCAGTTATGACAGCTGTAATGCACTAACTAATAGCTGCCGGTTGATGTATCAACCTACTGGTGGATAACCAGCCGGGTGATACATCAACCTGCTGGTGGATGATCAACTGGTTGATACATCAACCTTGGTGGATGACCAACTGGTTGATGTATCAACCTGCAACTAGTTGATGTATCAACCTATATACAAACTATGCTCAGTAACCTATACTATATCACCCCCCTCAAGTGGAACTGGGTAGTGCACAGGGGAAGCTTGTGGAGTAGATACTTATACTGCTTGACTGGTAGAGATTTGTATAAAGTCAGCCAACTGCTCTATGGAGAGAATATAGGACACTTGCAATTGTTTAGCCACAACTTGCTCCCTTACAAAATGATAGTCCAATTCAATATGTATAGTTCTTGCATGAAACACTGGATTTACTGCAAGAGCAAGGGCTGACTGATTATCACAGTGGATAACTGGGGTGCTGACTGGGATGTAGAGATCTCTCAGTAGGAAAGTTAACCATCTCAACTCTGCAGCAGTATGGGCCATTGCCCTGTACTCAGCCTCAGTTGAGGACTTGGCCACAGTCACCTGCTTCTTTGAGCACCAAGAGACTGCATTAGGGCCTAGAAATACTTGATACCCTGTAGTTGACCTCTTGTCTAGCGTGTCGCTGGCCCAATCACTGTCTGAATAGGCATGCAAATGTAGTGGTCCTGACTGGAACAAAATCCCATGACTGGTTGTACCTTTGACATACCTTAGTGTTCTTTTGAGGGCAGTATAGACAGCAGTGGATGGACTATGCATGTGTTGGCATAAGGAATTGATAGCAAATTGCATATCAGGTCTAATGATAGTTAAATAGTGTAGTGCTCCTACTAGGCTCCTATAGTGTGTGGGATTGGCATAGGGTGCAGTTTGTGTATCAGTAGGATGAGAATGTTTGGAGTATGTGGGGGTATCTGCAGGTTTGCACTCATTCATGCCTGCCTTTTGTAGAAGTTCTAGGGCATATTTTGTTTGATGCAGCAGAAGAGAGGCAGACTGTGGAATAACTTCAATTCCTAAGAAATAGGAGAGCTTACCTAGATCTTTCATAGCAAACTGTGTTTTGAGAGTAGATATGAGTGATTGAATAGCAATAGGAGATGAACCTGTGATGATAATGTCATCAACATAGACTAGAATTATGAGCATGTGTGAGGTTGTTTTCTGAACAAATAATGATGTATCTACTTTATTGCATTGAAAACCCAATCCTAGTAGGGATGAGGATAGTTTATGGTACCAAGCTCTTGGTGCTTGCTTGAAATCATACAAAGATTTGTATAGTTTGCATACATGGGTAGGGTGGTTAGGATCAATGAAACCTGGGGGTTGACTCATGTATATTTCCTCATTCAATAGGCCATGCAGAAAGGCATTTGAGACATCTAATTGGTGTAGAGACCAGTGATGATGTAAAGCCAATGAAATGACTACCCTAATGGTTTATGCCTTGACCACTGGACTAAAAGTCTCAGCGTAGTCAATGCCAAGCTCCTGGTTGTAGCCCTTGGCTACTAACATTGCCTTATATCTAGCAATTGACCCATCTGAGTGTCTTTTGATCTTATATACCCATCTACAGCCTATAGGCTTCCTGTTTGGTGGTAAAGAGACTAGAGTCCATGTTTTTTGGTCTAGCAATGCTTTGAATTCTTCTTGCATTGCTTGCCGCCAGTGAATAGATTTGGATGCTTCTTTATATGTGTCTGGTTCTATCGTGGGTGGACTAGTGTTGAGTGTATTGAGTTGATATAATGGGGGTGGTAGACAACTAGTTTTGGACCTAGTCAACATAGGATGTATAGAATTAGGAGCAAGGGAACTGTGTGAAATACTTGAATTGTTTGAGGCAGTGGGAGAAGACTGACTCTGTTGATGTGTATTATGTGAGGACTGACTGTGTGTTTGAGCTGTAGTGGAGTGCTGTTATTGGACTGAGGTTGATTGAGTTGATTCAGGTGTAGGGGAATGCAAACTATGTGCTGGATTAGGAGAGGATTGCAGGGGAACTATAGGTGTATGGTATGCAATTTCAGGAGGAGAACTTGTGGGTGAGAATATTGGAGTTGCAGCAGAAGGAAAGAAATCAGTGATAGAGGAAGGAGAGGGTGGACTTGTAGAGCAGGGAAAGACATGTTCTATAAATCTCACATGTCTAGAAACATAAACTCTTTGTGTAGTTGAGTCTAGACATTTGTAGCTCTTGGTTGTAGGACAGTATCCTAAAAAGATACAAGGTTTAGACCTTTCTTCAAGCTTGTTTTTGGTATAAGGCCTCAACCGAGGATAACATAAACAACCAAACACTCTTAAAGCTGAGTAGCCAGGCCTCTGAGAGTATAAGACTTCACAAGGTTAGTGATCGTGTAGAAAAGGTGTTGGCAGTCTGTTTATGAGATAATTGGTAGCGGCAACTACCTCTAGCCAATATTTTGATGGAAGATTGGAGTGGTTTAAGAGGGTAATGGCAGTTTCAATGAGATGGAGATGTTTTCTTTCTTCTTTGCCATTTTGTTCTAGTGTGTAGGGGCATGAAGTTTGGTGGACAATGCCTAAAAAGTTGAGGTGTTGACTGAATTGATGACTGAGGTATTCTGTGCCATTGTCTGTTCTTAGAGTCTTAATCCTAGTGTTGAATTGATTGCGCACCAATGCAGTAAAACTAAGTAATGCATTATATGCTTCAGATTTAGCCTTTAAAGGATATAACCAGGAAAATCTAGAGAAATCTTCAAGAAACAGAATATAGAATTTGTATTTCATACAAGAAGAGATAGGAGCTGGGCCCCAAATATCTAAATGTACTATTTGAAAAGGAAATTCTGTTACTGTACTAGAAGACTGAAAAGGCAATTTATGTGCCTTAGAAACAGAACAAGAACTGCATTCTAGTGAGTGTTTAGGTAGAGTTACATGTAGTATGGATGTAAGAAATTGTGCGGCAGGGTTGGAAGGATGCCCTAATCTCAAATGCTATTGATAGCTGGTAGTATGAGAGGCTGGCTTGGTGGTACAGGTGAGTATTTTCCTTGCAGATGTTGTTGATGGTAGAGAGATGCAAGGTAAAGAATACAATCGTTGTCTACAAGGGGCATGGAACAAAGTTCTATGGGTGACATTGTCCTGGATTATGACCCCCTTAGCAGTAAAAATGAGAGTGCAATTATTATCTTGTGTGAGTTTAGATACAGATAACAGATTAGATGATATGTGTGGAATGTAAAGAACAGAGGAAAGTGTGAAAGATGATGTAGGTGTCGTGAGTGTGCTAGTGCCTATGCTATGTATAGGTAAGGTATTACCATTGCCAACTGCTACTGTGTCAGTCCCTTCATATGGCTGAGTATGTTGCAGGTAAGCCATGTCACGGGTAACATGTATGTTAGCTCCAGAGTCAAGGTACCACTGATTGTTGGCAGTGTTAAAAGGACCTGCAATTGCAGCCATGATCTTTTTTTGTTGCTTTGGACATGTGTAGTTGACAGCATCAAATCGATGTCAGCACTCTAATGCAGTATGATTTGGTTTCCCACAGATTTGACATGAAACAGAAGCTGCAGTAGAGTTTGAGTTGGTGTAGGATTTCTGTGTGTTATTGTTATTGTAGTTCCTCTTTCCTCTACCTCCTCTGCCCCCTCTATTATTTCTTCCTTTTCCTCTGTTAGACTAATCTTGATTGTTGGAGGTCTTCGTGTATAGAGCAGTTGGTAGGTCTAAGTGTTGAGTTTGGTGGACTGGAGGAACTGCATATTGAGCTCTTCGGTCAACAGAAGACTAGTTAACTTACTAATGGAGATAGGAGTTGTTTTCATCCTAATGTTGGACCTAAAAGTTTCATACTCAATTGGCAGTCCTTTTAGGATGTAAAGAATTAGATCCTCTTCTTCAACAGGTGATTTGACTGAGGACAGAGCATCAATGATAGTCTTAACATGATCCAGATAACTCTACATATATTGGCTATGTGAAACCCCAGACCCAACATGTAGTAAATAGTATTTGTTTGCATATATTTAAAGGTGTGTTTAAGTGTTTGAATACAATTATGTGTCTCCTTTAGCAAATTATCTTTATTAGCTAGAATACTATTCGTAATTCTTAAAATGTACAAAGTATATTTAATTAATTTATATAAAAATAAATAACATATTATTTTGATAGTTACATTAATAGCTTTATTTCCTTGAATTATTTACTTAAATTCTATTATTTGCTTAAAGAGCTCCGAACCCGGAGTAAATTTTAAATTGTTTTATTTTCTGAATTTGATATTTTTTCTTTTATTATACTTCATATATAATATATTCGTTCATAGACAGAATGTGCATTGCATGTCCTGAGTGCGAGATAGAAAAATGTATTTAGTGACCCCGAGTGAATAGTGTTAGTTTAATTGTTTGTAGACTGTTGGACTTTTAGTTGGTTTTTTACTTAATTTATATAGCCCAATTCCATTATATTATAAGCCCAAACACTTGAAGCCCATATCACATACATACATACACATATTAGACAAAAGAAACAAAGCAAAACATAACAAAAGAAGAAGAAAATCGAGAGATCGAGAGAGAGAGAGAGAAAGGGGGAAAAAACGTGAGATAGGGCTTGGTTCCTCTTGCAATTTCAGCCATTTTAACAAGATCCAAGATGCCTTGAGCTTATTTTCTTCCATTTCCTAGCTATACAAGGTGAGGGATAGCATGTTATTTGCATATATACTTGGATATTTTGCTAAATTTTGAGTATGTCATGTTGTAGAGATTTGTCTATGGAGCTTGGAATGTATGATTAGCTAATGAAATTGTGTTTAGATTGTTGTAGCGCATTATAGAACTTCTCGTGCATATAATGTCTAGTCTTGCAAATAGTTCAATTGTAGTTGATGCTTTGCTAGATGTGAATATAAATGTAGACAAAGGTGTTTGTTTAATGTTCTAAGTGAAGTATAGGGATGTGTTACATGCTAGATTAATGCACATAGATAGCTCAAATGCAAGAAAACATCAAGAGAATTCAAGTATGCAAAATGTGAATTTCGGACAGTGCACTGCCCCTGTTTTTCGGAGGCTTTTGAACATAGTAAATGAGCTCAGAAATTAACGAAATTTGTATAGCAGCTAGATTAGGCAATTTTGAGCAAATGTTGATTTCTGGTGTTAAAGCTAATTCTAATGTTTTGACCCTCCGATTTAAGCATTTCCGAAATGTGTCCTGATATCGCTGGTGCAGGACAGTTTAGAGTAGTTGCACGGAAAAAGGGATAACTCATGGAATTCAACTCGGAATTAGGCACCGTTTGATTCTAAAATCATCTACACTCGAAGCGCTACGTTTATACGTAAAAGCCAGAAAATTTAGGAGTCAATAGAATAGGTAATGAATTTGATAAATTTAGGATTCTGTTTGAAGATTTGTAAGTGGGCATGTTTTCGTGAAGTTCTACTTGCTATATGTTGTAATGTTGCTAGCTAAAGTTTTAGAGTTATTAATGGTAGAATAGCTTTCTTTTATAATGATTTGCTAGTTTAATGGTAGATTTAAAGAAGATATGATGTTAAGCTAACTTTAAGTTCATGTTGCATATCAAGTGTCGTGAAAAGCTTGTATGAAGTATAGAATGTGCAACTATGCTTTTAATATGCTTTTTGTAACTTATGAACAAGAATGCAAGAGAAATTTCAAGTGTTGTATGTATAAGTGCATTTTCGGCCAAGTGGCCTTCTTTTGGTACTAGTCTTTTACGTCATGTTTGCTTGAGTTTTGTATGGTTTAGTATGATCTAATAGTTAAATTATATGATATCTTAGTTAAGCAGAGTTCTAAAAGAATTAATGCCATGATTACATGAAATGCAAAGTTAGTGAAATTTTAGTTAGTTAGTTAAGAAATGTGGGAGTATCCTAATGCTTTGTGCATGAGATAGTTGGATGGTTAATGATTGATATAGTTTAATTAAATCAAAGTTAAGTTGTCATAAAGTTAGTGTTTGGTAGTCTTTTAATGGTTTTTTACCTTTAGTAAGCTTTGTGCATAATTGTGCAATTTAAAGTCAACTACTTAATTGCTTAATTAAGATTTTAGTGGTTTATAAGTGATTTAAGGTTATTGTGTGTGTGTGAGCATTAAGGGAAGTCTCTTGCAAGTTATAAAGTTAAAGAATGCCTAAATGTGTAGAATGTAACTCTTATTGGTTGAGTGCAATGCATGGTAAAGATTCTAAAGCATGTTTTAGTAGTTGAGTTGTGGATTGTTTTAAGTTAGTTGTTTAAATGTCTTAACTTAGTAATATGAAGATTGTTAACTATGGTTTGATTTTGCATATGTTCTATAACTTGCCCTTGATTGAATATGGAGACTTAGGTGCTAAATAAGTTGTGTTGCTTATTTGCTCGGAATATGGGTAGAAATAAAGTATGTTTTAATGACTATTTTGATTGTCAATGTTTACGTGCAAGAAAGTGAATTAGTAGAGAACGTCTGAATATGTAAATGCTTGAGCTAATTCAAGGAGGTTTAGAGAGAATCTAAGCTATTCTCTTACATATATATAGCCTAATCCAAGGTGAGGGAGTTTTCATCCTTATATGCATCTTAGTTATTTTATTGTTCTCAAATTATGAGAATTAATATAATTGCTTGAATTTATGTATGCTTATTGATTGTTATATTGTGTGCGAGGGCAACCTACTTTGTTGTCCCTCAATTATGTGCATATTGGACTATCTTGTCTGTTATCATCTTGAGTACATTGCATTGTGGTTGTGCAACCTCATCGTCGGGATGGATGCGATGGGCCGCTTTCGGCGGCATCGGGCTTGCCAGTGTTGGTTGCCCTAGCTCCATACCCTACTCCCTCACTCGCCTGGTATGGAGTATGCCAGGGGGTGTGGGTCGTAGGATCAGGTACATCCAGAGTACCCATTAGTGTAAAGGGATGCCGGCATATCGAGTTCGAGTTCGAGTTCATGGCTCGTGGTTCGTGGTTCGTGGTTCATGGTTCATAATACAAAGAGTTGGAGGGATAAGAGTTATCGATATCCTTTTTAAATGTGTGGTATTTATAGTTTAATTGCTTCTTTATTGTATAATTTACATCTTCTGTGATTAACTGTTGCACTGCACGAAAATATTTTCGAAAGCCTCCCCGATTAACTGTTTCCCTCCCTCACTGAGTATACATGTATTGTATGCTCACCCCTCTTTCTAACACTTCCAGGTTTAGTACGAAGCAATTGTAAGGCCTACAAGCTATTTGGATTTCTGTGCATCAAAGTGTTGCTTGCTCGCGATAGTATAATTTGTAAAGAAGAAATCTTGTGTGTATTTGATTTATGTTGATGAAAGAATGTAATTGTTAGTTTGTTGATGAATGATATGAATTGTAGGGGCATGTAATAACTCTTCACTTTGCTTACTGTTAAATTCGTTAATGTTGCATGCTTGTGTGGTTAATGGAAGTCAGTTGCTTGGTCAGCTTAACTTATAAGAAAGGAAGATAAATAATATTAGAGTGATATGATAAGCGGTTCTAAAACACAGAAATTCAATAAATTTGACCTTGCATGCTTGTATGTCTTCAATATTGGGTTCCAAGGCTCGGATGGCGTTAAGGAGTTTGTTGTATGTGATGATAGAGGAAGTTGGGAATTACGGAGAAAGTTGGACTTTGGTTTTGAGGTTATAATTGAATATACAGGTTTTGGACTGTCCTATAAACAGGGAAGACTCCGCCCGTCTTCCTTTATTTTTTCGTGAGGGCTCCGGTCTCGTGAAAGATCGGGGTGTTACATGCTACCTTTGTTAAGACTATGCAGTTTTTGTTTCAGGTGATAGATGTGTGCCCTACTAAGGGAATTGAACCTTTATTCTAGAGAATTCCAAATAGCTACAGCAGAAATGAGATGTAGAACTTGTGGGAGGACTGATGAAGAGATGGAAGCAAACAAACATGTCTTGAGATGTTTGTTTATCAGAATCCATGAAGAATAATCAGGATTGATAGTTGTTGTACCATTGTTGTTGGTGATTTCCTTATAAGGACAAGGAATTTCACCATTGACATACTCAAGAAGATCATAGGCATGAAGAATAGCTTGAATTTGAGCCTTCCAAACAAGATAGTTAGAATTTTCTAACTGAATTTTCAGTAGAGAATTTAGGTTTTGAATCAGAAGAAGCTTTAAACCAAAAGGAAGCTCTTTTTCAGAAGTAGCCATGGCAGAAAGCTTGAGAATGTTAATGTTGCAGGAAGAAATGAGCTAAATTGTAAAGAATTGAAAATTAGATGAATGAACCCTAATTGGAGCAGTGAGGAGAAGTCCTTGATTTGAATGTTCGAAGCTTCAAAGCAAAGCTTTAATGGAGTCGCAATGTTCAAGAAGAAACCCTAGGTTGTGCAGAAGAGAGAAGTCTTCAAAGTCTATGCACGAAGCTTCAAAACTCTGCTTTAATGGAGTCGCAATGATCTTGAGTGTCGAAAACAGCTTTGATGAGCTTGTTTTCGAGAAAAAATGGCGGATCATTCCTCACATGGAGGATTGTTGGCTCTCGATATCATGAGAAAATAGAAAGCTAGAGAGAGATTTTAGAATTGCAGAAAATTTCATTATGATTAATTCATTGATCTGTGTTACATCGAGGCTATTTATAGCCATTACAATGACTGCCTAGTTGTGGCAGTTATGACAGCTGTAATGCACTAACTAATAGCTGTCGGTTGATGTATCAACCTGCTGGTGGTAACCAGCCGGGTGATACATCAATCTGCTAGTGCTGGTGGATGGATGATCAATCGGTTGATACTGTATCACCCTGGTGGATGATCAACCGATTGATACATCATCCTTCTGGTGGATGACCAACCGGTTGATGTATCAACTTGCAACCGGTTGATGTATCAACCTGTATATAAACTATGCTCAGTAACCTATACTTTATCAGTTCTACAACAAGTATAGGCCTTTAACAGCCCCATGTATAAGAAGCAAGTGTGATGCTCCGTACATTTATTTTCTGTTGTATGGAGTATTTATATTATATTTGCCTACTGAATGAGGCATGCATATTAAACAATATTGTCAAGGAGGTTTTAAATAATATGAAAGTTTAATTTTAAAAGAACTATCAATTCTTATAAGCAAAAGAAAGAAGGACATCATGAGAATGTTAAGATGGATGTGTGGCAAAACTAGGAAGGATAAGATTAAGAACAAGATGATACGAGGAAAAGTAAGGGTGGCCCTGATGATGATAACTGAGGGTAATCATCTAAGATGGTATGGACATGTTAGAACTGTGGAGGTGGGAAGGTATGGAGATAGTATCCTGTAGGACAGATAGAGGAAGATCTAAGATGAGTTGGACAGAGACACTTAGGCGAGACCTCGCTCATATGGAGCTAACAGAGGAGAGGGCTTTCGACAGGAACGAGTAGCTTTCATAGATCCATATAAACGGTTCTACCTAGTGGAAAAAAGCTTGGTTTGTTTTGGTTTAAAAGAAGCAAGGAAGTAGAGAAGCTTCTATTCAGGGAAGCACACACACACACACACATGGAGAGAGAGAGAGAGAGAGAGAGAACCTTATAGTCGTAAAGATCACTGGCGGCAGAACCACTGCTTTCGCTTAGCTTTCCACTAAATACACGATCATGATCATCATCAGTTCCTGGGTCAGCTTCATTTTCAGCATCATGATAACCACCGTCTTTTATGTTTAGAGTTTCATCATCATCAGATGAATCCTCACTCCCACTATTTCCAATCTGAGAATCTGCTGAAATTGAGCATCTATGCAGAATATCATCCTGGGACGGGATAATAGTTAGGAATTGAAGACTTCCATGAATGAAATTTTTCAAAAAGCAGACATCAGAAAAAAGTTATTCCATGATATGGTATTATAAGCGAATAGGAATTAATAGATGACAGAGACGGAAGGAAAAGGAACAAATGAAGAGCAACTAAAACGATGTGAAATGAAGATACACAAAGACTATTTTCTGAATCCTTTTACAGTATTTTTAATTTATTGACATCAAAATGCCCCCAAGGCACAACACCAATTACAAGGAGTGAAGATATTCAAAATAGTGGTTCCTACAAAACAAATTTCTTTTAGCAAGTTGCAAGCTTAGATAGATACAAAGGAAGGATTAAAATACATTAATGCTAAAAGCAAGTCATCAAGTCTGAATGTGTCAATACTTTCCTCAAAATTCAATTTCCAATAAGAAATATTGCTATTAGAAGCATAAATGATGTAAAGACCTTTTCTTTTTTCTTTTTTTTGGAAAGGTGTATCTTTTTTTTTTCCTTCCCTCCCCCATTTCCCCCTAACCCCCTACCCCCAAGAATTGAACCCTGGACCTCCCAAGGCCAGGGTGATAGCCCTTACCACTATGCTATCACTCAATTCTCGATGTAAAGACCTTTTCCAACGCCATCGTAGCTTCAGGACTGCCCATCCGAAAAAACTTAGGTTGCACTCTAAAGTCTAAAGTAACAGAAAGAATCTAAAAACAATACATAAATCATGCTTAGTCCAGAAAGGCAATCCTTTAAAGAAGCAGAGAAAATGGGCATATAGACCAATATAAAAAATTTTGCCAGTGATCCTTTTTGGTCATGTACTTTTTTGCCGGAGTGTTCAGTTTATTGTTTTCTGGATTACCTTGCTAAGTATTTTTGCTTGGTGCTCTGTAACCTATCACTGACATTATTCTCAATCCACGTCACCATTTTCCCTTTCATCAATTAAAATGAGTCACTCACACCAACTGGACAGGAGTTTATTAAAAATATCACAACCAGAAGAGATTCTATACTTTTGAAGATAAATAATCTTGTAGATAGAGCAATCAAGCATATTTTCGATCATGCAACTAACGCATTACAAAATGAGCTCTGCTTTTTTAAGGCAAACAGAGAGAGAGAGAGAGAGAGAGAGAGAGAGAGAGAGTTGTAACAAAGCTACAAACCACTTACATCAAAAATATTCTCATACTCTTCCAAGAGTGTTGTAACAATAGCCTGGGCATTGTTAGCAGCATTAGCGGCAGCAAGGAGCTGAGCAGAATTATCACCATTGATGTCAAAATCGTCATCCATTTCACATTCACCAGCTAAAAGAGGGCGCAACAGCAATGGTGCCATACAAGCAGCAACAGCAGACGGAGTCATCCGATTCTCAGAAGAATGTACAGAAATTGTATGCATCATCTTTAGAATTCTACAATAAGATTATACAAATATGAATAAGAAAAGGGAAAAATGATGCATGCATCACCAAAGAGACAAAGATACATACACACATACATTATGCATGTATCTATGTATGTACAATGTATGCATGTATCTATGTATGTACAATGTATGCATATATCTATCTATCTATATAGTATGTGCAGATCCATATATGCATATGCAAATATCTATATATGTATAAAGACAGATAGGAAGTGCAAACCTCTGCAATAACCGTCTGTTCGGTTCAGGAAATGTTTCGAGTATTGCTGAACGCATAGCATTAACTCGGGCTTCCTTCCGATCAATTTCTGGTGGAGGAAACCAAAGAAACATGTTGAGGTATTACAGTATTTCATCAACGAACTCTCTACAGCATTTCTGGAATCTACAGACTATGTCAATGAGAAATAAAAGCCAAAAATTGAAAGGCAAAATTCATGTTTCAGCATATATTTGGCAGAACGAAGATATGTCTTTCTCATACTTCATTCATTAGTAAAGTAGAGCTGATTCTGAAAATCCTTAGTAAAGACCCTTGGCTCAAACTTCTAGCCATAAAGAGATTGCATTTTTTTCAATAAGAATAATAATGCATAGGGTTTTACAACCACAAAAAATTGGAAGGACATTAACATGACGTCTATAGTGTCTATACAGACTATAAGTGTCCAACAATTGTATTAGTTCCGCCAAACTTTTAAATGCTCTACACATTGAAAAATTTGCATCAGTACAAGAAAGAACCTATCTAGCATCAAAATGGTCATGAAACCTGACCAGTACCAACGAGAGGTGAAGGGAAATATTAGATTTTAAAAATTCAGAAGACAACTGAATGAAAGTCTAAATACAGTAGCCCTTTAAACAATTCAGCAGATAATAAGCAGCTAATGGTTCTTCTCAAGAATTTTATTCGACTGACAAAATCCTCTGTGCTCATGTGTTTATATACTCTGCATTCGTGTTTTGCAGAACAAAAATCATCCTGAACATCTAGGATTTCAAAGCTACGATGAAGGTTATTTATCAAGTAGAATGAAAGCCTATTAGTTAATCGTGGTGGAAATGCGGTTGAAAGTAGATGATTGATCACTTTATAGTGTGATGTCTCGTTTTGGCCAAATCAGCAATATATTTGACACGGGTTTGCCGTAATGGTTAAACTATGGCGAATGCATCTATCATCATTGACGCATAAATAAAGATACCAATTGTTGCCCATTCCTCATAGCCGCTGCTCTGCCCCTTGTTTCAGTTGAAAGCCAAACTGGAGGGGAGCGTGAAGTTCAGCCAAACAGGGTTGACAGTCGAGATTAGGCGATAAGGGATTGTTCAAGGCTATGCTAAGATGAAATCGGTTGAGATTCATTCACGAGGTTCTGGAGTATGTTGAAGAGTGGAGCAAATTAGTTGACAGCTTGCATCAGATATCGAAGGAATATGTCAGTCAAGCAAAGGAAACAAAAAGACAGCAGAAGGGAGTGAACAGAGAGACTACAGCAGCTTACAGATATGATGTGGCTGTAGGTAGGGTGTATCAGAAAAGAACCCATCATGAGGCTGGGAAGTAAGATTCAGATCTGATGAGATCTAACACTCAGTCATTTCTGTCAAAGAAATAGTAAACAAAAAATTAAACCCCTCTATAATAGCCTAAATCTTTTAGATAACCACCACTAAATATGTCTCAGAGCCACCCATTTAAAAAATGCTTGCACGTTCTGGCACCAATCACAAAGAATCTGGCCGCACAAAAGGGGCATATCGAAGACAAATAAAATGACCTCCACTATTATAGATTAAGCTTTCCGATTAGGTCGACATTTCAACAATATAAGATGTTTGCCAGAGCCTACATTCAAAATGCGAAATATGAAATAATATCAAAGAGACAAAGTCTAAGTGAGATGCCTAGCTGGTAGATTTGAGGAAGACATTTCAGGGAAGTTCGAACTAAGGCCCAAGTCCTAATTCTCACTCCCACAACTTAAGTCTCATGGCTCAGATGGCGGCCTGAGCAAGTGTAGAATGCCGAATACCGCCTCAAAAGCACAAGTGAACACAACGAGGGTGCAGATTTCGTCCATTTAAGGAGAAATATAACTTTGAACTGCTTTTGGGGATGAAACAGGAACAGAAGAAATAAAATAGAAAATAAAAAATAAGATCAAAGAAGGGAAGCCTTGGCTCAACCGTAAAGTTGTCTCCATGTAACCTGAAGATTACAAGTTTGAATCATGGAAACAACATCTTGCAAATGCAAGGTAAGGTTGCTTAAAATAGGCCCCGGAATAGGTCCAACCCTTCCTAGAGCCCGCGCCTAGCGGAAGCTTCATGCACCGAGATGCCCCAAAGATCAAATAAGGCAATCGTGCCACTGAAGCTAATTCCTTTTAAGAACATTGGTGTTTTGATTAATATTCAGAACCGTGGAAGTTATTTCTCAGCCGGACAGAGCCTATCTTTGCATAAAAAATTGGGGAAAGTGCACTTACTGTATGTTTCCAACAAAGCAGTGCAGCAAGATGCGGGAACAGGAGATGAAGGCAGCTCCCGGAGAACATGCTGCGAAGAGGTAAGTCCATGAATAATATTAAAACATCAGATAGAAGCACAATTCCACTGTGACTAATTCAACCAGATCCATCCGATACCTTAATACAGTCACCAATTAAATGAGCATCCTCATCAGGACCAAATTCAGTCTTGCCTGCAGTGTGAATAAGGTAAATAGTAGCTTGAAGACCAAGCAGAATATCTAATCACTTGATAGACAAGAAACAAACTATTAAAATCCTCAAATTTTGAAAGTACTTACTTATTCTCTCATGACACAGACTGATTTTCAGAAAAAAGATTATACAAACATTTCGTTCACATGGTAGAAAGGGATGCTATCATAAAGGGAAAGATGATAAAAATGCAAAGACAATCAAAAAGATCATTTGAGGAACAACAACTACTAGGCAATCCGCATATACTCATGTACTGAATGTGCTCAAAATTCACATGTAATAGTCATGTAGGCTTGTCCAACCATCAGAAAACCTCCAGTTTCTTTCACTCCAAACTGATTATACAATGCATCATGGAGCTGCCACCAATATCCCTTCCCATTTTTTACTTTACAATAACAGATAAATAAGAATCTCTTTTAGTGACAGGCATCTTTTACGCACAATTTGAAAATGACATATATTAACAACTACAGGAAATCAACATTGAATATTCTTAGAAGCCCCCAAAGTGCACTCATTGTAAAGTGGTGGGTCATACTCTTGCAAATTGTGATAGCGTTCATTTATCTAGAGAGCAAGAGAAGACTACCAAGCCTACCTCCGAATGGCAAGATGTCTCCAAAAAAGCACCGGCACCAACCTCATATTCTCAAGTTGTTGCTCCATCTTGTAGACAAGAAGCCCTCATCAATGAAAATGCACACGGAAGTGCCCAAGCTCCAAAATCCCCTCAACCACAAGTTGTGCAATCTAAGAATAGGTATGATGTTTTAAATGTTGATGATTCAAATGTTGTTGATGAAGAACAAGAAGTGGTTGCTCCTCAAGGCCTTCTTTCTCAAGATTTAAATGATTTCATGAATCCTCCTCCCCCAATCCAAATCTTATAGTGGGAGGAAGAAGTCCAAATCACACTCCTCTCAACCTATGAATGCCGTGGAAAATTTAGCAACAAGGGAACCGTCGAATGCCTCTTGAAGATATTTGGGTGTGGTTATCTCTATTGGCCATTTGATCTTTGATGATGCTTGTTTGGGCTTTCTTGTTAATTTTATTTCTACTTTGTTTGTTGATGTACTTTCTTTGTTGTTGTTTGTAATTAGATTTTGTTGATGTCAATTGTCGTTGCGGGAGTGGTTCAATTGTATCATATAGGTCTAGCACGGTTGTTTGTGTTTTTCCTAGCCCGTGCGTTAAGGATAGATTTTTTATTGGCTACATTTTCGTTTTCATTCTCTACACTTTGTTGTATTGGTCCTTTTGGACCCATCTATGTACTTTTCTTTTCAGAAATTCAAATTTTGCTTACTTTGCCAAAAAAAAAAAAGAACTATAGGAAACACAAAGATGAAGCAAATGATTTAGTTGTTTCCTCCACAAGCTCCTGTTCATATAGATGGAGGAACCACAATCTCTAGAACTAACATTTTTGGCTCGAATCATCAAATTACAACACCTTGTCTTGATTTCCTTTCTACTAATCTGACTCAACTACCTCTTCCCTTCTCTTTGATAGAAAAATAATATCCTAACATATAGTCATTTACCGAGAAAACCTTACCTTAGAAATCAGAATCTTGCTTCTCAATATCCCAAAGGAAAAAGTGGGTTGACCAAAGATTTCTATTTATAGTTCACAATGAAAGAAACATACTGTTACTGACTAAATTAGCCCATGCAACATTAACCTTGTCATCCTCCAAAAAATCTAATAAAGAAGGTGGCAACACATATGGCACTTGCTAAGGTCCCACAAGTTCGAATTCCTTTTCAGCTGTTTCAAAGTCCCACATCTGAGAAGCATAAGCTGACACATGCCACATAAAGATGACAACAAAGTCATGTATCTCTTCTCCACCGCCCCCTGGGTATAATGATTTTTTAAAGAAGTGTCCCCTGGATATAATGATGTTTTTCATTCCTAAGACATCTCCACATCTATCTTCCCCTGCATGCATAAAAGTAAATCAAGTGCTACCAGCTCCGTCTTGGGAAGGTCTACGTAATGGGGTGCACTCTGCAACCAATGCATCCTACTAACATCTATATAACTGTTTGTGCAGAAGACTGATATACATATTCCCCTAAAGCTCTCCCGTGTAAGCTCTTACAGCAGTTGCAAAGCAACCTCCATAGTCCAAAAATTGTTTCCCAATCATCCTCATATGACTAATCTACTGCTATTCAACAGCCGACACACATATACATATACTCTTAAGAGTATCAAGTAGAAATTGTCAGCAGCTCCTTTCATAACTGTCAGGCACTCCGCATCTTTTTGCACCAAGTACAATACTCGTTACTCCTTACATCACTTTTTAAAAGAATATGCTTTTATAGGAACAGAAACTGAATGTAAATGGCAGAGGATCCAAAACCAGATGCAACCAGGAAAAGCTGATGCAACCATGGCAACCAGAATATGGCAGAATGAATTTTAAACTAAAAAGAATACTTGCATATGAACTGAAAAAAGAAAAAAACAAGTTAAAACAATATGAACCTTGTTCATATTCTTGAACTCTCCGCTCCACTTCCTCAACATCTGCAGATTGCCGCAAAATCCCTTCTACCTTTGTTCCTGTTGGAGAAGAAATCCAAAACTAGAATGAATAACACCACAGAATGATCAAAATATTCTCTTTCTTATTTTCTTTTGTGACTAAGAATCTACACATTGAGATTAAACATAACATGGCAAAAAATAAATCTCTTCCTTCCTTCACTTTTCAAAAGCAATATGACAATGTTAATAGCCGCCTTTACTGCTCCCTTTCTGAATTACACCTTTCCTCAGAAGGAACGGACATATATTTCCAAATCTAATGAGGTTGCATACAACCATTTTAGCCCACAGCATATCTTCAGTGCAGAAAGTAATTTTTTCCAAAAGTTCCACAGTTTGATATCGAGAAAGGAAATTGCTGTTATGAAATAGGAGTCTCATCCCGAGACAATCACATATCGAAACGGCACACATTTATCAGATTGTGCTGGGTATAATTACTCACTAAATACAAAGAACATCTCAAGAAGCTAACTAAGAACCATCCTCCCCCATGCAAAAAAAAATTAAAAAAAAAAAAAGAAGTTCCAAGATTGATGTTTCTGCTCTTCAGGAACAAAATAGTACAAAGGACATTCAAATGATGCCAAAACCAAATGTTTGTTCTTTGGCAGACAACTTACCATACTTCTCAAGAAACCGAAGTGCCTTTTCAAGAAAAGAGGGGCCTCCATCTATATCTTCCAGTGCTAGCAAAATTGGACGTCCAACAACCAAAGATTTAACAGGACGCTTATCCCTCCCTAAATGAAAAAAAAAACAAATTAACTCATATAGAAATATTTTCTCTGTAATTCATAGAGGAATGCACATACATTGATAGAAAGATCCTTCAATTGCATCATTCGAGTCATTCTTAAAAATTCCATTGTGACCCATTACTAGGGCAGCACTAGGTGCTTGTGCGAGAGCATGTTCCAGTGCTGTCTTCCATTCGTATAAGTCCTCCATTCTCTCTGCCTGAAAATAGGGGCAACAATGGGCAATTTATCTACAAATAATGCCTAGCTGAAAAGAACTAAGAAAAGGACACCTGGAATGGTATGTAATAGAAAAATATGACACACACACACAGACATAAACAGAGAGAGGCAAGTAGACCACAAACACAGAGAGAAGTGTGCAGTTTATAAGGAACCTTAAGAGTAAATGCTCTTCCATCACGCCCATCAGGGAACAGAACGGTTAACAGTTTTTTGTCTTCTCTAACAACAACACTGCATAGAAGGAGTTGAATAAGCTATTTGGCCCAATGGAGGAAAGGGTAGAGAGAGAGAGAGAGAGACAGAGAGACAGAGTATATTAACGCTACTTCAGAAATGTACAACTAGTTCATACCTTCCTGAATTGTTCAAGTCAATACCCCCTAGAGTAAGATTTACTTCACCACTTCGATGGGTAGCTGCACTCTACATGAAAGTAAAAAGTATAACCATGAACTCAAAGGGAACATAAATCTGAAATCTTTGCATGCGCTATATCATAGATACCAGATAAAACAAACAGAAAATGTAACGAAACATAATACAAAATCATTTTAATTTGAGATTGACTTATAATTGTCACAAAGTCGGATGGCTAAATTAAGTGGCCAAACCAATAAATTCTACTTGTCCATCAATTGCACAAAACAAATCATCAACAGTTAATACACCATGTTAAATTTCTGAAAAGTGAATGAATTTACAAGCTGATACTAACAGGATCGTTCTTGAAGAAAACCAAAGAAGTACGAGTAAGGATAAACCAACGTTTCTTCCAAGACTTCCAACCTAACCCTGCAAAAAATTCAAAACTATGTAAATATGCAGATAACATGACAAAGATTCGACATGATACAAGCAACAAAAAGTCACACATCAAAGTTTTAATTGTTTCTAAGGCCAAATGAAGTCTGATAATTAAACTCCATGGATTATAAGAAAATGAAAAGTTTGTTTTTTGCTTAACCCATGACTTATGAAAAGTTAGAAACATAATATCACAAGAAGGGTCTTTTTTGATAATATCTTTTATGGAATTAAATAAATTAATGGACGGTACTGATCTAGGAAAATAGGGGCCTGCTTTGTTTGGATTATTTAGCTGATTTAATCAGAAAATTTTGACTATCCATAATTTCAAATCTGAAACTAAATTAAAACTAATTGTCACTACATAAAATCCATCGTCCCTTGATAAGATAATCAACAAAAATTTGTCAAAATTGTTTAGATATAACAAAATATGACGAGTTTTCTTTAAAATAATCACAATAATCAATTATGATAATCGAACCCAAACAAGCAACAAAAGTAAAAATTGAAGATCAAATGTACTCTTCTATGTTATATAATAGCCTACGCTGGGGAGATTCCAGCGAAAGGTACAAATGCAAGCCTTAAAGGCTGGTGGAGAGAGCATTCTAACACAATGGAGAGACAGTATAAGAAGAATATTTTGGTGAAGACAATGAAGTGTGAAATGCAAGCCTTATAAAGGCAGGTTGAGGGGGCAATCTGACACAAGCAGACAGTATAATAAAAACATTTTAGTGAAGACAATGGAATTGTGAAATGCAAACCTCAAAGGCAGGTGAGGGAGCATTATGACACAGGAACACAATTTAAGAAGAATATTTGGTGAAGATAATGCTATTGTAATATGTTGAAGAGATGAAAACTAATTTATTTACGTAGCATGAGAGCTTGTTGAGCAGGGTAGATGCAGATGCAGCCACAAGATCACCTACTATGTGGCAAGTCTATTTTTGTGGGCCCAGTAGCAATAAGAGCAGTAATTTGAGCCTAAAAGGAAATAAATAAATCTGATTTAAATCCTGGTGGGAGTAGAATACTGCTATATAGTTGAAGAGAAGTAACTTTAACCCTAGGCTAGAACTTTCTCAACTCTATTCACACAAGAAAACAACTCCGAAGATGGTAATAATTCGAAATGAAGATTTAGCATTTTTTCCTGCAATCTTGAAGCACTTTATGGGTATTATAATATCAGTATGCATCTTTAAATGGATTTTTTATAAGCATTGCATGTTTTCAAAATCAAAAATAAAACTTGGGAACAAAAGTTTTGATGTACATGGAATTGCAAAACGTATAGAACTTGTTGAACTAATCTTTTGAAAAGAATGGCTTTTGAAAACTTATTTACATATTTGAGGTAAGAAGAAATTTTCCATCTTCAAACCTACACTATTTCTTTAATTGGTATCTATTATGATTATAATGATTTTTTTTAATTTGTTGTGAACCCTAATGCATAATACAAGTTTCTTCTAGTCAAAATCTTTTTTTGGGTCATCATTATTATTATGCAAGGGAATGTGAGATTTCAACATGAATTTGAATTGTATTTTTATTGTTTGATCTATTAAGTATAGAAATTTGTTAATTATGTGTTGCATACTAAAAGTTTAGTCTGAGTGTTAACATGAATTTGAATTGTATTTTTATTGTTTGATCTATTAAGTATAGAAATTTGTTAATTATGTGTTGCATACTAAAAGTTTAGTCTGAGTGTTTACAGTTATAAACTATCATTTTGTGCCTTTTAAGAGATTGTGAATAAGATCCGAAACTATGTCCAAAACCTTTTTCTAGGTTATCTTATTATTATTATGCAAGGGAATGTGAGATTTCAACATGAATTTGAATTGTATTTTTATTGTTTGATCTATTAAGTATAGAAATTTGTTAATTATGTGTTGCATACTAAAAGTTTAGTCTGAGTGCTACATGAATTTGAATTTTATTTTTATTGTTTGATCTATTAAGTATAGAAATTTGTCAATTTTGGCTCCGTTTGTTTACCGTAAAATAACTTGCTTGTGGAAAATATTTTCTTAGAAAATAAAATATTTTCCTCCGTTTGTTTGTCGTAAAATAACTTGCTTATGGAAAATATTTTTAGAGGAAAATATTTTCTTGGAAAATGTTTTCAGATGAAAATATTTTCTTGGAAAATGTTTTCAGAGGAAAATATTTTCCTGAGCTCCGTTTGTTTGCCGTAAAATAATTTGTTAGGGGAAAATATTTTCCTGGAAAATAAAATACTGGAAAATATTTTCTGGTGTATGTACAATGAAAAATATTTTCCGACATGAGATTTATAAAAAAAAATATATATACACATAAATATATATCTATCGTGAGGGTGGAGGGGGTGAGTAGGTAGGGGCGGGGGGTGGGTGGGGGTGGGGTTAGGGGTGGTTAAGTTCGAAAAATGTTTTCCTCTCCCAAAGAACATAAAATATTTTCTCAAACTTTATACTAGCCGTAATATTTAACTGGAAAATATTTTTCAGTTGACCAATTTTCTGGTGTTACCAAACACCGGAAAATCTCCAAAAAGTACCCACCATTTTTTACTAGAAAATGTTTTCCAATTGACCAATTTTTCAAAAATCTCCAAAAAGTAGCCCACCATTTTTGACTGGAAAATGTTTTCCAGTTGACTAATTATCCGATGTTACCAAAAACCGTAAAATTGGGAAAATATTTTCCGAGAGAATATTTTACGGCAAACAAACGGAGCCTATGTGTTGCATACTAAAAGTTTAGTCCGAGTGTTTACAGTTATAAACTGTCATTTTGTGCCTTTAAGAGATTGTGAATAAGATGCGAAACTATGTCATGAAACTGGATTGATTTTGTGACTTTGTGAAACTCTATTTCATATCACTCAAGTGTTGGGTAGAGTGATCGGGTAGCGACATGTATAACCTTCCAAGTTCAAACCATACCCCCCCCCCCCCCCAAACGACACAAACAAAATAAAAAAAGAGCCACTCTATTTCGTTTCTATTGCATCAGTTCTCGAAATCTGGGAAAGTTCTCAAGTGTGACTTAATGTCAATTGATCAGTCCTCCCAAATTTCTGAAATCATTTGTGCATTTTGTCTCGCAATGCATCTCCAAATCTTGTAGCTTAGCATGCTTTCAAAGAATTGAAAGTTTAACTTGAAATCGAAAGTTTGAAAGAGCATTGCATCAAATATGTTTTAACACACTTTGCAATAAAAGTATTATCAAAACCGTTATTAAACTAAGTAATTCTTTTGGAATGACAACTTCTTGAATAACTTGGCTACCTTTGAAGTTGTGTTGTAATTGGCTGGTTTAGGAGATTTGGACCCATATTCAGTATAAATGGTACACCAATTTATGGGGTAGTGCAATATCATTAGTTAGGATAGGATTCACTTTTATTGGTTTGTTGTGTATCTAAGACAATTTTTAGGAATGTGCTACCATAAGGTAATTTGTAACACGCTACTAGTTTGTAGCCGCATCCACCCTCTATTTGGGTATTGGTATGCTCAGGCTACAACTCTGGGTATTGTTTAAAGACAATTTTGATATTGGAATATGGACCTAGGACTTTTGAATACTTCGTTCCAATGAATTGTGCACACAATTTGATTTCAGAATTTAAATTACATTGTCATAGAATTTGGTTTTTGGGGATTGCATGAGTCATTTATTATATATCGTTCTTGACATCTAGTTAAGAGCCAACTGGGATTGAGTATTGTCATGGGACTGTAGATATGGTTGCGTTTTATTGAATAATACATTTACGTTGTTATGTAATTTTAAATATCACATTTATTTTGAGCATTACATGAATCATTCATTGCATGCTTTGAACTACTATTATATACTATTATACAAAGTCCCATGTTATTTTTTAGGGTAACCCCTACTTATTGAGTTTTATACCTATTTTTCTGTTTAACCTTTCTGGTGACGTCAAGGTATAGTCTGTGAATAAATTTTGATTTGGAGAGAAAATTGAGTATTGTTGCCCAATTGTCTTCCTGAACTGTGTAACTCTAGAGATTATTTAATGGTGATCAGCACTTTGGTTTTTTATTTCAGTTTTGTAATTACACCTATGTTAGTGGAGACTTACATCATATGACATCTTTGATGTCTTAATTATATGATTGGTTAATTGATTCTGATTTCTGGACGTTATATTGCTAATGGTTATAGACTTATCGCTTTTATAATTTATGGAGTAATTCTTTTTTGTGTGGTTTGGAGGCTTGGGTTTAGGAGGCAATTAGGTTCCCCGTTCATCTTGACAAATTTTCGGCGCATGCCATACAATCAAGTTCATATTCATAGGTTTTTGAACTATAATTTTAGCTATTCTTCGTGCATAAAAAATCATACATGCATTTTCACCAGAAAGGTACACATCAATGGCCAATGGGGTCTATTGCGAATATACAAAACCACTAAGATTTGCCCTTAGTAGACAGTTAATTTAGCGATGGTAGCAGGTAGGGTTTACATCCAAAATTAAACGGGTATCCGAACCAATAACAAAACAGAATGGAGTACCCAGTTAGATTTTGGTTTTATATGGTGGTAACCAACAAGTAAACCAATAGGATTTGGTATTAGTTAGGAAAACCGACATCCAAAACACAACTATTATTTATAAAAAATAAATATATGTGTGTGCGCCTGTGCACATAGTTACACACTTTGGTGTACCAAAGTGTACCAAAGAGTACCGAAGTGGACCGAAGTGTACCAACGTGTACCAAAGTGTACCGAAGTGGACCGAAGTGTACCTAGTATACCAAAGTTTATCAAAGTGTACTGAAGTGTACCAAATTGTACCATAGTATACCAAAGCGTACCCAAGTATACCAAAGTGTACCGAAATATACCTGACACATATATTTTATTTAAATTGACAAAAGCAAAAAGGATACTAATTTATTAGCCTAATAAATTAATACCAAAAATTACACTTCTTCTATTTTTATTAGCTCATAGTATTTTTTCGGTGATTATGTAATGTATATTGCAATGATTACGTAATTAAGTTTAAATTTTATCATCTTATTGTGTACGGGTTTTTATCATTTTATTTTGAGCTTTTTAAGCTTTCAAATTTAAATTCTTGACCTTCTCTTTAAGTTGGCTTTCTATTTAAACTAATTTTTTATTTTCTTTCAAGTAACGGTTACAGCTATGGGTACCAGGGGTTTTTGGATACTTGAGATCATGGTTATCGTAACGATTATGCTATACAGTTACGGTTATCCATTTTTCGCAGATCACCGACCTACTGCCATCCTTGAGTTAATTCAAGCATCAACAATGCACTTCACTTAACAAACACAAACATCATAAAATAAAATTAAGTACAAATGCAACCCATAACAATTAATCATGAAAAACTAACAAAACCTGAACCGACCTTTTGAAGATATGAAAAGCGGCCCACTCTTGAAAACCTGCTCATCACGATACAAATTAAATTACGATCAGATAATTGGGCTTCATAGAATAGAATATATACCAACTTTCATCAACAAAGTGGTAGAGGAACTATTGAATTGATGAATATTCATAGAGTTCCACGAAAAATAATTGTATCCTCTGACTTATACCTCTTCATCAACAAATAAATCAGTTGATAAAAAGAAAATGTCTTCTTCACCATTTCACCTCAGATTTCAGAAGATCTACTGCTTCATATACAGAAAGAAAACAAAAACTAGACCACGAAATATCAAATAGCAGAGTAACAAAATGAAGCATAAGAGATTCTGAAATCATGACTTGCATTTTCAAGCTTTAAAAGAAAGCCTCTAGATTGGTTGACATCAGCAACTGATCCGCTTATCTCTGCTGACTAATTGACAATAGGCCTAGTGTTGCTATCTTCTATGCAAAAGAAGGCTGCCTGCCATTCTTGCTAACAAATCAATATTTACTGATGGCATTTGTTTGTTTAAAAACATTAAGATAACCGGTATTCACCAACATTAAATGGAGATCCATCTTCAAATAGGCTGCTCTACAAGAACACATGAAAAACCACATCCCCATTCATTACGACACATTTGCAGGAAAGACCCCAGGTTATCATATTATTGATAAGGGTGCTATTGTATTTAGCTGTGTTCCTATTTAACATGAACAATGCAGACTTGAGTGGAGGGTTATTCTATAACCTCTGAAACGTTGCATTCTACCCTTGATCTTCTCTTCTTTCCTCTTCTCCACTTTATTCCTTCAATAACTTCTTAATTGTTGAATAATATACTTAAAATAAAACAGATAAGAGAGCTCTCAAAGAGCTTGGCTTACCTATCTTTGCTGTATTGTTTAATTGCTTGTGCATGTTTCTGGATTTCCTAACTCATTTCCAAGGCTTCTTTTTGACCTTTATTGGCAGGTATATAGACCAGATTCTGATATTGGTATCTTTTCATAGCTAATATACCCCTTGATGCAACATAAAACATTCTATGTAACAAAAAGAAATATATCAAGATTGAGTTAGCGGCTGGGAATCTAAATTGGCAATCATGGGCCCCTGTGAAAGTTTGGGGACACTTTCGAGCGCCCCTCAATCCTCCTTCAGGATGATCCACTTGATGCATTGCACCACCATCAACAGCATTAGGAATTCCTTCCTAAGCTAGATGCCCATATTCTTAAACAGATTATGTTTCCTTCGAGAATAGAGTGTCATTACTAAATACCTAACTAATGAAGTGGTGAAGTTGGAGCCAAAGACAATAGAGTGCTAAACAAAATGCTTTTTCACGTCAACAAAAATTATAATATATACATGCATATACATGTATATATTATTTTACAGTTATATATATAATAACATAAAAGTTAAGTTTTGCAAATATTATATAAATTATTTTATCGTGTATATATGTATAATTAAGGGTTTCAATTTGTTTTGCATAAATATTAAGGAATGTTTTATATGTCACCTACAGAATATATTGGGAAGACTTAAAACACAACTTAGCTATAGCTTACTGCCCAGGAATATGTACATGGTCGTGGATATCACAAACCATCCATCAACCACAGTCCTGCACAACATATAAAAAGGCAACTAGGCTTGTGCAAAATGTGTACATGTGCAATTTGGACTCAAGAATCCACAACTTTGACTTAATGTTTCATGAAATTTGTTCACGAATTGTGATAGACCTACTTTTTATAGAAAAAAACCACCAATTAATGAGAAAAGAACTAAAGCGCATGTGAGCACACTAAACCACTTGGGGCATGCCATGACTTGCTGTATGATAAGGATAGGGATTGCCTTCAGAGCTATATTTGGCTACCATGGTTGTAGGAGAAACACAAAAGAAAATCTCAAAATGTTTATCTGTTTTAAAGTCACAAATATCGTTATGTCATACTTTAAATCAAATCAAACCAAACCAAACCAAACCAGACCAAACCTTTTACCACTAAAGGTAGGGTCAACTTATGGATCTGTATACGCGATTGAGTTTCGTTGAAGTCACGTTGTCTGCTCTATGAAACTCCTGGTGGGCCTCCACAGTCATGTTTACGAGGGTAAACTCTAGATTTTCACACCTTCTACTCTTTTAACTTGGAAAAGCAAAGTTCACTCTATAATCATCTCCTATGCAACTTGCACATAGTAAAGAGCGGGGATGGTGCACTCAGAGAATTGCAATTAATCATCCTAAAGCAATTCCTTACAATTAAGGCAATTCTTGAAAAGTTGACTCTCTTAAGAATCAATTCCCAAAGTTCACTATAATCCCTTGGTCAGCCACGACATAGAACTACACGATCCATCATCAGCTTATCAGTCCTTAGCCAACAAAACAAAGACAATATAGCTCCAGTATAGCTCTCAAGAGCTCATATACTCATACATTTCATCTTGCATCAAATCAACAAGACCCATATCCAATTATACCCATACTTTTCCAACGGAGCATCAAACCACGAACACATCTAAAGATATTCCATAAACCATGAACAGCTCTAAACTTGGTACATCATATCATACCATATTAGAACAAGATGAGGGAGGAATCTCTCTATCAAAGTAAAGAAACATCTATTTCTATTTCTGTTTTCTAGTGTTTCTGAAAAAAGGAGTCTGATTCCACTTCCTTATCCTCAAATTAGGGCTTAAGAATCAAACTTAAATTTGCAGTATCCAGCACCAAACAAATCAAAATAGAGACTAGCAAATAGAAGATGCATCTAGAAGAGGAACTTAAAATTTTCTTTTGTCAACTTTCCAAGGATGCTCTTCATATTCATGCCATTTTAGAATTTTCTTTCATCATTCCATAAAGGATATTGTGAACACATATCACTCCAAACTAATGCTATTTCTCACAAAGAACTCAGGATTTCAAGTTCCTATAAGGTAAACCTCAGGTGGAATCAGGGGTGGAGCAGAAATCTAGTATTGGGGGGGCCCAAAAAAAAATTTGTACAGTAATGTTGGCAGGGGAAATTTTTTTTTTTTTTTTGTACAGTATTTTTTTGCAAAAAATAATATACAACTATAGTGACTTGAACCCACACCATCAATATGAATGTATTTATAACTAACTGCCACAGCTAACTATACATTTTTTAAGACTTTTATAACTTTTTCACTTTTAATCGGGGGGCCAAATCTGTTTTTTTTTAAAAATCCATTAAATTATTCTTTTTTCTGGATGTCCGCCCCTGGGTGGAATTGATTCATTTTGAAGCATTTCAAACTGAGGCAAGGTTTCCAAAAGGCTCGAAGGACAATGTAGATATGAAGAACAAAGGCGCTTTAGGAATTTATATGATTAGAAGATACTTTCACAGTAACTTATTGCTTGCCGTAAGTTTATGGTACTTTTCCTATACTGGTTGCTATCTTTGTCTTATTTAGACTATTATTACTAAAGGCAGATTAGTAAAAAGAAATAACTGTTGAAATGGATCATGTCTTTTACTCATAGGTACCTTTGTAAGTCTTGTTAGGGTAATCTCCGTGGCTCATCATTCTTATAGGAAGATTATGATTCTTGAAGCAATGCATTTGATCAAAATTAGGACTCTGGTTTTGCTTGGTCCTTGTGAAACTCCCACCTCCGAAATTGCCCTTGTTCCCCTCTATATTCTCCTTCACTAGAATAAGCATAAATGACATGAACATTGCAGTTTTATAATTTTCTCTTTTCTGGTTTGTATTCTGAGAGAAGAGAAAGAAGCTATCCAATGTGTTTGCTAGCAAAACCCACTTTCATCTTTTTCAATTTCCACACACCCCCCAAAAATATAAAAACTATTTTTTCCCAATTTCCAGATGCCAATTTCAAAGGACATTGTTTCATCATCACATCTGCCGGTCTGAACAATCACCCATTTCATCACCAGCACTCTAAACCAAATCCAGAAACAGCTTAGGTCACCATCAATCAGACATACTTGGTCAAGTTGTGACGCAGATAAATGAAAAATGGGATAGTTTCGGCAATAATTTTGTCCTGAAATTCTGAAAGAAAAAAGGTGGATGTACAAAAGATATAATGCAACTGCCAAGGGGATGATGATATTTGAAATAGTACTGGAATGGGTTGGGACAGCTAATTTCAACAGAGATCAATATATGTGAATTCAAAGTGACTTACTCGAAAAAGAAATAAATATTGCATTTTTAATGGGATCCCAAGGCAAGGTCAAAAAATCAGCAAAATTATTTGTTAATTATTCTAGTTGGCTCCAAATTTTATTTCTAAATCATTACTTCTGCACCACCTGTTTCAAATGAACCTACGTGTTTCTAAAGTAGAAGAAAACATAGAAATCACACCAATCCGACTAAATTTTTTGCACTAGAAGAACTTCAGGAAACTTAGAGGAAAGATTTTTAAGAACCAAAGCTTTTGGATTCTGAAGATGTTTATTCCTTTTTTCAGATGCGTCCACATATGCTTCTCTGTCTCGTTGCTTCTTAGTTCCTATCCGTTCATCAAGTGACACTTGAACATAAATACAGAATCTTCTTACCAAAAAGAGAATAAGAATCACCAATTCATTGTTCCCGTGATTTACCCTCATCCAGTAATAGTTTCCATTTTCTCCATATTTACCCTTATTCAACAATAACCTCATAGACCAACAGGGATAAGTATTGTTCACCACACATTTATAATTACCAAGAGTTGTTTTCTACACAACGCCAAGTAGAAAGTTTCAGATAAAGTCCAGAAATTATTGCTGAAAAATAGTATTTAAATCATGTCAAGACATAAATGCTCGTTAGCAAAATACCTACATGATGCATACGTCTCTTATATACCCTTTACACACAAAAGAGTTTTGTTGTTCTAGACCTATATGAACTTACCACCTGCCATAGACTGCACTGTGATTACCCAATCATTTATCTCAGTCTCTCAGAATCGAAAACAAAACCAATAAAAACACTTGCTACACTGTTAGACAATAACTACGATGTCGCACATTGGTCCCACTCATAAAGATAGAGTGATCTATAAGTGAGTGTTGTGGACGTAAATATAACTTGGGTAGACCATTATGAGCCCTTATGGGACACTAATCTTGCTCGTGGGACTGGGATATGGGCTTGAGCGACAATAACCCATATACTGCATTATGATCAGACCACCATTGGGGCTCAGTTTCTAGTTCCATCATAGCACTCTCTCTTACGAACATGCATATATCTTTGGTGTATTTAATTAAGCAATAAAATGAAGCACAAGCAGGAGTACTGACCAATGGTATGAAAAGATATCTAACTTGTGTAACCTTAAATTGCTTATTTCCATTTTCTCCTTTTCGAAAAATTGTTAACTAACTAATAATTCGAATGGACACGAAACGTAGCAAGCAGCAACATCACATTGTGATCGTCATCCATAAAAATACACAAACTTTTACATCTCAGTTGATCAGTCTGCAAAACACATAACTCATCCACAACGAATTACAATTTAACATAAAATTAAAAAAAAAAAAGTTCAAAAAATTAAAAATTAAAAGCATCAAAAGACTACATTTTTCAACTTTGAATTACCATCATTTGACTTAAATTGAATTTTTACATGCATAAAATCAACTAGAAAGAAATAACATAAAAAAAACTAATATATATAAATATTTGTATATGTAAATTATATAAAAAAAAGGTGAATTTTTACCGTATTTGAAGTGCCGAAACGAGGCCGTTCAAATGCGGCGAGCGAAGCCGACATTTTTATTTTTTTAATTTTTTAACTCTTTTAATTCTTCAGAGCGTAGTCAAATGAAGTTGAAAAACATAAGAATCGTTCAACATTTCAACGGACCGAGTTGCAAATGAGTCAACTCGGATCGAAATGCGAACTCAGCTGCAGAGTCGGAAGAGATCTAGAGAGAGAAAAAAGTAAGGGTTCATTTGGTTTTTTTAGATGATGTAAAAGAAGTAGAGAAGAAGAACAGCAACCACCAAACACGGCTATATGCTTTTGCCTTTTCTTCACCTCTTTCTCTCTCTGTTAATTAATTTTTGTTTGTTTTGTTTTGTTTTGTTTTGTTTCTTTCTTTGTACTGTATCTACTCCACTGTCTCTATCTACCACCATCATTATTTTGATTAGGCAGTGGGTATAACTTCAGCTTGTTTGGATTCATATTTTCAAAGGAAAATAACAAGGAGAGGGGATAAAGAATTCTTTGTGTGTTAACTGGTAGTAGGATAATATTTATAGATGGGTAAATAACACCTGATTGTCTCTTGTTTTAATCGTTTTTGATAAGTTCGTCTTTATTTTTTAAAATGCAGTAATTCTGTCATTGATCTATTAATTTTGTGATATTGTTAGTTATTTAAGTGATTTGCATCCCAAAATGGAGGATTAGAAAAATTAAATGTTAGACTCATGTGTACTATATATGAAAAATCTTCCGTGTTTAGACACAAATCATATAAAAGACTAATTATGTTACAAAATTAAAAAAATAAGGGACTAAAATATTATATTTTAAAGATCAAGGATGATTATAAAAAATAAAATAAAGGACAAGTCATGTTATTTACATTTTATAAGATTATCTTAATTTGTTTATAACTTTATAATGTCACGAGAGAATCAAATAATTAGTTATTTGATCAAAGAATAATAATAATATGACCACAATAAATCACTTTTTGATTTATATTTATCTTTATTACTTCAACCATATTAGATCAAATAGAAAAGGTCTTAACACCTTCAAAATATTAAGAGACAATGAGAAACAATATGGACTAAAATAATACAATGAAACAAATTTGTGAAGTGTTTTAGTTATTATGGTCTGATCTAATAAGTTGGGTTCCACCTGCTTTTGGGCGTGACTTGCCCTCGTTGATTGATGGTCCACATATCGGTTACAAAATTAACCCCACAAAATAAAGGTACAACTACTCAGGCTTGAGGTACAGTAACTTTTGAATTTATTGTGTAACAGTTTCACTTAGTAAATGACTGCCCAAAATGTTTTGTTACTATTTAATCATTGTAAATCGATATCTACAGTAAGTCTTACATATATGTATATATATGAGATTTATTTTATTTTTTACCGTAAGTCTTACATATATATATATGACATTTATTTTATTTTTTACCGATCATATTAATTCAAATTAATAAAATAATTTTTTATTTGAGAGAATGTGGGAAGAGAGAGAGAGTGTGCGTGGGGATAGGGGAAGAAACAATGTGAGTGTTGTTGGGGTTTGGTTCTTCTCCAGTAAGCTATCAGTCCTAGTTGGTACAGGACAATGTCCAGCTCATCTTTTCAGAAATTTTTAAGGCAAGGACCTGTTGTTCTTTAAATCTTTATCACTGCTTGGTCAAGTTTTAGTAAATTCTTTTTTCAATTAATATCTCTTTCTTAGTTTTCTTTTGTTCTTTTCATTTTTTTCCTTCTTAGAAAAGGTTTCTTTTTTTAATCTTTTTCCGTTCTCTTTCTCTTCTTTTCTTTCTTCAAATATGTTCAAGAATTTTGTCTCATTTGTTTCTAAGGAAGAGAAATAAACTGTAAACTTACTATTCTCCTAAAAGTTATTCAAAAATAAAAAAAGAGGATGATATTGACACTCCACCTAAATCACACAAGTACATTTTCTCTATGTTCTATAAGAGCTTGTATGTCATTATTTCATCCATTATGTTTTTCCTTAAAACAAAATAAACTTGTCTTTCGGTATTTCGAAAAAATATTCCAACGTATAAGTAATGTCAGCTTGATTTGGCATGTATGAATTTTTTAGATTAGAAACATTGTATCAACCTTTAACAATTAAAAAAATAAAGAAAGAAAGAAAGAAAGAAAGATGAGATATAACATAATACACATAAAAATTCACTTTTGAATCATCAAACAATTCTAGAAATACGAGTTTTCTTTTGATATTTAGTCTTCAATGGTATAAATTAAGCGAAAGAACGATAATAGTGTCCATGCCATTTTTTAGTAAGGCATCAAATTAAATATTTAGTTTGCGTCTTGGTTTTCTAGAGTGAAAATAATCAGGTTCAATGTTACTTATAATTCTTAAAAAATGAAGAAGTTGCTAGCAATAGCATTTATAGAATTAAGTATCAATAATCTATGATACCACAAGGAAAGAGACCTATGTAATATTCGACACTAGTGTGGAGTCAGTCAAAGACTCCGGATACTGACTCTGAACCTAGTCTTCTCTTTCCTAAGTTGCCTCTTCAAAACCGTGATGACTCCACAAAACCTTTACTATCGGAATACTCTTCCTGCGAAGCTCCCGAACTTTCCAATCCACAATTCGAATTGGTCTTTCCTCATAAGTTAACTTCTCCTCAATCTGCAAAGGTTCTGGTTCAAGTACATGTGAAGGATCTGGATGATATTCCCTTAACATTGACACATGGAAGACATCGTGCAGTCTCGACAAACTCAGAGGCAAAGCTAAATGGTAAGCGAAAGGACCCACCTTTTCTGTGATCTCAAATGGACCCACAAACCTGGGACTAAGTTTTCCACTCTTACCATGCCGAATCAACCCCTTTCGAGAAGAAATCTTAAGAAACACCCGATCACCCAAAGCAAACTCGAGATCTCAACGGTGCTTATCAGCATAACTCTTCTAACGACTCTGAGCTATAAGCATACGCTGGCGAATAAGATGAACATTATCCACCATCTTAATCATCTTAGGTAACATAGTCGGATCAACTATTCTCATCTCTCTGACTTATTCCAAATACAATGGGGATCTGCATTTACGACCATACAATGCCTCATAGGGAGTCATGCCTATAGTAGATTGGTAACTATTATTGTAGGCGAACTCCGCTAAAGGCAAAAATTTCTCCCAATTCTTCCCAAAGTCCAATACACATGCCCCAAACATGTCTTTCAAGATCCAAATAGTTCTTTCAGACTGACTGTCACGCCTCAACCCAACTTATAGAGACTAGACTAAGGTATGACCTAAATCATTATTGTTATTTTACAACTTTAACTGTTTAACTATAATTAATGCTTATTCGTCAACCTAGAACTCCAAAAGTTTTTCAAAAAATCGGTAGCATAACGGTTGTATTTAGGAACTTTGGTTTGATCTAATTTCTAGAACACCTCAAAATTTTGAGTCTTTAATTTGCTTACAACTAAAACTCTTGTTTTATCATCAATCGATATGCCTACTAGTTTATCTTGAAAGTTCCATTTGGATTAATAAGCCTATCATGATAACTACATCCCGTTCATTTGTCAAATTCCTATTTGAGCAAGTACCTATTATCAATTAACTTACAAATGAATACCTTAATGAATATAGGTAGGGCTAACTTAATTGATTCTTCACCTATTGGTTTAAACACCTAATGATAACAACTATCCATAACGATAAAAGCAAACGACCGAAATAGATGAGTTCGTCCAGTTATAGTTAGTACAAACCAAAATTAGACCCCAAATTACAACGGGGGTCATTTACAACAACAACATAAATAGTCTACAATTCAAACACAACATCCCTAATAACATTCATGTTCATGAAAAACACGTAAAGCACATAGTCACTCCAAAGGTTAATCAATTAGTACATTCTCTTCGGGCATCTGTTCCAATTCTACTTCACCTATAATGACATAAAGAGGGTAAGTCCTTATGAACTCAACGAAGGGAGGGGGACCGGGGGAGGGAGGGGGGGAACAAGTAATGGGACCTTTGAAATTCTTTTCCGATTAACTTGGGAAAACTCATTTAGAAACATGTCATGTAAAACAAGTAAGTTCATAACATAACATAAATATAAATGAACACATTTACCACATCATTTCAAAGGATACATTACACTTTCGCATTCGCATGTAGTAGTCGGCCTTGAATATCATACTTCTTATCACTCCCGCATGGATGTACTCCAGATTTTACACCAAACCTATGACTCAACTCTCCGAAAGTAACAAAGTTCCAAACGATAGAGGGAATACGGACCATGGTAGTCACGATAGCACTGGCAAGCCCTATACTACTCGGCGTTCGTGAATCGCTACCATGCCAAAAAAAAGGTTGCAACCTCGAATGCAATGCACATTTATGACATTTAACGATTCACATTAGGAGGTCAACAAATTAGATTGCCTCTGTGCATGTATATGATCACATATTGACACGTTGGCACATAAGGTATCGTTAGAACGTATAATCACTTCATATACCAATTTAAAAGCATTTATACATTTACGGGCAGTCACATAATCATATACAACGTAAGCCATAGAATACATTCTAACAATATAACGAATGCATAAGGAGTATACAAGCGTGTTATAACATTATATACAAGATCGGGTGCACGAATAATTAACGTATGACCCCATAATCAATATAATTCATGCATTAGGCTATAATAACTTTTCTGGGCAGTCCAAAAACATCCATTATAACCACAATTACAAGTCACATAAAGCACGATTTAACACTTAGGAGACCTAGTTCACAATTAAGGCTTAGGGTTCATGCTCGGGTGCAAGTCCTAGCAACTATTAGTCACAAGAAACATCTAAATCATCCTTATAGATATTCAACAATTATCGGGCAGTCTTGAAACAATCCAAATAGCTTCATTGAAACCACATGCAAGTCATGAAATCCATCAATACGAACACGAAATCACCAAAACATGTTATATACTTATCTATCATCATGTTTCAACCATTTTCAATCCTAAGCTCAACATGAAACATTCTCCCAAGCATTTAATCATCCCCGGTCAGTTCACTATGAAACTCATATATTTCCATTAAATCCATGCAATTCAAAGTAATGACCTCAAACAAGCGTTTCAACCGATTAAGGGCTTCAAATACATCACTACATGCAATAATAACCACTATTCATCCAAAATCTCATCGTGAATCAAGTAATGCATGTTAAAAATCTCATGGTCAGTCCAATACACATCTTAATAGCATCATATATGACATGCACTCAAAGAATCAGGCCCCTAACAAGCATAAAATCAACTATAGCCTTCATATTTATAACTATTCTCAAGGTTAATCAACATTCATCCTCAAAATAAACTTGAAACATGTTAATATATATCTTCAACAATCTGTCCAGCCTTCAACAGTCCATGCAACACAAGTTCTAAGCAATACAAACACATGCATTGGCCCGATATGCTTCAAAACACGATTTCTAGCAACCACCATCGTAGACCTTCACATGCAAGGCTATATACACATATATTCATGCTCATGGACTTGAAAAACATTTAAAAAACAGTTTGACACCCTCACCTTAGCAATTAATAGATAGAAATGCAAGAATCACTCTTGAAAATGCCCGAAATGCAAGGTAGCCCTCTTTTTCCAAGCTTGGTTGTGTAGTTCAGCTTTATTTCCTTAATTTCTAGCTTAGTTAGTGTCTATTGAAGATGTTCATGTGATTAAAACAAAAATAAATGGAAGAGAACTCATAATTCTTACCTATGGTCGTAAATAGCATTTGTTGAGCTTATTTCTTGGATTTCTTGTCTTGGTCGTGCCTTGAAGGTTCTTTTTCTTTGTGAATGAGTTTAATCAAGTAATATGGTGTGTAAGAGTGTGTGAGGTCATGAGAGGAGAGAAAACTTAGAGGTCTTGGAGCATTTGGCCTAGAAAGTGAGAGAATGAGGTGTTTTTGTGTGTTTTAGTTGTTTTGCTAGCATGGTCAGCCCTCGGGACTTGAATGGCAGAGAATAATGGTGTTTTGTGCATATTTTTAATGGTGTAAGAAGCATGGGTAGTGGTCTGGTCGAGAGGGAGAGAGAGAAAGAGAGAGAAAGAGAGAGAAAAGATAGTGAAATTACAAGTTAAGAAATTTTTGAAGTAGTTTGCATGTGTGTTGTCTATTTGGCCATGTATTGCACTAATTTCCCTCATCAAATCCATTCAAAATATGCCGATTATTCTGCCTAGGGAGTGCAATGTGTAAGGAATAAGTGTGGGCATGCTTAGGAGTTAGAAAAAGGGCATAAGATTTAGGAAAAGTGTGTCAAAATTGTAAGAACTTGTCTAGCATGTTTGTGTGGCTTCTTGGCCGAAATTGGGTAGTGTATTTTACCAAAATTATGATGTTTAGTGATTAGTTTATTGCTTAGAGAATATGAGGTGGAAGGCATATTTAGGATTTAGTAAAAGTGCCTAGTGTTTAGGGAAAATGATGATATGTGTAAGAAGTTGTCTAGAATAAAAAGTGTTGACTAGAATTTTGAATGGCTTAGCCTAGGATGGCCGACCATTGCATGGGGATTGGGTTGATCATTGAGCTTTATTTCATGCTTAATTAATTGTGGTTTAAAGGTTTGTGTTAGAGAATGTTAGGTTTTAGGGGTTTTAGGTAGAATAGAATATAGAATACTTGGAAGATTGTGTTGTTTGTCTTCTAGTGATTGACTTTGAATAGAATATTGTTTTAGTAGAAGATGTAGGGTGTTTTAATAGTATTTTAATACTAGTGGAATTTGTAGGATTTGAATTAGGAATTTAATAATGGTTAGTTTAATAATATTTTAATGTTTAGTGCTTTGTGCAGGAATCTTTTTAGATTAGTGTGCAGGCACGTAGCTCTAGGTTTAGGGCACATATTACAAGATAGGACACGTACTTCAAGACTAATGCACGTATCTCTATGTGAATGCACGTAATCCTAGGTAATGTACGCAAACCAATGTAATAGACATAAATCAAGGTATGACACTTAAATCTAGGTTACGACACGCAATTCAAGGTTAATGCACAAATATCGAGGTATCACATGTAATCAAGGTTAGGCCTCACACTGGCCATCAGTTTGTGGATGGTATACAGTATTGAAGCTCAATTTGGTTCCCAAAGCATCTTGCAACTTCTGCCAGAAACAAGATCTAAATTTGGGATCTCTATATGACACTATACTCTTTGGTACCCCATGGAGTCTCACAATATTAGCAATGTAAAGCTCAGCTAGTTTATCAAGGCTATCGTGTTTGTTCACGAAAATGAAGTGTGAAACCTTAGTCAACCAGTCCACAATAACCCAAACAAAATCACACCCCCTTGGAGATCTCAGAAAATCAGTCACAAGGTCCATTGTTATATGTACCCATTTCTATTGTGGAATCGACAGCGGTTGCAAAAGCCCGACTGGCCTTTGATGCTCAGCTTTAACCCTCTAGCAAGTCAAACACCTGGATATATACCCAACAATCTCCCTCTTCATATTATTCCACCAGAAGTGTTGTTTCAGATCTTTGCACATTTTAGTATTGCCCGGGTGAATTGTATATCTTGAATTATATGCCTTGGACATAATCTCACTTTTCAAAGTTGGATCACCAGGAACGCACACCCTATCCCTAAATCTAAAGATACCTTCTACATGTAATTTAAACTCCGACTCTCCCTCTTTTGCTTTTTCTTGGATTTTCCAGATCTGAGGATCAATCTTCTAGGTCTCTTTGATTTGTGTTAACAATCCAAATTGAATTTGCAAACTAGCAAAACGAATCCCAGTTTCAGTAACTTCTGGCTTCCACAAGCAAATTTCCTCGAAAGTCTCCCAATTCTTGATAATTAGACTTGCCACAGTAGCCTTTCGGCTCAAAGCATCCGCAACAATATTGGCCTTACCTGGCACGTAGTTTATAGAACAATTATAGCCACTTAATAGCTCTAGTCATCTCTGCTGCCTCATATTCAAATCTTTTTGTGAAAACAGTACTTGAGACTCTTGTGGTCAGTAAAAATTTCAAATCTGCTACCCTACAAGTAATGACGCCACTTCTTCAGAGCAAACACAACCGCAGCCAATTCTAAATCATAAGTAGGGTAGTTGACTTAATATGTTTTCAACTTTCTAGAAGAATATGCAATCACCTTACCGTTCTACATCAAAACACAGCCCAATCCTTCTTTAGATATGTCACTGTAGATAACAAAGTTTTCTGTATCCTCAGGTAAAGCTAGTATAGGAGCTGTAGTTAGCCTCTTTTTCAGTTCTTGGAAACTAGATTCACATTTAGTATCCCAGTTATAGCCAACTTTCTTCCGAGTCAACTGAGTCAAAGGTCCATAAATTTTGGAAAAGTCTTTGGCAAACCTCCGATAGTAACCTACCAATCCCAGAAAGCTACAGATCTCTGACACAGTTTCAAGTCTCTTCCAGGACGAGACAACCTCAATCTTAGCTGGTTCTACGGAAAGTCCTTGATGTGAAATGATATCGCCCAGAAAAGAAATTTGATTCAACCAGAATTCGCACTTGCTGAACTTAGCAAAAAGCTTGTTTTCTTGCAAAGTCTGTAGCACAATCTTCAAATGTTGTTCATGTTCAGCCTCATCCTTAGAGTATACTAAGATGTCGTCAATAAAGATTACGACAAATTGATCAAGATAAGGTCAAAAGACCCTCAGCATTAAGTCCATGAATGCGGCTGGTGCATTCATCAACCCAAACGGTAGCACAACAAATCATAGTGACCATATCTAGTCCGGAATGCTATTTTAGGTACATCCTCACTCCGAATCCTGAGTAGATAGTAACCCTGCCTCAAGTCAAATTTCGAGTACACTCTCGCACCCTGCAGTTGGTCAAATAATTCTTCAATCAACGGCAAGGGGTATTTGTTCTTAATCGTAATTTGATTATGTCCCCTATAGTCAATGCATAACCGTAGCGTGCCATCTTTCTTTTTCACAAACAACACAGGCGCACCCCACGGCGAAGAGCTAGGCTGTATAAACCCTTTCTCAAGTAAGCTCTAAAGCTGAATTTTCAATTCTTGAAGTTGGCCAGTGCCATTCTATAAAGAGTTCTAGAAATTGGCGCAGTACCCGACATTAGGTCAATCATAAACTCAATCTCCCTGTCCAGTGGTAAACTCGGTAATTCCTCGAGAAATACACCAAGGAAGTCCTTAACAATTAGAACCTCATTTAGTTTCAACTTATCGGTTGATTGATTAGATAAGCTAGGTAAGCTTCACAAAAATTTACCCTTATTCAACAACTTGGAAGCTTTGATTGATGATAAAAGGGGCGTTCCAGTAGCTTTACAGTTCCCAACAATCTCAATCACTGGTTGGTTAGGAATCTGAAGATAAACAAATATTGTTCTACAGTCCAACTGTGCATAGTATTTCCCCAACCAGTCCATTCCCAATATGATTTCAAAGTCACGGAAGGGTAGTATGATTAAATCAGCAGGAAAATTACGGTCCTCAATGCATATATCACAAGATTTACAAATAGACTCAGTAACAAATTTCGCGCCCAATGGCGTACTAACTTCAACTTTATGTGGCAGTTTATCAATGCTAACATTCACAAATCATACACATGCAGGAGTTATAAACGAATGCATAGCCCCGGGATCAATCAAAACTTTAACTGGCTAAGTATTGAGAAGAAAGGTATCTTCTACTATAGCTGTAGTATCGGGTAACTCCTCCGCATCTAGGGCAAAGACTCTAGCCTGAACCCTCTGTGCTGGTCCTGCACCTGCAACCCTGTTCTGTACACCCTGGCCTCCAGTATGACCCTGAACATTCTTAAATTTAGGGCAATCCTTCACCCTATGCTGATCGCTCCCACAACCAGTGCACTTACCACTCTTCCTCCAACAGTTAGCTTCAGTATGCCCCGATCAATTACAAAAGTTGCACTGCTGATTTTGTCTTACAATAGTGCCTCCCGTAGGTGCGGGGGCTCTGACAGTGGTAGGAACTGTACCCCCTTGCTGGGGTCTAGTCACAGCTGGTCTTGTTTGAAACTGATACTGAGGCTGATACGGGTACTGCTGAGGAACCTAAACAAAAGTCTGGTACTGTCTCTGCTGACTCTAGCTACTCTGACCCAAGTATTGTTTCTTACTCGACTGACTACTCTCAGCTACCATCTCTGTTTTCCGTTTCTCAAATTTTGAGGCTCCTTGGAATGCCTCGGAATAAGTAGCATAATGCTGCCCAGTCAAATGCAACTGTATATCTATTCTCAGCCCACAGACAAACCTGCTAATCATCTTCCTAGATAGCTGTACAAGCTCAAGCATATACCTCGACAATCTGATAAATTTGGCCTCATACTACGCGACAGTCATGTTCTCCTGCCTCAGGCTCACAAATTCCTCTTCCCGTCTTTCCCTAGCCATCTCGAGAATATACTTGTCTCGAAACTCACTCACGAAGTCATCCCACAAGTGAGGAACATCTTCACCGTTCCACCTCAGCCTAACAGTGTTCCACCATTGTTCTACATCACCCTCAAACAGGAATACTGCATATGATATCTTCATCTCATCAGTGTATTCGAAGGCAGCATAAATCTTCTCAACAAGGTTAAGCCATTTCTCGGCTTCCTCGTCATTCGGCTCTCCAAATAACTTACCCGGCTCATGCCTAAGGAATTTCTCCAACTGATTGTTCTCAACCCTACGGCCCTGTCCACCATGATTAACTTGATTTCCCTGGGGATTATTATTCTGCTCCTGCCTCTGCTCATGCAGCACCTGAGTAATCCGGTCAACTGTAGTAGTCATAGCAGCCATAAACTGTTCAGGCATCGGTTGCTGACCCTATTCTGCTGCCTCTGCCTCTTGACCCCGAGTACGACGACGTGGTGCATAGTAACAACTTACAGTAGTTGTGGCAACATATAAAAGCAGTTTATAGATAGAAATATAACACATAAGATTAGATGACACTCAAGTCAATAACAATCAAGATATCTTATCGCACAATTCATATAACACGCAATTGACATGTCATACCAGTTTATTTAAACACATAAGCATTCCAAGTTCACATGATCATGTTATAACACCTTTCACTTAACAATCACGTAATAACACATTATCTTTTTAGACCTTTACCCCATAGACTGAGAAACATATCCCAGCTCATGCAATACTATCATGCTCTGATACCACCTAAGATGTCACGCCCTGACCCAACCCCGCAAAAGGTCAAGTCCGGACCCGACACACAGACGGAGTTTCCTCTGTACCGCGGACGAACCAAAACCCCTACATTCAACAGATTACGTGCAAGATCTACAACATTCATTTGAAACAAGACAACCTTCATTAAAACATACATCATTTCATTAACGGTACCTTGGTTCAAAACCCAAATGTCATGCATACTAAACAATCATTTATGCCACTAAGTGATGTAAGCCACTAGCATGCAGTTCTTTACTAGTTATACGAGTACAACATTACAATCTCTTAACTTATACATACAAGACTGATAAGGCCTCAAAATAGAAACTACATACAAGGCAACAAAGCCTCAAAATAAAACATATAGCCAAGCACATATACGGCAAGCATGGCTCCATCACAAAAGTCTAGCAACCAACTACCAGCTAAGCAAAGAAAATGCAATCAGGGGAACACCTCCACCTGCTCCACCTCCTCCTCAATCACCTCAAAAGGAACAACCTCAACTACTCCTGAAATATGGTATAAAAAGGGATGAGAAAAAACTATTTGTGAAACCCCAGTTTTTGTCTTTACTTCGATTTGCGTGTCTTTGCCTCGATTTGTGTGATTTGACCTGTTTATGTGTTATATGAGTTAGAATGTGGTAAATATGTGATTTATATTCCTAATACATGCTATGTGTGCATTCATGAAATTTTCATAAAAAACGGCATTAAAAATTTTATCGTCGGTTTTGGTGAATAGTATTTTTGAACACCTATCCGCTAAAATTTTTACAGGGGTTTAAACGTCTTAAAAACTAGTCCTCTATTATTAATAGACCCATGTTTGATAAAAATTGATTCTGAAACAGAATAGTAATTTAAATAGACTTTTCGGGCAAAACATAGCGTTTTTGAGTCAAATAGTAATTTCTTCTAAACCCGATTCTTGCACTGAATTTTGTTGACCTAGTATATATTAATATAAATGTATTTATATGTGGCATTAAATGATTTTAGATTAATTGTGCATTCAAAAGACATTTGAAAATAAATAATATGACTTTTCACCTTCTTTTGCAAAAATTGCGTTTTAAGCCGACTCAGGTAAAATTGTTTGAATGTAAAACTTCTTGTCACCTAAAAATAAACTACTTGAGATAGTTTAGGTGTTGCATAATTAATTTGAGCAAGAGTAGTCAAGAAAATGAATTAAAAGACAAGAAAACACTAAAAATAATTAGTTTCCACTTTGACTTTCTTTTATTTATTTGACTTTTACTTAATATATCATCAACACACATTAAAAGCAAAGAAAAACACCTCCAAAAACACACACAAAACTGTGGTTCCTTGTAGGAGAAAGATGAAGACATTTTTCAAAGGTTTTCAAGCATTTTTCACATAAATTTTGCAATTCAAGTCCAAATCACTTCATTCAAAGCTTGATTTCACTTGTTTGGCATCCATTCTACACATTTCTTGCATCAAAACACATCAAAGGTGAGAGAAAAATTCTAGATCTCAAAACTCATATTTTGTGTTTATGCGTATAAATAATTATTGAACCGTTAAAATGTTAATCTGATGTTAGATTATTGCTCCATGCATGCTAGGGATCATTTATATGTAATCCTACGAGATTTGAACGGTTGTAGCATAATTATTATTTTTCGGGTATTTAAAGTTGATTAATTTGTTAAATGTTGATTATTTTGAGTTGTGTTGATCGGAATCGATTGCCGTCAATTTCTAAAAGTTTGATAATTACGTGGTAGCTCCGTTGTAATGCCGAATTTTCGATTGTGATGTCCGTGCCAAAATCCAAAAATTTCAGCCATGACACACTAGGGTTTTAGGGTTATTAAGCATGATTTGGATGTGTTTTGGTTGGTTTCCTAGAGGGCTAATGTAGTTGATTGAATGGGTGAGTGTTTGAAACTGATTTGGAGTTGTTTGGATTAGTAGAATGTAAGATATGATTATTTGAAGTTTAGGTTGTCTTTCTTTAAAATGTTAGATTGAGCCTTTAGTTGATCGGGTGTGGTTTGAGTGATTGAATTGTGAGTTGATGATGGGTAAACTAGGGTTTGATTGTGTGTTTAATGCATGTTCGGTTAGATGGCCTACTTTGTCATCTAACTTAGTTATTTGTTGTTAAATTGATTATTGATGTTATTATGATGATAAATGATGATTACTGATTGATGATTGATTGATGATTGATGCCGGGAGGTAGGCAGTTCTGCTAGACTGTCCTCCTGTGAATGATGATGTTTATTATTATTGTTGAGTCTTTGGTATGTGTGTGCCACCTCTCGGGCAGCATCAGGCTGTCGGGTTGATAACTGCATGACTACTAGAGACTGCCTCCAGCTCGCATGACGGAGGTGTCATGGAGGGAGAGGTTATTGGGGTACCTCGGGTGCGTGAGTTTATGGGAGTCACAAGAAGGCTGTTATGATCGTGATGGCGTTTGGAGTTACACCAACTAGTGTATCCTTTATTGAATGGTCATATAGTTATGTGATGATAGTATTATCGATGTTATTGTGTGTTTACTTGCTCAAAGGATTATTTCTAAGGAGCTTAGTAAACTTTGCTCGAGATCTATCGGATCTTCACTGGGCTTATTTATATAAGCTCACTCTCTATTATTGCATGCATGCAGGTGTTACTGATTTTGACTACGGGTATGTACCTTTTGAAGAGGGAAATGTGTCGTATGTGGATGAGTCTTATGTGCAGGAGTCATTGCCATGAGATTATCTTAGTTGTTGTAAAATAATGTTTTGTATAATCTATTTTGAAATGTATGTATAGCCTATGTATTAAGTTGGAACAGAGTCGTATAACTATGATTGGAATGTTGAAGAATGATTATTGTATAATATGGATGTGTTGTATGTTGTTAACTTAATTGAGGAGATGATTGTTGGGATTGTTTATGGAGTTTGATGTATGATGTCCTAAAGAGGTTGGTTTAGAGCCTCGGTGTCCTAATAACTGTTGTTATACTGCCGAAATTCCGTTACGTCCTCACTGATCGTAGGTGGGGTCGAGTTGGGGTGTGACACTATTGCTCAGTGAGGGTAAAACAGTATTCCGGGACGGAGGTGAAAGAAGAGTGCAATGCAAATAGCCATGTAGGTCAATCAATTCAAACATTTAAGAACAACAAGACTGAGCCAACTATTAAATCAAGACAACATTATAAACACTAAGGCTATAACCACACAATCAAAGGATACGATTCACTTTCTACGAGCAACCTCAATCACGATTTCGATGACGACGCACTGGCCCAACCACCTTATAACTTCAGTTTGGAATACTCTGAAAGTACCCAGTCAAACTACGACTCAAATCTCCCTGGGTGGTAACCGAAGCAAAGAGGGGAATAGGATTCGGAGCTAAAGCAACCAACCCTGGCAACCCGAGGCTACCTAGAGAGGCCCATCACACCCGCACCTGACTTTGTGGATGCAATACAATATACTACGCAACAATCGAGTGATAAAGCCACCCATGGGAGAATAACAAAGTAGGTTACCCTCACACGCAATAGCAACAACTGGTATACAACTCAATCATAAACAACTATAACAAGCATAATAAGCAACAATAAGCATTCTAAAAACAAAGCATTATAAAAACCAACAAAAACACAAAACGGCTCCAACTTTCAAAATGCTACCACTTCCAAACGAGCCACGAGGTTTGGAAACCGTCTTCACCATTCAACCTAGGACACCATAAGGCACTACTAGAAGTCACGAAACCCTACTTTAACCTAGATTTACTACAAAACCCTGATTTTCCCTTTTGCTCGTTTGAACTACAACTATCCTATCCAAACACCCAACCAATGCCATAATTACACCAAAAGTGCTTCCATAGCCTCCCGAGATAATACCACACGCAAAATGAGGAAACGCCAAACCTGACCAAAATGTCCCCGACATAAACCAATGCATTTTTCTCTATTATTCCATTACACAATCCAAATAAAACATACATTTAAGCATTTTAACATGTCTAGCATCTTTCCACATCAAAAGAACGCAATTCGGAGCTAGATTATAAAACGAGGATTTTACTATTCACAATTTAGTATTCCATTGTCATCCAATATTACATTAGCCAAATTCAACCGCAAAAAATGCTAAAAACTCACAAATACATGTTCTACAATAATCAAGGAACATTTACCAAGCAACAAAATGATCTGAATAACGTTCTACGCATAAATCCCAAAAATTAAAATTTAGATACAATATATTCAAATATGTAAATAACGATGCATCATTTACCTTAGCCGCTACTTGATGCTAGAAAAACAACGTTGAAAGGCCCGAGAATGATCCTAAGCAAGCTCACACGAAGATTTGACTTATTGAAGTTGAAATGTTTTTTTTTTCTTTTTCTTTGAAGTTTCGGCCTTCTCTTTTTTTTTTTTTTTTTTATAGCTTTGTTGCTTGCTTTGTATGTATATTACACTTATAAAAAATATGACAACTTAAAATGGTCAAGGTCAAAGGTCTTTTGCTTGGTCAAAGTTAGCTACTTGTAGGCATTTAATTAAAACAAGGCATAAACTATAATCCTACTATAACTAACAACTAAAATACTAAATACTATAAATACCATTTTTACTATTTGCTGAGGACTAGATATCATTTTCTAGCTAACACTCTCGAAATGCGATGCACTTTGCGACAATGAAGGAATAACATTTAAATATCGTGGAATATAAGAAAAATATAATTTTCAGAAAAAGAAACAGAAAAATTTTATGTTCCGGGCTCGGGTATTACAACATCACTTGAGCTAAGTGCCATGCTTTAAAAACATTCTTTACTCTTCTAATCTTGAAAACATTTCTTATATCACATAGTTTGAAAAGATTCCTTATCTACAACCACGACATATAGCATATAGTAGAATAAAGCACTTAAATGCCCATAGGAATAATCCATCTCCTTACGAAGCCACAAACTCTCTCAATCTGCTCCCTTTGCACCAAAACTAGCAATTCACATAGGATTCATAGTTTAGAGTTCAATGCAACCAACTAAGCCACCCAAACCCCAATTCAACCACTCCAATTACTTCCAAACACTTTTCGACACCTCCTAAACATGTGAAACCACACTTTAACCCACGACTAGCATCAAACTCCAAAAAGCCCCCTTAGTCCAATTTAAGCTTATTTTAAACCAAAACCATGCCAACCACATTCTAACCATTTGATCATCCTGAGAATACTCTAGGAACTCCTTTTCAATCAAGAAAACTCATATTTAACCATTTCTACTACAAAAATCCTTTACACCTCATAACCAAAAACTCGCCATATAACCACAGAGATATACTAAAAGTATTCTACATACCCCACATTCACTTACAGACCATAACCAAGTTATTCAAAGTATCCACACATATTTACGAACCAATATCACCAAGAAGGCCTTTTACACTCAATCAACCCTCTCTAAGTCCAAGCCACATTCCAACAACTCCAAACATCAATTTAGTCATTCTAACACCTATGGCATCTACTACAAGCATTGAACGAACATTTAACCATTAATTCAATAAAATACTATTCATTTGACCAACTTTCTTAAGCTACGTGGTCCAATTGAGATACGAGACTTGCAAACCAACTTTATTACTCACTTCTAGACACTTTATGACACGCTACAGCTACACGAAATCACACTTTAACCTACATTTACTATAAAACCCCGATTTGCCTCTTAGCTCATTTGAACTACAACTACCTCAACCGATCACCAATTCAATGCCATAATTGCATTTTAAGTACTTCCATACATAATAAACACTAACCATATCACTCAAACACACTCATTTGATCGAACCTCACAAAGCCCCTTTTAAAATTATGCCAATTTAGCACCTCAACTCAAATTCTATTCAATCCAAACACATTTAATCATCAACCTAGATTCACTAGCACCCATAGCACCTTTAGATATCATCAATTTAAGCTCATAATACAAAATCAACCAAAATCCCAAAAATTGCTATTCATCTTCTTCTCCAAATAGCATTCTCCATTTCCAACCGTCACAAACTTTAGCTAACCATAAACGAGTGTTCTATGATCATAATAGAGAGCAATTTAAGAATAGACAAACATATACAAGCAATATATTAACAAATCACAAAATTAAAGTTTGTAGGCAAACCATACAAATGAGAAAATAAAGATGAAATCTCACCACAAAAGGCAATAGAAGATTGTAGATGGCCCAATGATTGCTCAAGAATACCTCAAAGAAAGATCAAAGATCAATTTTGAAGATTGTAGGATTTTGGTTTTTCTCCTTTGTTTTTCTTCTTTGGCATATTTGGCCTAGGTAGTTTTTGTGATGTTTTTGTTTTGTTTTTATGTTATATAAGGTGTAGGATAGGTAGATGGGTTTGGGTTGTGGGTTTGGGTCATAGGTTAGTTTAAGAAAATGGGTCAAGTTGGGTGATTTTGACTAAAAAAATGGTTTCTTGAGTTACTATTCATAACGGGACCGAAATAATTTTATAACTTACACACCCTATATGTTATGCACGTAATACTATTTTTCTCATGCCTCCTAAATGTCATGTGTTATGAGAAAATTTTAAAATCAAGTAAATAAAATAGTAAAAAATGCAAGTGAATAGTAATCTTCCTTAAAGTACCAAAAACTTAACATAAACACTTTATTAAATACATAATCATATGCAAATAGGTATTGTGCACTATTTACTAAGTTTGGGGCATCACAGAAAAGGTACATTTGATCAGGAAAAGGATGCTTACGGCTCAAAGCCGATAGAAGAGCAATGCCGACAAAAGGAGACAAGACTTGGAGTTCGAGGTTGAAGATCGGGTGTTTTTGAAACTCTCACCTCGTAAAGGGTTGGTACGACATGGAAATGGTGCTAAATTGGGCTCGAGGTACGTCAAACCATTTGAGATTATAGTAAAAATCAATAAGTTGGCCTACCGATTGGCGTTACCTCTAAATATCTCAAATCTCCATAATGTATTCCACGTGTTGATGTTGAGGAAATATAACCCTGATCCTTCACATGTATTGGAGTCGGAGCCATTATATCTATAGGAGAACTTATCTTACGAAGAAAATCCAGTTCGAATATTGGATGAACATGATCGGGAGCTGAGGACCAAGAAGATTCCTATGGTCAAAGTTTTGTGGGATAACCATAGAGTAGAAGAGACTACTTAGGAGAGACAGGACCAGATGGAGCAACAATATCCAGAGCTATTTACAAGGTAAATGAATTGCGAGGACGCAATTCTTTTAAAGGGGGAGGATGTAAGACCCTGTCCCGAGTTCATTTGCATTAATATGCTATTATGTGTAATTACATATATGAGACCCGGTCTTGAATTCACGAGCATTAATGTACTATTATATGTAATTCCATATATTCTAGTGTTATATATCTTAATTAGGTGTTAAGTGCAAAGAAATAAGTTAGAAGTTAAGTTAGAGCCATAAGAATTAAGTAAAATAACTTTCAGGGTGACTTAGTAACATTTTCCTTTAGGGGCCGAAGTGTAAATACCTGAACTTCTACTTGGACATCTAGAAACCTATTAGAACTAGACTTGAATTTTGCCTCATTACATTTAGGACACCACGACTTAAGAAGAAAAGAAAAGGGGAGATTTTGCAAAGGTATAAAATATTTGAGGTCAAGTAGTAAAGCTAGAAAACTTTAGGGGTCAAATTGAAATTATTAAAAATACTACTTGGGTGCCAATTAACTTACCTAAAACTAGACTAGCTTTCCTAAATTGTACTTGGTCCCCATCGGCCAAACAAGAAGGAAAAAAAGGAAACAAATACAAAGCTAGCAAAAAAGTTGGGGTGAAAGCATAATTAACTAAATACTTGTCTTTGTCTTCAAGAAAATACATACATATCCAATATATATCCTATACCTACCCCAAAAACCCTCCCCAAAACTGTGGCTCCCAAAGGCAAAGAAGAAGAAGAAGTTTGTGGTGGAACCAACGAAAAATAGGTGAAGTAAGAGAATATTTTGCCTAGTTTGCGCAAGATTTTTCAACGTCTAGCTCTTCTAAACGCTTAAGTTGCATCCTTTTCTTGGAGATTCAAGGTGAGGGGTTTCTTTTAAACTGAATTTTAGAAGCTCATAGTGCATGAATATGTGTTGTTGGATGAGTTATTGATGTGTTATACTAGAATATATGTGATTAAGCCTTGTAGGAACTGATTAGAGCAGTGATTTTGTATGAATGGTTTGAGTAGGTAAATCTTACTGGAACATTCTGAATAAATTCTATGTTAATCTAGACTCATAGAGGAACAACTTTTATGTTGGAGGTTTTTTGAGAAAAAATCGTTTTCATGCTAGAAATTGCTAATAACCGAGAGGTACTGTTATTTGTGCTGAAACTAGACAGTTCTGTTTGGTCAACTTTTGTAGTTCTTCTGACCTAGTAAACATGCTTGAAAAATTCTGAATTTTTACAGCGAATAGCTTCATCAGTTTGAAGTAAACTTTGTTTTTGGTGTTAGAGCTTGATATGACCATAATTGCAGCACTCAAACCACTGTATTTCTACTACATTTGCATCATAAACTAGGAATAAATGCAACACTTATATACTTTTGATGCGATGTAGGATGATCTCAAAAAGTAAACTATGTCCATTTTTAACAAATCATACCACTTTTTCGGGTAAAAACGGCCTTTCAAAACGCAAGTTTTATCTTGCGCGCAGCGTGAGAATATATGTGATTAAGCCTTGTAGGAACTGATTAGAGCAGTGATTTTGTATGAATGGTTTGAGTAGGTAAATCTTACTGGAACATTCTGAATAAATTCTATGTTAATCTAGACTCATAGAGGAACAACTTTTATGTTGGAGGTTTTTTGAGAAAAAATCGTTTTCATGCCAGAAATTGCTAATAACCGAGAGGTACTGTTATTTGTGCTGAAACTAGACAGTTCTGTTTGATCAACTTTCGTAGTTCTTCTGACCTAGTAAACATGCTTGCAAAATTCTGAATTTTTACAGTGAATAGCTTCATCAGTTTGAAGTAAACTTTGTTTTTGGTGTTAGAGCTTGATATGACCATAATTGCAGCACTCAAACCACTGTATTTCTACTACATTTGCATCATAAACTAGGAATAAATGCAACACTTATATACTTTTGATGCGATGTAGGATGATCTCAAAAAGTAAACTATGTCCGTTTTTAACAAATCATACCACTTTTTCGGGTAAAAACGGCCTTTCAAAACGCAAGCTTTATCTTGCGCGCAGCGTGATTTTAGCTAAATTCCATCATTTTGAGGGTTAGAACATGGAATGAGACCCAAAACAATCCAAATTGCAAGTCAAGAAACTGAGAACGATAAGACTCGAGAACTAGTGGATAAATGAAGTCCATAGGGAAAGAATTTGGCTGAAACTAGAGTGAAATCAGACTCGAAACGTTAAAAATTGCCCAAAAATGCCTCGGTCAACACTTTGATCAAAGTCAAAATTAAAGTCAAAATTGCCAACAAAGGGCGCTCGAGCGCCCTACATGGAAAAATCCACCAGCTTCCACCACCTTCTAGAACGCCATGTTGTCAATCCAACGGAGAAACAGAAGCGCGCTCGAGAGCACCCCATAATTTTTGCCTATAAATATCCCCTTCCCTGGTTGGAAAAATATATAATTTTGGATTTTATAATTGTTTTTAATTATTAATTAATTATTTTTAATTTTAGTTTTAATTATTAGTTTAATTAATTAGTTAGTTTAAATTAGTAGTAATTGTAGAATACGGGGGAAGTTCTGCCCGAATAGCTTTTTAGTAAAGCTCTTACTCGGGGAAAGTTCTGCCCAAGTAGCTCTTATTCAGGGAAAGTTCTGCCCAAATAGCTATTTTGTGTTGAACCTCTGCTCAAATCCGGGAATTCAAAAATACACGGTCGTCATATCGGGAGAGTCTTTCTTGACTCTCTTATTTGTACAAGTTGTATTTATTTATTATGTATGAGTAAAACTATTATCTAGGAGAGGATATTGTAAATGACGGTCTTTTAATCTATGGTTTTAGATTCAGATAATTTGATTTAAATACAATATATTGTCTTTCATACGTAATGCTTTTAAGTAAATGTTATGATTGCTTTACTTTCGTGTCATATATCTGTGTTTTAATAGTGAATCTATAGGTTGTATCATAGATTCCATGATACTATAGGTTGTACCATAGATTCCATGATACTATAGGTTGTACCATAGATTCCATGATACTATAGGTTGTACCATAGATTCCATGATACTATAGGTTGTACCATAGATTCCATGATACTATAGGTTGTACCATAGATTCCATGATACTATAGGTTGTACCATAGATTCCATGATACTATAGGTTGTACCATAGTTTCTATCTTGTGGAGTTGTTGATTACTTAGTTAAAACATACCTTTTATACTAGGTTACAAGGACAAATCCATACTACGGCTATATAACGGACTCATAGATGGAACGACACCTATAAAGATGTAGTAATCCGGACTTTATTCAGACTAAGGTAATTACCTAGGTTAATGCTTATAGCTTAATTCTTGCATAGAATTAGAGAACCATAGATACCGAGCCTAGATTAACTACCTCATTACTTATCCGGTTCCCTAGATTCATTTCCCTCGTATTTTGCAAAAACCTTAGTTTATATTTCTTGCATGCTATTCAAACTCACTTGCACAAGCTGTCGCTATTTCACTTAAACACTTTCGCACACTACTTCACTAACTAAATGTAGAATTCAACTCCGCACTCAGAGCAGACTACACTACATGGTCCTTGCACTTGTGGGTTATTAAAACTTGGTTATTTTGTACACTTTTTATATGTACACCAAATAACGATTAAGTTTTTGGCACTGTTGCCGGGGAAGCACGGTATAGTTTAGTTTTCAAAAGTATCTGTGAACCTGTTTAAGTGATTTATTTATTGTCTATATCATATTTGTCCATAACTGTCTATATTTTGCTTTGATAAAATAGCTTGTAAATATACTTAATGTGAAACCCCACTTTTCATCTTAACCTCGATTTGTGTTTTGCCTCGTTTTACGTGCTTTGACCTATTTTATGTGTCATATTAGTTTGAATGTGCTAAATATGTGATTTATATTCCTAATACATGTTATATGTGCATTCATGAAATTTTCATAAAAAACGGAATCAAAAATTTTATCGTCGATTTTAGTAAATAGTATTTTGAGCAGCTGTCCACTAAAATTTTTACAAGGGTGTTTTAAACGTTTTAAAACCTAGTCCTTGGGTATTAATAGACCCGTGTTTGATTAAAACGGATTTGGAATCGGTTTTGAAATTTTAAAGGTTTTTACACTTTCTTTTGCAAGAAAACGAGTTTTAAGCCGACTCAAGTAGAATTGTTTGAATGTAAAACTTCTTGTCATCTAACAATATTCTACTTAAGATAGTCTAAGTGTCAATTTAATGTTTTGAGCAAAATAGTCAAGAAATACTAATTAAAAGACTAGAAAATACTAAAAACTAATAAAGGCTTCAACTTTGACTTTTTCCATTTTGTTGACTTTTGCTATAAAATCTCTACACACACAAAATCAGCACAAAAACCCCACAAACACACACACATTGCAGCCATGAGTTCCTTGGCATTTTTGAGAGTTTTTCAACTTGTTTTACAAAGCAAATTTTGCCTAAAAAACATAGATTTTGTCCGAATTTGCTTAAGCCGAGTTGGATTTCACTTGTTGGGCTTGCATTCTACACTTTTCTAGCATCAAAAAACATCAAAGGTGAGAGAAAAATTCTAGATCTCAAAAGTCATATTTTATATTTTTGCATATAATTGAATATTGAACCGTTAGAATGTTAATTTGAAGTTATATTATTGCTCAGCGCATGCTAAGGATCGATTATATGTATTCTTATGAGATTTGAACCGTTGTAGCATAAATTTTTATTTTCGGGTATTTAAAGTTGATAGTTTGGCCAATTGTTGAATATTTTGAGTTGTAATGGTTGGAATCGATTGCCATCGATTTTTAAAAGTTTGTTAATTACGTGGTAGGGCTATTATAATGCTGAATTTTTGATTGCGATGTTGGTGTGAAAGTCTAAAAATTTCAGCCTTGATGCATTAGGGTTTAGGGTTGTTGGGCGTGATTTGGATGTGTTTTGGTTGGTTTTCGAGAGGGCTAATGTAGTTGATTGAATGGGTGAGTGATAAAAACTGGTTTGGAGTTGTTTGGATTAGTAAAATATAAGATATGATTATTTGAAATTTAGGTTGTCTTTCTTTAAAATGTTGTTATATGCCTTTAGATGATCGGGTGGTGTTTGAGTGATTGAACTATGAGTTGTTGATGGTTAGATTAGGGTTTGGTTGTGTGTCTAATGCATGTTAAGTTGGGTGGCCTACTTTGTCATCTAACTTAATTGTTTCATGATTATATAGTTGATGATTGTTAAATGTTGTTTAATTGATTGTTGAAATACGAATTAATTGATTATTGATTGTTGTTACAAAACCGTAAGGAGCACGCTCGGGGTTAATCCGGGGTGTTACATTGTTAATTGATTGTTATTGTTTTTATTAGTCGGGAGTCGGGCAGCCAATGTTTTTGACTTCTCGAATTGGAATTGTTATCGTTTTTATTAGTCAGGAGTCGGGCAACCAATGTTGTTGACTTCTCGAATTGTTATTATTATTATTGTTATGAGTCAGGAGTCGGGCAACCAATGTTGTTGACTTCTCGAATTGAGTCCCATTGTTGTGAGCTTGGATAATGTTGTGTCATCTCGGGAGGCATCCTGGGCTGCAGGCACAGTTATCATGGCTAATCCCTATCTTGCATGGGCGGAGAGGCCATGGGGTGTGGGTCTAGGTCAAGGTACCTCAGGATTGTGTCATTGAGTTTGGAGGAGTTGATGAGTATTGAATTGGTGTATGGAGCTTCATCAGCAAATGTATCGTATCCTTATTGTGTGTTTACAGTTATTGCTATTGTTGCATTTATAATTATTATTAATGTTCATTGTGTGTTTACTGCTCAAATGATGATTTCCAAGGAGTATAGTAAATACGGTTAGAGATCTATCGGATCCTCTCTAGGCTTGTTTTATATAAGCTCACTCTCAATTATTGTATGCATGCAGGTGTTATTGAGCCTGACTATGGGTACGTGCTTCTTGAAGAGGGAAATGTGCCTATCGTGGATGAGTCTTTTGTGCAAGAGTCTTTGCCATAAGATTGTATGTAGTTGATGTATTATGATGTATTATAAACTTACTTTAACTTAAAGACTTATGTATGATGGTTTAGTAGTCTTTCTTTTGATCATATTTAGATTACTAAGTTGGTTTATAATATATTTTGAAATGTATGTATAGTCTATGTATGAAGTTGGAATGGAGGCGTATAACTATGAACAGATTGTTGAAGGAATGATAATTGTGCAATATGGTTATGTTGTATGTTGTTAACTTATTTGAGGGGTTGATTGTTGTATACTTGTGGAGTTTGGTTGTAAGGTTTTGTAGAGGTTGGTTTAGAGCCTCGTTGTCCTAATTACTGTTGTTATACTGCCGAAATTTCGTTGTGTCCTGACTGATCGTAAGAGGGGTCGAGTTGGGGCGTGACACTTAGCATATTTTCTATAGTTTCTTACTGTACTTGTATATATATATATATATAAATATTTTGCATGCAAGGGCGTCGTTCCTTGAATTCTGAACTGAAGGCGCAATAAGGGCGTCAGCTTCATAATGAAGGCGCATAAGGCGTCAACTTCAAAAGTGGGAGCACAACGGGATCGTCTCGAGATATGTAAATAACAAAAACATGCAAGCACAACGGAACGAATAACAATTAAAATTTGAATGTAAGCAAGTTGTATTTACAAAATTTCAAGAGTAAATTCGTAACTTGTACAATAGGAGTAAATACATAAGAGTATATACTACTATATACATATATATTTAAAAGGAACATATACAAGAATACCTCGCATGGAGAACTTGGATGAGCACCAAAGGAAGATCTTGACTCGAACAAAAATCCTTCGCACGTGCAAAGGCCCTAGTCGGTCCACGAGTATCCAAAAACAACAAGTACTACTAACTAATTAAAGTGTTAGCAATAGTTAGTATACTAAAGCTTGTGTGTAGAGTTGTAAAACAATATGCAAAAGTTCTCTATCCTTTCTTGCTTTGGCCAAAACTACTAAGGAAGAAGGAGAGAATTTTTGGTCTTCTTTTAGTGTGTGTGTCGTGTGGAATTAAGAGGAAATGAAGAATAAGCCTAGCCCCCTTTTATAGATGCAAGACATTGTTTAGATTGCGCCAAGTGGCAATCATCAAAAGCTATCAAATATAAGATGATGCCAAGTGTTTTATGTCTTGCATGTGAAGTGCCAAGTGTCCTCTTTTTCCTTTGCATGGGGCGGCCAAGTGGCTATCAAAAAGCAAGACAACTTTGCTTTATATTGCATGTCAGTGGCAAGAAAGAGAAAAACTTTGTCTCTTTTAGCCAAGTGTTATCTTTCTTGGATTTCCAAGATTGTGTCATGTGTCTAACATTCACAACTATTAATTAATTATTCCTTGACCCCTTAAGAATAATTAATTCCAAATATAAACTTTTTATATCTATACTTTGACCTCAAAACTTTTCATAATTAAACTTTTGGCCCACTTAACCATTAATGGCCAGAATAACATCGTTAACACTTTAACGTGTTTCTAAACTCAATACCAAGCTCATCATTGCTTTATTCATGATACCTTAAGTGTGTGACTTTCTAGGTTTATGACCGTATAGTGATAAAGGATTGATTCCGAAAATGTCTCTGTCATTTTTTGGAATACCTTCATGTTCATGAGTGACGCACTAGCAACGACCGTATCATGACAATATATACAGTAATAAAGTCCAATTCCAACGAACCTATTTACTGTCGCAAATTAGCGTGCAGTCCAATTCTTCTGTTAGAATGTCTCGATCGTTATGGGGACCATGAAATGATTAAGTTCACTAAATGATTCTATGCATAGATCTAATTCGGTAGAATAAGAGATGACATCTATGAAAAAACACCTTTCCATCGTTCAACTACCCCAACCGAGGATTTCTCATTTTAGACAACCGACACTAGATCGCATAGGACATCGCCTCACTGTCGGAGGTTAACAGATCCTATCTTGACAATTACATGTCGATCTCTATATCACAAGACTAAACTGTGAGAGGCCGTATCTCACCCTCAAAGAAGGCGAGCATTGTCCAAAAGCAAGATTTAGCCCCTGATATATCCGGCAGCCGTAATTTCTCAAGTCAAAGGATTAATTTGCACAATTTGCAACGAATGACAAACTATTAATCCAAAGTCATTTAGTTTGTCATTCTGGTGACATTCAATGATCCGTTCCACTAACGATCACTCATATGTGAGTTAATCGCATCCCTATGCTGTCGTAGCTCAACGCTCGCTACCCTTTATCATTAACATCTCTATGTTAATCAAAGGCAACTACATATGATAGTCCATACTTGATTATTCTAGTCTTGGTCGAATAATCTAAGGACTATGAATGCTTTTGAATGTTTATCATATCAAAGAAATATGCCATTGAATTCTCAACACTTTAAGAATACATTTCTTCTTAGAAAAACATTAAAGACATATTCATATAATTGAACGGAGAATATGAATATCTATATAACATGCCATTCAAATTTACATCAAAATGTCCTATATAGGTAATCTAACTATATAGCATTAGGGCATATCTTTAATAGGAACTCACCCAGTTTAATCCCAGACCCTAGAAAACTCCGTGAAGGAGAGTCAAATTCCCAATGGCAAAACAAGGAGGAAATGTTCAAAACTTTCAACCTTTTCTAGTAGCTCAACCTATTAATTGTCTCGTGAACCCACCATTGACTCTTCGTCAATATTTCTCTTCGGGCGATTACAATCTCGAGTTTGCCATAGCCCCACCGGCTCTTGGTGATGTCAATTTTGAGCTCAAGATAGGGACTATTTCGATGCTTTCTTCCTTTTACGAAAAAAGCAACGAAATCTCTCACGCTCACATCGTATAATTCTTGGAAGCATGTTTTACGCTTCACATTCCTAATGTGAACCGTGAGAGTATTCAACTGCGTCTGTTCCTATTTTCATTGAAAGATAAAGCCAAATAATGGCTAAATCATTTAGACGCAGGAGTTATTGTGAGACCCGGTTTTCAAATTAGCATGCATTAACATTTATTATGTGAAATTAAAATTAAATTAATACTATATATATATATATATATATATATATATATATATATATATATATATGCTTGTATACCCTAAATGCTAGCTAGATACAATAGAAATAAGGCAAGAATAAGATAGAATTAAGTTAAAAACTAAGTTAGAAACCAGAGAATAAGATAGAATAGCTTGCGGGGTAACTTTTTCAAATTCGCATGCATTAACATTTATTATGTGAAATTAAAAATAAATTAATACTATATATATATATATATATATATATATATATGCTTGTATACCCTAAATGCTAGCTAGATACAATAGAAATAAGGCAAGAATAAGATAGAATTAAGTTAAAAACTAAGTTAGAAACTAGAGAATAAGATAGAATAGCTTACGGGGTAACTTTACAAATATTAGAAACTTTGGGGCCAAAGTGCAATTATCTAAACTTTATCTAGGACACTAATTAAAGTACCTAGACTAAGATTGGCTTATAAACTACACTTGTAACACAAGGCTATAGAAAGAAAAGAAAAGGGAGAGAATTACAAGCTAGAAAAACACTTGGGGTCAATTAATAAAACTTATAAACTTTAGGGGCTAATTTGTAAATACCAAAAGATATTCTTGAGCACTAAGTTTACATTTTAAAACGTGACTTAAGTTTGCCTAATTGTTTATGAGTCCCTCATCCAAGACAAGAGAGAAATAGGGCTAGTTTGCAAATAGACAAGTTGTAGGGTCAAAACTACAATTAAGCAAAAGTTTAGTCTTGGCCAACAAGATTTGACTTAAACCAAAAGCACAAAGCTTCTCTTGAAAGCTCCTATGGCCTGCTACAAGAGCAAGCTTGGAGGAGCTTTCTAAGCCATTTTTCTTGCAATAATTTGTGAAGAACAAAGCTAAGGCAAGCCATTTCCAAGCCATTCCTGTTGGAGATGTAACAACCCCAATTTTTCAATCGCTAATATAACCTCTGATACCACAATTAAACCATAAACATTCCTGGGATCTTGATGCCACGGGCTTAAGAAGATCGCTCTGCCTAAGTCCGCTAAGGCACAATTATAATAGCCCGAGCACTATTAATCACAACTCAAATTTTCAAGACTATTTAATCATCATTTTCCAATTTCTAAATTTCAATTTACAAAATTTCAATTACCTTAGTCGAGGGACTAAATCTGGTTATGGCTTACTTGATTTAATTACCAATCCACACTTAGTAAATTTTTCAGCCTATTATTAGTTTCCCCGAAAATCGGGCAGCACAACGACTGTATTTTGGATATTCCAATTTTAACTTGCAAACAGAAAAACCACAAGCCACAACTCCAAAACCTTCACTACAGCTCCTCAACTCCAACTTCCAATAACATATTATAATTTGCCCAACATATATTAAAACGACAATATAATTCCAGAGTATAGCATATATCAATTGTATAACCAAAAACGTATATATATATATATATATATATATATATATATATATAAGTACGACATCTAACTATTACATTAATTCGAATACCACATATTATACAAACTTCATTACTAGGGATTCAAGTCACGAACATGTTTTTCCTTAGCACACAATCATCAAATATTGTACTCTGGCTCACTTGCACCTGAAAGGGGAAAAAAACGAGGGTGAGCTTATCTGGCACCAAAGCTCGGTGATGGGGGAATCTGGGATGGGTTTTCGCAAATATTTTATCTTTCAAAGTCATTTTTCAAATCCATGCTCGTGCAATGCACTTAACAAGCAAATTCAACTCGATAACAGTAAACTAGATATCCGTAATCAACAGATGATCATTAGATAAACCAGTTTACCATAATCAATGAATTATTGATGAAACATTCATGTACTAATCTCAGTTAATAATTATCAAATAAATACGAGATTTCGAGCATGCAATATCTCCATTCAAGAATCAATTCAAGAATACATATACAAATCATATGTCACATACTAAGTAAGAAATAACTTACTTTTTCCAACATCTCCGAGGAAGTCAATGCCCCCAAGCGAGAAAAGGATTATAAATCATATAACAAGCGGTGGAGGTAGCCTGCCTCGCTAATAATTGAGATGTTCAACATCTTCTTCCTTATCTCCCCAATAGAGTATTCCAGACAATACTCAATCCTACTACCTGATTCTCCAAGGAAATCAAAGATCCTGAGCGAGGGGCGAATAAGACTATGGTAGACATAGGATCACCGATACCCCGAGGATGTCCAGCATAGTATGCACACTACCATGCCAAGACTAAGTGGTTGCAACCCCTTTTGACACCAATTCAAATTCAAGTTCAAGTAACACGAGCATTTATAACATTTAAATAAGCATTGGGTTCAAGACATTCACATAGTTATACAATTATAGCAAACCGGGTAATTAACGAGCAAAAAGCAATATAATCCATATAAATGATCACACAAGTGTCCTAACATAGCTAGAGGTCATATAATATCATTGCACATTAGTAGAAATTAGTAACTTAGCCATTTTATCCATTACACCAAGCATTAGAACTTAACTACTTCATCTAAGCCACTGCCTAAGCCACTGCATTGTCCTAACTTTAGCAAATCAGTTAACTATCTTCCCGAATTTCAATTACTCTGTTTTCAATATAGAATTAAAGCTCTTTGAGTGTAGATAATTTTGGAATCAAGAAAAACTCAATTCCGACCTAAATGACTGAGTTATAACCTATTTCATGCAACTACGTTTTTCTTTCTAGATTGCAAGCTATTCTTGAGTCATTTCGGGAATGGAAAATTCAGGGCATTTTAACGATAGAATCTGCCATTTTGTAAAACATGAAAGTTGTTCCTAACTTCCTAATATAACAACCGTGAAAGTTGCATTCAATTCTGAGATCTTTTTCTATTTTTAAAACGTAAAAGAAATTGAAGACAGTGAGCTGTCCAAATTCAGCAAAAATCCCGTAACCTACTATCTAGTGTGTTTTTTAGCATGAAAATGATATTTCCTTACGACATGGCCAACAGACGAAATGTTCCTCTATGAGTCTACAACATATTGAAATTTTCCTAATGTTTTCTAAAATCATCCAGCCATAAAAATGGGCTAAAATTCTGATTTGCTCAAATCTATCCAGTGGCAGTAAAATTTCCAAACCTACTGTCTTATGTGTTTTCAAGCATGAAAACGATTTTTTCTCATTACGTGGACAAAATAAGAAATGTTTCTCTATAAGTTATCTATAACCCAGAATGTTCCCAATTTTTCCTTAAATTGTTTAGTCACAAAAACGGGTCAAAACGATTGGTTGGACAAATGTGTCCAGAAAAACCATTCCGAGAATTCTTGCATGTTTAGCTTCCAAATCATCAAGAACAACTACTATACATTTTAACAATCTCTAGCAACTTAGATAAGCAACAATCAACCATATTTGTATAGCTAGATACAACCTTCATCATCCAAGAACATTCAAAAAATTTCAGCAACAACAACTTTGATTCAAATCATCAACAACAAGCTCCAACAACATTTCAACCATGGATTTGCAATTATAACTCCATACAAGCCTCATAAATCTATCAATACGCATTTATATCTTATAAATAATCATTTTGAAAGAACCCTCACCTTAGCAAGCAATTAGAAGCAAGAGTTGTGCAAGAGAAGCTCAAAGTTAACAAGAACACGCAAGCACTTGAGCTTAAAATTTTCTAGATTTTCCAATCTTTTTTCTTCTCTTCCTCTTCCTCCCTCTCTCTCTCTCTCTCGTTTTTCTCTCTATTTTTTCTGATTTTTTTCAGCCTTGTGGAGTGGAGAACAAGCCTAGGATGTGTGTCTTGTAAGCTTAGCTATCTTGGAAGACAAGTGGCTTCTTCAAGAAGCCAATTTATGTTAGGCTCGTTTGCAATTTAGCCCTAATTGTTTTAGTAGCTTTGTAATTCTTTCCTCTTCTTGTTCTACTTATTGTCGTGGGCCTCCTAGGTAATTTAGGAAAGTTTAGATCTTAGTTTAGCTTGGAAACTTGGTGCCCAAGTAGATTTTCAAGTAATCACAATTCAACCCCTATCGTTTCCAAAGTTTTCAATTTGACTCCCAGTAGTTTTCTCTTTCTCCTTTCCTATAGCCGTTTGTCACTAGGGTAATTTAGGATAGTTGAAACCTAGTTTATTTAGTTTACTTGGTGTCCAAGTTCATATTTTAATAATTATAATTTGACCCCAAAAGTTTTTCAACTTTACTATTTGACCTCAAATGTTTTCTAGCTTTTGCAGAACTTCCTCATTCCTTTTGAAGCCGTGGGGTCTTTCTTGTAATTAGGCAAACTTATGTTCTAGTTATAATTGAAATCTTGGTCCCAAAGTTTAACTTTTGGTATTTGCAATTTAGGCCCAAAAGTTTGTAAGTTTTGTTTATTGACCCCTCGTGTTTTTCTAAAATGTAAAAGTTTTTCCATTCCTTTTCTAATTCGATCGGGGTGTTCCTTGTATGATTTAGTGTATGCGATATCCAGGTTAGAATGCCAAACTTGATCTGCAAGTATTAGTTTTCATAATTGCAAATTTTGACCCTGAAAGTTTCAAAGTCTCCACTTTTGCCCCTAACTTTTAAAGGATTTCTGTTCTCGACTTTCTTTTCAAATTTCTTATAGTCTTGGGGTTCTATTGGAATTTTGAAAAATGTTAATTCTTATTTTTGGTTATTTAATTAGCGTCCGAGCATAATTTAGTTAATTGTACTTTAACCCCTAAATTTTTCAATATTTACAAAGTTACCCCGAATGTTACTTTACTTAACTCTTATAATTCTAACTCAGTTTCTAACTTATTTCTACTGTACCTAGTAAACATTTATATATATAAGACATTAAAAGATATTTAACTAAGGTCTACTTTATCTAAAACACTCAATGCATGTAAAACGATGTAAATGTACATAAAAGCCTGTGAGTGCAAGTAAGATGATACTAGTGCACTTTAGTACTCATAAACTCATAAGTAAATGCATAAATGTGTGCGGGGCTTCACAGGAGATATGCCCTAATGCTATATAGTTAGATAATCTATTTTGGGAATATTTTGGTATTAACTTGTACCTAATGCATTTACGTCTATATGTTTGTTTAGATATTGACTTGTTTGTGACGTTCATATTCTCCGTCATTCCCATTATATGAATGTGTCCTTAATGTTTTTCAGAAAAGAAATATATTCTAAAAGTGTTTAGAATACGTTGGCATATTTCTTCGATATGATAAACATTCAAACTGATTCATAGCCCTCAGATTATTTGACTGGACTAGAATAATCAAGTACGGGCTATCATATGTAAGTTACCTTTGATTAACATAGAGATGTTAATGATAAAGGATGGTAAGCCTTGTGCCATAATACCATAGGGATGCGACTAATTTATATATGGGTGATTGTTAGTTGAATGAATCACTAAATATGATAAGAATGACTAAAACTACATGACTTTGGATTAATAGTTTGTCATTCATTGCGAATTGTGCAAATTAATCATTTGACTTGAGAAATTACGGCTGCTGGTTATATCAGGGGCTAAATATAACGTTTGGACAATACCCATCTTCCAAAAGGTAGGTTACGGCCTTTTGCATTTTAGTTTTGTGGTATGAACTGACATGTAATTGTTAAGATATGATCCGTTAACCTCCGACGTGAGACGATGTCCTATGCGATCTTATTTCAGTTGTTGAATGAGGAAGTCCTCGGCCGGGGCACATAACAGATAAAATGATAGAAAGGGTTCCATAAGTGTCATATATCATTCCACCGAATAGATCTATTCATAGAATCGTTTAGTGAACTTAATCCTATTATGGTCCCTACAACGATTGGGGTATATTTAATGGAAGGATCGGACTGGACACTAATTCACGACTATAAATAGATTTATAAGAGTTGGACTTCATTACCATATAAATTGTCATGATGCGCGTATGTTGCTAGACGTAACTCTTGAACATGAGGGTATTCCGAAGAATAATGGAGACATTCTCGGAATAAATTAAAATCATTTAATAGTCCCTCATTGTTATACGGTTATGAATCTAGAAAGTCACACACAAAAAGAGCATCAAGAATAAGGCAATTAACGAGCTTGGTATTAAGTTAGAAACAAGTTAAAGAGTTAACGTTATTTATTTTGGACGTTAATTGTTAAGCGGGCCAAAAGTATAAATACTGATAAGTATTGGGGCCAAAGTACAAATACTAAAAGTATTGGGGCTAAAGTACAAATACTGAAAGTATTGGGGTTCAAAGTATAAATATTGAAAATGTTGGCGCCAAAGTGCAAATACTGAAAGTATTGAGGTCAAAATGCAAATACTAAAAGTATTGGGGCCAATGTACAAATACTAAACGTGTTGGGTTCTAAGTGCAAATACTAGTCTTCACTAGAAGACAAATAACAAGTTGCACTAGAAGACAAACAACAAGTTGCACTAGAAGACAAACAACAAGTTGCACTAGAGGACAAACAACAAGTTGCACTAAAAGACAAAACACTAAAAGACAAACAACAAGTTGGCAAAGGTAGATGTCTTATGCATGGTTGACACTTGGCAAAAGGAATAAGTCTTGAGAAGACTTGTCATGCCATTTGTCACAATCCTACACAACACAAGACTCTATATAAAGGTCATTATTTGTCCTTCATTGTTGTTGTTTTTTCGGCCAACACAAGAGAAGAAAAGATGGCAAAATTCTCTCATTTCTTTCATGGTATTTTCGGCCATAGTGAAGATAGGGTGGTAGGATTTTTCTCTTGCCTTCTGACTTTATACAAACTTAGATCTTTCACCGAGAAGCTAGCACATTTACTTGGTTGGTGGTGTTTATCATTGAATGCTCGTGTGTTTCGATCTATGGCCTTCACACTTGTGAAGGAGGCTAGTCCATGCCATCTCATTTTCATCATCATTTCGGCCATTAACAGGAACGGAGAAAAGGATGAGAGCTATGTCTTCTTCCTTGATGCTCTCGACCAAAGCATGAAAAAAGATAAGAGTTATTCTTTTTGTTTTCTAGCTATATACAAGCTCTTATCTACTTTTAGTAGCTAGTGCATTTACTTAGTTTGTAGTATTAACCATTGGATGCTTGTGTGTTTTGATCTAGAGCCTTTGCAAGCGTGAAGAAGGCTTATCCACGCCGTAGCATCTCCGCCGTGATTCCATCTTCTCTCGGCTATTAACAGGACGTATACCGTTATATCTCTCATTTACTTTATAGTATATTTGATATATTATATGTTGCATATTGTTTACCATGGACTTTACTTCGGAAGTGTATGTGATTACAAATGATTATATTGAAATTTTTTTAAATGTTCAACGCTTCCGCTTAACTTTGATATGTTGTGAATCATACGTTTCCGAGAATTGATCCTTTCAATTCCAACAATCTCCAAGCTAGCAACAAGGTGCTCTAAGCTTTTTATCCAAGAAATTCAAGGTGTGGGTTTTTATAAAACTTGAGATTTCTGAAATTTTAGTGCATATATATGATTTGTGATGATAGATTCTTGCTTAGCTAGTCAAACAATGGAAGAAATGTGTTGATAACATGGCTCAATATCACTTGTATAAAATCTACCATTGAAGATGCTTTGAGTTATTTGATGATATATAATCGATTCTTACCATGTAAAAGTGCCTAGGTAATGCTTATTAATGTTGCTAGGTGTTGCTAAAACTTGTAGTAGTTGTTGTAATTAATATAGAAGCAAAATAAACAAGATACACATAATAGCGTATTCTGGACAGATTGATGCGGTTGGAAGTTTTGGTTCGTTTGAGTGGCTGAATAATTTTAGAACAATTTGGAAACATATGAGGTTATAATAGACTCATAGAGGAACAATTCTTGTGTTGAAAGGCTTCTGAGGAAAAATTGTTTTCTTGTTCAAAACCACTTATTACAGTAGGTTACGGGAATTTTGCTGAAACTGGACAGCTCACTGCCTTGAGTTTCTTTTGCATATTAAAAATAGTAAACAACCTCAGAATCAAGCCAAACTTTCACAGTAACTAAATTAGGCAATTAGAAACAAACTTCATGTTTTAGGGAAAGTCATATTCCAACATTTAAATTCTCTGAATGTTCCATTTTCAAAATGACTCAAGAATTGCACTCATTCCAGACAATCAAATGTAGTTGCACAAAATTTGTTATAACTGAGTCAATTTAGATTGGAATTCAGCTTTGTTTGATTCCAAAATTATCTACACTTGAAGAGATTTAATTCTATACCAAAAACAGAGTATTTGGAGTTCGGGAAGGTAGGTAACTGATTTGCCAAATTTAGTTCATTGCAGTGGCATAGGCATTGGCTTAGATGAATTAGTTAAGTTCTAATGCTTAGTGTATTTGATTAAATGGCTAAGTTACTAGTTTCCGATAATGTTTAATGATGTTATACGACCTCTAGATGTGTTAGGATACTTGTGTAATTGTTAATATGAATTATATTGCTTGATTGCTCGTTGTTTACCCGATTTACTATAAATGTCAACTATATGCTAGTTGTGATCTCGATGCCAACTTGATTGCTATAAATGCTCGTATTATGTGAACTTGAACTTGAATTAGTATCAAAATGGGTTGCAACCACCTAGTCTTAAGTCTCTTGCTTGGGAACATTGCTACCCTAGGAGAATTGGCCCTTATGTTTAGGCACAATGCTAGCTTCAGAGAGAGTTGTCCTTCTTGCTTGGGCACAATGCTACCCTTGGAGAATTTTTCTTGCTTGGACACATTGCTACCTTCAGAGAGTTGGATAAGTGAATGTGAATGTGACGGTTGGTCATCGAATGAAAATGATGCGATGTGAAAACAATGCTACCCTCAAAGTCTTTTCTATTACTTGGGCACATTGCTACTCTTGGAAAAGTTAGTAAAAATGATGTGATACTAAAGAGTAAGCTATTTCTTACTTAGTATGTGATATATGACTTGTATATAAAAACTTGATTGTTTCTTGATTGCAGATGATACCTGCATTGTACTCAAAGGTTTCCAAAATGGTTTACAAACAGGAAAATATATTCAAAAACAAAAACTTCCCAGATTCCCCCCTCGCTGAGCTTTGGTGACGGATAAGCTTACCCTATTTTGTTTCCCCCTTTCAGGAGATGAAGATAATAATGTTCAATGCCGTGAAACTTACCCTTATTGTGGTCAACTGGAAGTTCTCGATGCATGATATGCACCTATTCTATGTGTATGGTTGAATAATATGACTTGAAAATTATATTGTATATATATTTTGTATGAATAGGTGGTTTTAATCATCAAGAACTTGTATAAGTAAACTAACTTAGTCATTGGTTGAAAAGTTTAGTTTAATGAAAAAGTTAGCTATTCTACAGGTAATACACGTAGCTGGTTTTGTTTTTGGGCACTTGGCTATGTGTTGGCTGATAGGAAGTAATCTGGATATTGTTAAGCCTTCTCTTAATGCAAGTATCAAATGTACATTTCCATGTTGGTTGTTCAATTGATTATATCCTGTTGGTGGATGAATGAATTGTGTTCGAGTTTTGGAGTTGTGGTGTTGAGGAGAATGTTTTGGAGAAGTAGATTGTGGCTTTTCTGTCTGCACCTGAAGAAAAAGAAAATTGTTTTGTCCATATTACAACCGTTATGCTGGCCAATTTTTGAGGAAACTATTGATAAGATGAAAATTTGACTAAGTATGGATTGATAATCGAATTAATTGTCGCCCTCGAACTTATTTCTATGCAGGGTTAGGTTCAGGGCGTGACAACTTTAGTGGTATCAGAGCTTAGCCAGTTGGTTAGGCAAAGTTGGGGTTAGAACCCCAGGCAAGTGGGTAGAAATCTTGATGTGAATAGGTAACTTAAGTTGTTGTGTTTATGTATGTGATTTATGTGCTACATGTGAATCTTATGTGAACAACGTGCCTTGGATTGTTATATAGTTATGTGAGTTAGTTATATACTAAATGTACTACCTATATTACTAATGTTATACTACTTCCCTAACACTTGTATAACATATAACGGAGAGTGGGTGTCTCTTACCATATATGGCAGGTGGTCCCAGAACACGTGGTAATCAAAATGACGAGGGGGAGGATAATGCTGGTAGAGAAGGCCGACAATTAGTAGAGGACCAGGTACTGCAGCAGATGGTCCAGATGGTACAAGTTATGGGATGACAGCCTGTTGGATGTTTGGGTACTAAAAGCGGAGCCGAAAATGGGGCGGGAAGCAGTGTCACAGAGATGGAGGTAACCGGGGTAATGATACACTTAAGGAGTTCCTGACTTACTACCTCCCTAAGTTTATGGGTCAACCAGATGATGAAAAAGCAGAGTATTGGGTCTCCCGAATGGAGAAAATCTATGCGGCAATGGATTACACGGAGGAAATGAAGGTCACCCTTGTCACGCCCTAACTCGACCCCACTTACGATCAGTTAGGACGCAACGGAATTTCGATAGTATAACGATAGTAACACTTACATCAGGGCTCTAAACCAACCCTCATAATTCCATACAACCAACTCCAAAGATCAACAACAACTCCACAACCAAACCAACAACATACAACATAACCATTCCTATATATTAAACTTCCATTCATCAGTTTATTCATAAGTTATACGCCTCCGTTCCAACATCAACCATAGGACATATCATATATTTGTAAAATAGATTATAACCAGTTTAGCAACCTAATCATGTTCAAATGAAAGACTACTGAACTAGAGTTATATAATTCTTGATCTTCAAGTAAGTTATATACAATACATCATACTACAAAAGCTAAGACAACCTCATGGATATGACTCTGACACATAAGGCTCCTCCACAGAAGGCACATACTCAGCTTCTTGAGGAACGTACACAAAGTCTGGCTTAATAACACCTGAATACAAATAACGAATGAGAGTGAGCTTAATAAAATAAGCCCAGTGAGGATTCGATAGATCTTTTACAAGTATTTACTATACTCCTTGGAAATTATCCTTTGAGCAGTAAAAACATAATAAACATCAATAACAATATAGGCACAACAATAATAATATCCAATCAATAAGGATACTCTAGTTGGTGTAGCTTCAAACGCCATCACGATCTCAACCATCTTCTTATAACTCCCCATTACTTACGCACCTGAGGTACCATACTAGCCCCTCTCTCCATGGCACCTCCACCCATGCGAGCTGGGGGTAATCTATGATAGTTATGTCGTTATCAACTTGACAGCCCAACATTGCATGAGAGGTGGCACACACATACCAAGACTCATGACAATAATAATAATCATTCATATCATAGGAGGACAACAAAGTAGGTTGCCTATCTCCCGGCTTTATCAATAACCAATCAGTTAACATCATTTCAACAACATAACATCAATTAATTAATTAACAACTCAACAACTAAGTTAGATGATAAAGTAGGCCATCCAACTTAACATGCATTAAACCACTCAACCAAACCCGAATCTAACCAACAACAACCCATGATTCAACCTCTCAAACACCACTCAAACAACTAAAGACATTATTTCAACATTTAAAGAAAGATTACTCAAACTTCTAAAAATCATAACTCTCAATCTACTAATCTAATAACCTCCAGTTTCTATCACTTACCCACTCAAGCAACTACATTATCCCCCTTGGAAACCAACCACAATCCATCCAAAACAAGCCCAACAACCCTAAAATCTCAATGCACAATGGTTGAAATTTTTGGACTTTCACCACGACATCACAATCAAAATTTCGGCATTACAACATTACTACTACGTATTTAATAAACTTTTAGAAGCTAACAATAATCAATTCCAACCACCATAACTCCATGAAATCAACAATAAGCCAATAACTCAATTTTAATACCCGAAAAATAGAAATATATGCTACAACCGTTCAAAACAGCTATAAACCCATATAAATGATCCTTAACAGCTACTGAGCAATATTCTAACATCAATTCAATATTTCAACGGTTAAAAATTCAATTATATGAATTGACATAAAAATAGCATTTTGAGATCTAGAATTTTTCTCTCACCTTTGATGCAAACTAAGGTTAGAAATAGGTAGAATGGATGCCCAACAAGCAATTTCAAGCTTTGAATGAAGTGATTTGGACTTGAATTGCAAAATCTATGAGAAAATCACTTGAAAACCTTAGAAAAATGCCTTCTCTTTGTTCCCTTGGCATTTTCAGTTATGTAGGTATTTTTGGAGGTGTTTTTATGCTATTTTAGTGTGTGTTGGTGATATAAGCTCAAGGTCAACAAAAATAATAAAAGTCAAAGTTGATTTTTCTAGTCTTTTAATTAGTATTTTTAGTCTTTTAATTATGTTTCTTGACTATTTTGCTCACCAACATGCATTTAACACTCAAACTATTTTTAGGTAGTTTATTTCAGATGACAACAATTTTTATTTGCATACATTAATACCCGACTCGGTTAAAAACTTAATTTTTGTAAAAGAAGGTGAAAAGTCATATTATTTGTTTTCAAATGTCTTTTGAATGCACAATTAATCTAAAATAATTTAATACCATATATAAATACATTTATATTAATATATACTAGGTCAACGAAAGTCAATGCAAGAATCGGGTTTAGAAGAAATCACTATTTGGCTCAAAAATGCTATTTTTGGCCTGAAAAGTCCATTTAAATTTTTATTCCGTTTCAGAATCAATTTTTATCAAACACGGGTCTATTAATAACAGAGGACTAGGTTTTCAAACCCTAAAAACACCCGTGTCAAAATTTTAGTAGACGTGCGTTCAAAATACTATTCACAAAAACCGACGATAAAATTTTCGATGCCCATTTTGATGAAAATTTCATGAATACACACATAGCATGTAATAGGAATATAAATCACAAAATTAGCACATTCTAACTTATATAACAGATAAACATGTCAAAACACGTAATTCTATACAAAGGTGAAATCTTGGGTTTCACATTCTCCACCCCTTAAAGAAATTGCATCCGCGTAATTCTCGAACTGACAGATAATTAAATCCTCAATCGTTACACTTAACAATACTTCTCTTAGTTCCCATTTATCTCTTAGGATGACACTTAAACAAATACCTCAATTGAAATAAACTCCGTTGACTGCAAGTTGATGATCATAATTCCTAGACAATCTTTAATTCATAATTCTCTCCCACCTAACATCATATTGCATATGAAAGAAATTGCAACTCCAAGGTCTAAGCATGACTCCACTACTTATCAATCATCCTCTATTACACAAAAGAGTTCTGTGAACACCCCGAGAGTTTAAAAACTCATTCACGATAACATGAATGATTACTGATCAAGGCAATATCCTAAAAGTGACATTGGTCAGAATATGACTATTATGAAATTTACAAGGAAATAAGGATATGGAAAGTCATATTCGAGCCAACAATCAAGTGAACAAGAGGTCAAACATGTTAGAGAATCAAAAGCCTAATAGTTTAATAAAGAAGCATGATAACTAAGATAAGAAATGTCTCAGTACCTATCAGTTAAATAAATATGAACAAAGGATGATGACGAGTCAAAATAGTGCTGAGTATGTTGAACAAAAATTCCTGAACAAGTAGACATTTCAATTCTCGATGATTGTTCAAGGAACCAACAAGTAAGTTGTACTTGAGGCGAAATGAAATTAAGAAATAAGATATGATTAATTCAATTGAAAACATGAGTGACAAGAGCATCTTAGCACGTAATACCAAATAAGTACGAATAAGAAATGATAATAACAGGACAGTGCCATGTACTTTGAGTGAGCAATTACAAGCAAAGTAATGGCTTAGCATTTAATAATAAAACAATAGAATTAACAAAGATCAACAAGAATGACAATGATGTACTTAGGTAGGGAGTACATCAAGCAAGTGACATTCGAATATGTAAAATGGTATACAAAATGAAAAATTACTTTCAAATGAATAGTAATAGGATTAAATAAAATATTGAAATCAATGGCTGGAGATTTAGAATGAAATATAGAAGTCTCAAACCTTAACTCCAATAAGCGACATTGCTATAAGAAGCAAATATGAATGTTAAGAATATAAACAATGTCAAATGAGTATATGATCCATTAATCCAATAAAAAAAACTTTCAAGAAACAATTGATATGCTAGAAAAGTGTAACTCTCTCTGAAATAAGTAAGAATAGAGTAAAAAAGAATAAGACCAATAGAATAGGAAGCACAAAAGGGGTATTCCATCTACACACTTAAACACCAACAAGTCAAATCCTACAATCTATCTCTCTTCAAAACAAGACATTAAGGAGATCTAGAGAACCTGAGGAGTCATACAATCACTCCAAAATTTATATTCCGCACCAGACCAATCACTAAACAAGATAAATCACCGATTACCCAACACGATTCACTGATGAAGACTCCAAAATCTGATAACACAATACAAATTCATACTAACTCCTTATAACACAAGAGAATCCCCAATCAACAATTTAGAAAGTCATACCACCTAAAACTCTAAAGCTCGATGTAAGCAAGTAAATGTTCAGCCACTAAAATGCATTCTTATTTCCTCAAATAATTCTATCTTTCAACAATTACATCTTCGAATAAAGTAACTTTAGTCAGGAATCACTCCAATTGTCTCCAAGGTTTAAAGATCAAAACTCCAAAATATCCATTAATAATATAGCAATCCCAAATAGTAGAAAAATTCACATGTTATACCACACTTCATTCTATTAACAAATATACATACTTAATTCCTCAAATAAATTTATTCTAAAATAACATCAAGAAAGTATAATATGAGTTGAGACTCCAAAAGTGTCTAATCACAACCTCACGGAAACCTCAACTTATGATCTATCTCCAAGTAATAACAAGTTAAACATAGCTAGAAAATTAATTATAATCATCAAGATACATTGTTATTTCCTTGAACAACTTCATTCTCGCTAAAGAAACATCAAGAACAGATCCATTAAACTGAGACTAAAATCCATAAGCATAATAATCAAGATCTCAATGATAAACTATTAGAATAATAATAACTTAAAATCACAACCTACCTCTGGTTCCAAAAGCTTTTGCAGCTTCCCTTGGCATTAAATGGTCATTCACAAGTTAAACAGGTATGCAACTATATCATATGAAAGACAAGTACAACGTAATACACAATTATCATGCAATTATCATACAATACAACATTATCACATAACGCACAACTCAGCACATATGAAATAAATATCACCTAAGCAGGTTACATCACGTAAGCAAGTTATAAGCAATTAAAGTCACATAAGCAACAAACTTCACATAAGGCAAATTGATCACGTAACTCACATTAGTCACTTAAAGTACATTGAGCAACTAAAGCACGTTGTTTCACATAAGCTAGTTATAAACAATTAAAACCACATAAACAACTAACTTCACACAAGACATTTCGATCACATAAAACACATTTGTCACATAATACATATGCAGGTTATTTGACGAGTAACTAAAATTTCGAGGATGAAATTCTTTTAATGGGGGAAGGATGTGAGACCCAGTTTCCAAATTCGCATGCATTACATTTATTATGTGAAATTAAAAATAAATTTATACTTTATATATATTTATATCCTTGTATACCCTAAATGGTAGCTAGATACAATAGAAATAAGGCAAGAATAAGATAGAATTAAGTTAAAAACTAGAGAATAAGATAGAATAGCTTGCGGGGTAACTTTGCAAATATTAGAAACTTTGAGGCCAAAAAGAAATTATCTAAACTTTATCTAGGACACTAATTAAAGTACCTAGGACTAAGATTGGCTTATAAACTACACTTGTAACACAAGGCTATAGAAAGAAAAGAAAAGGGAGAGAATTACAAGCTAAAAAAATACTTGGGGTCAATACGTAAAACTTACAAACTTTAGGGGCTAATTTGCAAATACCAACAGATATTCTTGAGCACCAAGTTTACATTTTAAAACTAGACTTAATTTTGCCTAATTGCTTATGAGTCCCTTGGTCAAGACAAGAGAGAAATAAGGCTAGTTTACAAATAGAAAAGTTGTAGGGTCAAAACTACAATTAAGCAAAAGTTTAGTCTTGGCCAACAAGATTTGACTTAAAACAAAAGCACAAAGATTCTCTTGGAAGCTCCTATGGCCTGCCACAAGAGCAAGCTTAGTGGAGCTTTCTAAGCCATTTTTCTTGCAATAATTTATGAAGAACAAAGCTAAGGCAAGCCATTTCCAAGGTATTCCCACAATCTCCAAACTAACAACACGGTGTTCTAAGCTTTTTATCCAAGAAATTCAAGGTGAGGGTTTTTATAATAAAACTTGAGATTTCTGAAATTTCAGTGCGTATATATGATTTGTGATGATAGATTCTTGTTTAGCTAGTCAAATAATGTAAGAAATGTGTTGATAGCATGGCTCAATAAAAGTGCCTAGGTAATACTTATTAATGTTTCTAGGTGTTGCTAAAGCTTGAAGTAGTTGTTGTAATTAATATAGAAGCAAAATAAACAAGATACACATAATAGCTTATTCTGGACGGATTGTGCATTTGGAAGTTTTGGTTCGTTTGAATGGATGAATAATTTTAGAAATATTTGGAAACATTTAGGTTATACTAGACTCATAGAAGAACAATTCTTGTGTTGAAATGTTTCTGAGGAAAAATTGTTTTCTTATTAAAAAACACTCATTACAGTAGGTTACAGGAATTTTGCTGAAACTGGTCGCTCACTGCCTTGACTTTATTTTGCATATTAAAAATAGTAAACGATATCAGAATCAAACAAAACTTTCACAGTTGCTAAATTAGAGAATTAGGAACAAACTTCGTGTTTTAGGGAAAGTCAGATTCTAACATTTAGATTCTCTAAATTTTCCATTTTCAAAATGACTCAAGAATAGCACTCAATCTGGACAGTCAAATGTAGTTGGACTAAATTGGTTATAACTTAGTCAATTTAGATTGGAATTGAGCTTTGTTTGATTCCTGAATTATCTATACTTGAAGAGATTTAATTCTATACTGAAAACAGAGTATTTGGAGTTCAGGAAGATATGTAACTGATTTGCCAAATTTAGGTCATTGCAGTGGCATAGGCATTGGCTTAGATGAATTAGTTAAGTTCTAATGCTTAGTGTATTTGATTAAATGGCTAAGTCACTAGTTTCTACTAATGTTTAATGATGTTATATGACCTCTAGATGTGTTAGGATACTTGTGTAATTGTTAATATGAATTATATTGCTTGATTGTTCGTTGTTTACCCGATTTACTATAAATGTCAACTATGTGCTAGTTGTGATCTCGATGCCAACTTGATTGCTATAAATGCTCGTATTATATGAACTTCAACTTGAATTAGTATTAAAAGGGGTTGAAACTGCTTAGTCTTAAGTCTCTTGCTTGGAAGCATTGCTACCCTTGGAGAATTGGCCCTCATGCTTGGGCACAATGCTACCTTTGGAGAGAGTTATCCTTCTTGCTTGGCAACAATGCTACCCTTGGAGAATTTCTCTCTCTTGGGCACATTCTACCTTCGGAGAGTTAGATAACTGAATGTGAATGTGACTGTTGGTCACCGAATGAAAATGATGCGATGTGAAAGCAATGCTACCCTTAGAGTCTTTTCTCTTACTTGGGCACATTGCTACTCTTGAAAAAGTTAGTAAAAATGATGTGATGCGAAAGAGTAAGCTATTTCTTACTTAGTATATGATATATGACTTGTATATAGAAACTTGATTGTTTCTTGATTGCAGATGATACGTGCATTGCATTCAAAGGTTTCCAAAATGGTTTACAAACATGAAAATGTATTCAATAAAAAACTTTCCTAGGTTCCCCCATCACTGAGCTTTGGTGACGGATAAGCTCACCTTATTTTGTTTTCCCTTTTTAGGAGATAAAGATAATAATGTTTAGTGCCATGAAACTTACCCTTATTGTGGTCAACCAGAAGTTCCTGATGCATGATATGCACCTATTCTAGGTGTATGGTTGAATAATATGACTTGACAATTATATTATATATATATTTTGTATGAATAGGTGGTTTTAATCATCAAAAACTTGTATAAGTAAACTAACATAGACATTGGTAGTAATTGGTTAGAAAGTTTAGTTTAATGACTTAGTTAGCTATTCTACAGGTAATACACGTAGCCGGTTTTGTTTTTAGGCACTTGGCTACGTGTCAGCTGATAGGAAGTAATCTGGATATTGTTAAGCCTTCTCTTAATGCAAGTATCAGAAGTATATTTCCATGTTAGTTGTTCAATTGATTATATCCTGTTGGTGAAAGAATGAATTGTGTTGGAGTTTTAGAGTTGTGGTTTTGATGAGAATGTTTTGGAAAAGTAGACTGTGGCTTCTCTATTTGCATGTTAAAGAAATAAAAAATTGTTTTGTCCACATTACAGCTGTTATGTTGCCCAATTTTCGAGGAAACTATTAATAAGATGAAAATTTGACTAAGTATAGATTGGTAATTGAATTAACTGTCACCCTCGGACTTAGTCCTACGTAGGGTTGGGTTCGGGGTGTGACAATTATTACATCCTGGGAAGAACTTATTCAAAAATTCTTACGTAGGTTCTTTCCAATGGCCAAGACTATCACTTTGCAAACAGACATCATGACATTCGCTCAGTCAGACTTAGAGTCATTTCATGAATCATGGGAAAAGTTTAATGATCTTAAGAATCAGTGTTCTCATCATGGTGAACGTCCTGAACTCTTGCATTACTTTTTCAAAGGTCTTATACCTCAGCAGAAAATGATGGTTAATGCAATGAGCAATGGAGGTTTCTATAACCTCACAATGGACGAAGCTTGGAGTAGAATAGAGAATATAGCTGAAGACTCTCTTCAGAACACAACAATAGATAGAGAGAGTAAAAGCACCAACAATCCCCAAAAGAGGGCATTGTTCAAAGTTAACTCCAACTCTGATTTAACAGACAAAGTAGATGCCCTAGCTCACCAAGTTGAAAAATTCATCTCTCTAGGGCCTACTTCTTCACAAGCTCCTCAAATCTTGGAAGTATGTGTCGTATGCTTTGCAGTAGATCACTATACTCTGGATTGTCCAATCAGTTCACAATTCCCCAAGTTCATGCAAGAACAAGTCTATGCCATTCAAGGATATACAAGGAATTACAATCCTTATGCTAACACGTATAATCCTGGCTGGCGAGACAATCCCACATTTTCATGGTGACAAGGGAATCAAGAGCCTCAGTTTCCTCAATAACAATATCAGAAACAACATGGAAACTTTGAGCCTCGATTCCCCCAATTGCCATATCAAAAGCCACAAAGTTCTAACCCTTCTGGTTTTTACCAAGTTCAAAAAGATCCATTCAGAACATAACAAAACAATTTTCCCGCTCTTCTTCCTGCACAGTCATCCTCCGATGACAAGTTTGAGAAACTCCTACAAGTGGTCCAAGTTTAGCAATACTCTATTGCTAAACTTGAGGGCCAAATCAGGCAACTGGCCCAAAATCTAAGTAGGAGAAATGAGGGCAAACTCTCATCTCAGACCGTGGAAAATCCACGAGGACAACGTAGTAATGTCCAAATTGGGAACATCCAAGAACAGGCTAAGGTTGTGACAACTCTTAGGAATGGGAAAATAATAGACAAAGAGGTTAGAGAAAAGAATAAGGATGTTCCTGAGGAATTAGAGGAACTTGAGATCAAGGATTTAAGCAATGATGTCAATGACTCCTGTAGGAATGAAAACCTAATGGTTGAGCCAATAGTTGAACCATCTTCTCAAGTACATTTCCTAACAGCTCTGTCCCGTCCAAAATCGATGGATGATCCTAAATAGCTCAAGGTCTTAAAGCATTCAAAAGATATCAAGATCAATCTACCTTTAGTAAAGGTAATTCAACAGATCCCAGCCTATGCAAATTTTTGAAGGATTTGTGTGTGAAAAAGAGACGGACCACTTCCATTCCAAAAAAGGTCCGACTTATTGAAAAGGTTAGTAGCATCTGCACTCGAGGGCTGCCTCAAAAATGCAGTAACCCATGAGCTTTCACCATTCCATGTTTCATTAACGACCAACGCATAGAAACCGCCTTGCTAGACTTAGGGACTAGTATTAACCTAATCCCTCACATAGTTTACTAAAGGCTAGGTCTTGGGGTATTAACACCAACTAATGTGACTTTTCAATTGGCAGATAGATCTGAGAGAAGACCTCGAGGCATTGTAGAGGATGTTCTTGTTAGAGTTGGAGAATTTCTGTTCCCAATGGATTTTATAGTGTTGACATGGATTTAGGCTTTGATAACAAAAATACCACTCACGTTTTACTAGGTATACCATTTCTTGCAACAGCTGACGCTGTTATTTACTGTAGGACGAGAATGATAGAATTGACCTTCGGGAACATGAGAACTAAGTTAAGGGTTGCTAATGCATCCAATAAGTTGAACCAATATGAGGAAGAAGAATAATTTCCCTTAGATGCCATTAATTCATGCATAGGTGAATTTGCCCACTCACTCGTGACCCTTGATGCAGAAATAGCTGAGCTTGAATAGCTCTTATATGAATTCGACATTTCACCAAAAACGGTCGCTTACACTTCTCTTGTTACTAATCCAGATAAGATTGATCAAGTAACGATCCCTCTCTCTAAAGTCTCTGATTGTCCCACAATTGAGTCTCTACTAGCGTTGGAACTCAAAACCTTCCCTGAACATCTTAACTATGCCTACTTAGGCCCTAATGAGACCCAACCAGTCATCATTGCTTGGGATTTGACTATCGAGAATGAATACAAACTCTTAAAAGTCTTAAGTACTCAAAAAAGGCAATAGGTTGGATTATTTCTAACTTGAAGGGAATTGATCCTTCTGTGTGTATGCACAAAATTCACCTCAAAGAATGAGTTACTCCTTCTCGAGAATTTCAAAGAAGACTAAATCCAAATATTGGTGATGTCGTCCACAAAGAGATTATCAAGTTACTTGATGTGGGTATTATCTACCCGATCTCTGATAGTCCATAGGTAAGTCTGGTACAAGTGTTACTGAAGAAATCCGGGATTACTGTGGTCCCAAATGACAAAGGTGAGCTTATTTCTACACGAACCACCATTAGGTTGCATGTATGTATTGATTACAGAAAGCTGAACTCCAAAACTAAGAAAGATCACTTCCGTTTACCCTTCATCGACCAAGTCTTAGATAGAGTAGCTGGACAATGCTACTACTATTTTTTGGACGGGTATTTGGGATACAATCAAATCCTAATCTTCCATGAAGATCAGGAAAAAACTATATTCATATGTCCCTATGGGACCTTTCTATTCCGGCATATGCCTTTCGGTCTTTGCAATGCACCTGTGACGTTTCAAAGATGTGTGATAGCCCTTTTCTCTGATATGATCGAAAAGTTCCTAGAAGTCTTCATGGATGACTTCTCAGTGTTTGAAGCTACTTTCGACGAATGACTTACAGACCTTTCACAAGTGCTAGACTGATGTGTTGAAATAAATCTGGTTCTAAGTTAGGAGAAGAGCCACATTATTGTTAGACAAGAAATAGTACTGGGCCATGTTGTCTCACAGGATGGTATCCATGTGGACCTACCTAAAGTCGAGATAATAAAAAAGTTACCTGCGCCTAAGATGGTGCGTGACATTTGTTCATTCCTTGGTCATGCCGGTTTTTATCGGCGTTTTATCAAGGATTTCAACCATATTGCTCAACCACTCTCAAGTCTGTTAGCACATGATACTCAATTCAATTTCGATGACAAGTGCTCTAACGCTTTTGAGAAGCTAAAATCCTTGCTTTCTTCTGCCACTATCATCCAGCCTCCTGATTATAGCCTCCCATTTGAGATAATGTACGGTGCATCTGACTATGCAGTGGGAGCTGTATTAGGACAGGGTCAGGATAAGTTGCCAAGTATGATATATTACGCTAGCAAAACTCTAGATGAAGCTCAAAAGAACTATTCAACCACTATGAAGGAGTTGTTGGATGTAGTATTTTCCCTGGACAAATTCAGATCATATATCCTTGGATCGAAAGTAATAGTTTACACAAACTATGCGGCTTTACGGTATTTACTAACAAAACAGGATACAAAGCCCCGTTTAATCCGTTGGCTATTACTACTTCAAGAGTTTGATTTAAAGGTCAAGGATAAAAAAAGAAGTGAAAACTCTATTGCTGATCGTCTATCACGTCTTGTATGTGATTTTCCTTTTGATTCTCTGTCTTTCAAAGATACATTTCCTGATGAACAACTTTTTGCTATCTTACATCAGACCCCTTGGTATGCCCACTTTGTCAATTATTTGGCTGTCCAAGAGTTTCTAAATCACTGGGGTAAAATGGAAAAGGAACATTTTATGGCACAAGTTAAGTATTTCATTTAGGAAGACCCTTATCTTTTCAAAATTTGTGTCGATCAGGTCATTAGGAGTTGTATACCTGAGGACGAGTTTGACAACATACTCTAATTTTGCCACTCTGAAGCATGGGGTGGCCATTTTGGAGGCAAGAGAACAGCTATCAAAGTCCTAAGGTGTGGGTTTTTTTGGCCCATAATTTTCAGAGATGCCCAGCAAATTTGTAAGAATTTCCCCTAATGTCAACAAGCTGGATCTATCTCAAGAAGGTACATGATGTCCCTATCACCCATTCTCGTATGTAAAATATTCGATGTATGGGATATCGATTTTATGGGTCCCTTTTTTCCTTCTTCTGGGTACACCTTTATTCTTGTAGGTGTCGACTATGTGTCTAAGTAGGTAGAAGCAGTGGCAACCCAAACCAATGACCATGTAGTTGTGGTCAAGTTCATAAAGAGAACATCTTTTCTCGTTTCGGGGTACCACGTGTGCAACTTAGTGACTGTGAAACCCCAGATTTTATCTATACGTGAAATTGCATGTTTTGACCTATATATGTGTTATTTGAGTTAAAGTACGTTAATTCTGTGATTTATACTCCTATTACATGCTATGTGAGCATTCATGAAAGTTTCATAAAAATCGGCATTGAAAATTTTATCATCAAGTTTTGTGAATAGTATTTTCGAAACACGTCTGCTAAAATTTTGAAATTGGTCTTTTGTGTGTTTGAAAACCTAGTCCTCAGATATTAATAGACCCGTGTTTGATTAAAACAGATTTTGAATCGAATTAGGAATTTAAAAGGCTTTTACACTTTCTTTTGTAAAAATTGAGTTTTATAGCTATTTGTATGTATATGTATGCATATGAAAATGTTGTCAACTATAATTAATCTACTAAATATAGTATATATGATATATATATATATATATGTAAGTAAAATAGACTAAAACAATTAAAAGACTAAAAATTGACAACTTTGACTTAGCCTATTTTATTTGACTTAGCATATATATACATATAATACATACATGATATAATAAAACAAAGCTGAAAACACCTAAAACACACACACACATGGCCGAAACTCCATAGGGAAGAAAGGGAAGTTTTTCAACTATTTTTCAAAGCAAATTTTTCATAGAAAACTCAATTGAAGTCCAAATCTTGTCATCCAAAGTTGGATTTTTCTTGTTAGGAATCCATTGCACACATTTCTAACATCATGTGGCATCAAAGGTGAGAGAAAACTTCTAGATCTAGAAATGTTATTCTTTGTCAATTTCATATAACTGCATTTTTATCCAATATTTTCTTAAATTGTCTTTAGATTATTTGCTCAGTAGTTGCCAATGTTCATTTATATGTATTTATAGCTGTTTTGATCGGTAGTAACACATATTTCTATTTTTCGGGTATTAAAATTGGTTTATTAGTTCATTGTTGATTAATTGTTATTGTAGTGGTTGTAATTGATTGGTTGTTGCTTCTAAAAGTTTGTTAATTGTTGTGTAGTAATGTTTGTAATGACGAATTTTTGATTTGAATGTCATAGCAAAAGTCTAAAAATTCAGCCTTGTTGCATTGCCAAAATAGGGTTGTTGGACTTCTTTAGGATGGCCTTTGGGTGGGTTCCGATGGGGCTAGCGTAGTTGCATGTGTGGCTGAGTGATAGAAAGTGGTTTGGAGGTTATCGGGTTTCTAGATTTTAAGTTATGAATGTTGGAAGTTTGTGTAGTCTTTCTTTAATATGTTGAAATGTTGTTCTTGGTTGTTTGGGTAGTAATTGAGTTGTTGATTCTTAGGTTAATTTTGATTAGGTTCGGGATTGAATGTGTGTTCAAATGCATGATAAGTTGGGTGGCCTACTTTTTCATCTAACTTAGTTGTTTAGTTGTTCAATTGATGTTATGTTGTTTGAGATGTTGATTAACTGATTGATGATTGTTGTTGTACTGGAAGACAACCTACTTTGTTGTCTTCTCAGAAAATAAAATGTTTAAATGTTATTGTTGTGAGTCATGATAGTGTGTGTCATTTCTCGGGCAGTATTGGGCTGTCGGGTTAAAAACGACATGACTATCATATGTTATCCCCTATCTTGCATGGGTGGAGATGCCATGGAGTATGGGTCTAGAATGGGGTACTTCTGGATTGTATCAATAGGCATACGAGGTTAATTGTGATCGTGATGGCATATGGAGCTACATCAACTTGAGTATCCTTCACAATTGAATGGTTATTTATGTGATAGAATTGAAAAGCTGATGTTAATGAAGTTGTTATTATTGTTGCTCATAGGATGATTTCCCAAAGGATAAAATAAATGTTTTCAAAAGATCTTTCGAATCCTCACTAAGTTTTGTTATATATAAGCTCACCCTCATTCATTTATTGTCATCGGGTGTAGCTGAATAAGACTTTGAGTACGTTCCTCAAGAAGCTGAGTATGTCCTTTTGTGGAGGAGTCTTATGTGCTGTAGTCATATCCATGAGTTTGTCTTAGCTTTTATAGTATATTGTATTGTATAACTTACTCAAAGATAAAGGCTTATATAATACTAGTTTAGTAGTCTTTCTTTTGAATATGATTAGGTTGCTAGCTTATAGCTTGTGATATGTTGTTGAAACGGAGGCATGTGACTTGTGGTTAGTATGTGGTTTGGTTGTTTAATATATGGTGTTGAATGTTGATGAATGGTTGTGGAGTTGTTGTTGATATTTGGAGTTGGTTGTGTGTTATTGTTAAGGGTTGATTTAGAGCCCTGATGTCCGTATTACAAATGTTATAATGCCGAAATTTTGTTGCGTCCTGACTGATTATAAGTGAGGTCGAGTAGGGGCGTGACATTAAGTGGTATCAGAGCGATTGTTTGGCTGTCAGCCGGGTTATTCTCGGAATATGGGTAGTGGTCTTAGCATGAAAGTATGTATGAAATGAAAGAAAAGTGAATAATGTGTTAATATGATTATGTGATTATGTTATTATGTGATTAACTTGATTACGTGCTTACGTGACTAATACTTATATGACTTATGTGCTTTACGTGAGTTTTGTTGCCTATGTGCAATTAACTGTCTATAGTCTGTCTATGTGTTATAACTTGTGTTAACTCTTTGATAGTAGAATGGTTGGGCGACCAAGAACATGTAGTAGGCCTGAGGAAGTTAATGAGGCATCGGGGAATGCTGCACCAGGCTGTGATCAGGGGTATGATCGTCTGGCTATGGCTATGGACAGAATGACTGAGGTCATGGCAGGGCAGGCACAGATTTTAGCGGGGCAGGCTGCTCAGGCACAGACCGTACAGACTCAGTTACAGAATGCTCAGGGTGGTTACCAGGGAGGTAGTCTATTGAAGGAATTTCTTGGGTATTTTCCACTGAGGTTTCAGGGTGAGCCTGACGATCGGAAGGCCGAAGCTTGGATCAATAAGATTGAGAAAATATTTGATCCTCTTGATTACACTGATGAGAGGAAGGTTACCTTTGCGGTGTACTTACTTGATGATGAGGATGGGGTGTAACGCCCTAACTCGACCCTCCTTACGATCAGTCAGGACACAACGGAATTTCGGCAGTATAACGACAGTAACATGGACATCAGGGCTCTAAACCAACCCTCATTATTCCATACAACCAACTCCACAAATTACCAACCAACTCCATAATCAAGTTAACAACATACAATGCAACCAAAATATACATTAAACATTATTTTACCATTTCATCCATAAGTTATACACCTCCGTTTCAACATCATACATAAGCTATATTATACATTGCAAAATAGATTGTACACCAGTCTAGCAACCTAATCATGTTCAAAAGAAAGACTACTAAACTAGAGTTATATAATTCTTTATCTTTAATTAATTATACAATACATCATACTACAAAAGCTAAGACAAACTCATGGATATGACTCCGACACATAAGACTCCTCCACAGAAGGCACATACTCAGCTTCCTGAGGAACGTACACAAAGTCTGGCTTAGTAACACCTGAATGCAAATAACGAATGAGAGTGAGCTCATATAAAACAAGCCCAGTGAGGATTCGATAGATCTTTTAAAAGCATTTACTATACCCCTTGGAAATCATCATTTGAGTAGTAAACACATAATAAACATCAATAACAATATAAACACAACAATAATAATAACAAATCAATAAGGATACTCTAGTTGGTGTAGCTTCAAACACCATCACGATCTCAACCATCTTCTTATAACTCCCTATTACTCACACACCCGAGGTACCTCATCTAGCCCCTCCCTCCATGGCACCTCCTCCCATGCGAGCTGGGGCTAGCCTATGATAGTCATGCCATTATCAACCCGACAGCCCAAGGCTGCCCGAGAGGTGGTACACACATACCAAGACTCATGACAATAATAATAATCATTTATATCACATGAGGAAAACAAAAGTAGGTTGCCTGTCTCCCGACTTCATCAATAATCAATAAATTAACATCATTTCAATAGCATAACATCAATTAATCAAATAAACAACTAACAACTAAGTTATATGACAAAGTAGGCTACCAAACTTAACATGCATTAAACCACTCAACCAAACCCGAATCTAACCAACAACAACCCATGATTCAACCACTCAAACACCACCCAAACAACTAAAGACATCATTTCAACATTTAAAGAAAGACAACCCAAACTTCTAAAAGTCATAACTTACAATTTACTAATCCAATAACCTCCAAACCAGTTTCTATCACTCACCCACTCAAGCAACTACATTACTCCCCTCGAAAACCAACCACAATCCATCAAAACTAAGCCCAACAGTCCTAAAACCTCAATGCACCATGGCTGAAATTTTTAGACTTTTACCACAACATCGCAATCAAAATTTGGGCATTACAACATTACTACCACTTATTTAACAAACTTTGAAAAACCTTGAAAATGCCTTCTTTCTTCTCCGTCATGGAGCCATGGTTTTTGATGTATTTTTTGTGGTGTTTTGGCTGATATTTGAGTATATATTAAGTTAAGTAATAAGTCAATGCAAAAAGAATTGATCAAAGTTGAAACTAGTTTAGTATTAATTGAGGAAATCATATGAGTTGGTATTGGTTCCTACCGTTAAGTTATGATGCTTTTGTGTTACGACTATACAGAGTTGTTGTACAAGCTTATGGAACCCAAGTCTCACTGTATATCCAAACATTTGGAAAAGTGTTTCCATCTTCATGTGTTGTATCTGTAGCCTATAATCATTTTGTGATATGTTTTTACAGAAAATAGCCACAACTCTTGATGTAGCTGACCCGCTAATCGTAGTTATAAATCAATCATAGCTAGGTTCTCATTTTGAGAAGATGGGTATGCGATATCATTGTATGTTGTGCTAATACTATATAACATATCATTAGTGCAAGTGGGAGATTGTTAGAGATACGCCCTAATGCTATATATTTGGATGACATATTTTGGGGCATTTTGACATTTACTTATGGCATCTGTGTCTATATGTTTGTTTGCATACTGACATAATTGTGACATTCATATTCTCCTACCTTTTGTATATGAATGACTATAAAATTTTTCATTAAAGAGATGTATTCTAATAGGGATTCGAATTTGATGGTATATTTCTTTAGTATGATAAATACTTAAAGTATTCATAGTTCTTAGATTATTTGATCAGGACTTCAATAATCTATTATGGACTATCACATGTGTTGTTACCTTTGATTAACATGGGGATGTTAATGATAAATGATGGTGAACCATGTGCCATAACAGTATAGGGACGCAATTAATAAACATATGAATGATTATTAATGGAATAGATCATTGAATGGAACGTGAATAATAAATTACATGACTTCGGATTAATAATTTATTATTCGTTGCAATTGTGCATGTAATCCTTTGAGTTGATACATGACGGCTGTCATTTGTTTTGGGGTTTGATTCTAGCGTTTCAATAATACTTGTCCCGACAAACGGGGTGAGATGTGTCTTCACGTAGATTCAATCGTCTAATATAGTGATTGATAGGTAGTGGTCAAAATAGGATCCATTAACCTCCAGCGTGACACATTCATGCATTTACTTATATGAGTGTATGAGTACTAATGTGTACTTGTATCATCTTACTTGCACTCACAGGCTTCTATGTGCATTTATATCGTTTTACTTGCATTGAGTGTTTTACATAAAGTAGACATTAGTTAAATATCTTTTAATGTCTTATATATATAAATGTTTACTAGGTACAGTAGAAATAAGTTAGAAACAGAGTTAGAAATATAAGAGTTAAGTAAAGTAACTTTCGGGGGTAACTTTGTAAATATTGGAAAACTTAGGGGTGAAAGTGTAATTAACTAAATTATGCTCGGACGCTAATTAAATAACCAAAAATAAGAATTAACATTTCCAAAATTCCATTAGAACCCTAAGACTATAAGAAATTTGAAAATAAAGTCGAGAACATAAATCCTTTAAAAGTTAGGGGCAAAAGTGGAGACTTTGGAACTTTCGAGGTCAAAATTTGCAATTATGAAAACTAACACTTGGAGATCAAGTTTGGCATTCTAAACTGGATATCGCATACACTAAATCGTACAAGGAACACCCCAGTCGAATTAGAAAAGGAACGGAGAAACTTTTATATTTTAGAAAAACACGAGAGGTCGATTAGCAAAACTTATAAACTTTTGGGGCTAAATTGTAAATACAAAAAGTTAAACTTTGAGACCAAGATTTCAATTATAACTAGAACATAAGTTTTCCTAATTACAAGAGAGACCCTACGGCTTCAAAAGGAATAAAGAAGTTCTACAAAAGCTAGAAAACATTTGAGGTCAAATAGTAAAGCTGAAAAACTTTTGGAGTCAAATTGTAATTATTAAAAGATGAACTTGGACACCAAGTAAACTAAATAAACTAGATTTCAACTATTCTAAATACCCTAGTGACCCACGTCTATAGGAAAGGAGAAAGAGAAAACTATTGGGAGTCAAATTGAAAACTTTGGAAACGATAAGGGTTGAACTGCGATTACTTGAAAATCTACTTGGGCACCAAGTTTTCTAGCTAAACTAAGATTTAAACTTTCCTAAATTACCTAGGAGGCCCACGACAATAAGAAGAAAAAGAAGAGGAAAGAATTGCAAAGCTACTAGAACAATTAGGGCTAAATTGCAAACAAGCCTAACATATATTGGCTTCTTGAAGAAGCCAATTGTCTTCCAAGATAGCTAAGCTTACAAGACACACATCCTAGGCTTGTTCTCCACTCCACAAGGCTGAAAACAAAATAAGAAAAAATAGAGAGAAAAATGCGAGAGAGAGGGAGGAAGAGAAAGATAAGAAAAAAGATAGGAAAATCTGGAAAATTTTCAGCTCAAGTGCTTATGTGTTCTTGCTAATTTCGAGTTTCTCTTGCACAACTCTTGCTTCTAATTGCTTGCTAAGGTGAGGGTTCTTTCAAAATAATTATTTATGAGATTTAAATGCATATTGATGGATTTATGAGGCTTGTATGGAGTTATAATTGCATATCCATGGTTGAAATGTTGTTGGAGCTTGTTGTTGATGATTTGAATCAAAGTTGTTGTTGCTGAAATTTTGAATGTTCTTGGATGATGAATGTTGTATCTAGCTATACAAATTTGATTGATTGTTGCTTATCTAGGTTGCTAGAGGTTGTTAGAATGTATAGTAGTTGTTCTTGATGATTTGGAAGCTAATCATTCAAGAATTCTCGGAATAGTTTTTCTTGAAAGATTTGTCCAACCCAAAATTTTGACCCGTTTTTATGACTAAACAATTTTATGAAAAATTGGAAAAATTCTGTGATGTATAAAACTTATATAGAAACATTTCTTATTTTGTCCAAGTAATGAGTAAAAATCTTTTTCATACTCAAAAACACTGAAGACAGTAGGTTTTGGAAATTTTGCTGCCACTGGACAGATTTGTGCAAACCCGAAATTTTAGCCAGTTTTTATAGCTGGATGATTTTAGAAAAAATTAGGAAAATTTCAGTATGTTTTAGACTCATAAAGAAATATTTCTTCTGTTGGCCATGTCATGATAAAAAATCATTTTCATGCTCAAAAACATACGAGACAGTAGGTTACAGGATTTTTGCTGAATCTAGACAGCTCACTGTCTTCAATTTTTTTTACATTTTAAAAATAGCAAACGATCTTGGAATTGAACGAAACTTTCACATTTGCTATATTAGGAAGTTAGGAACAACTTTCATGTTTTACAAAATGGCAGATTCTATCGTTAAAGTGCTCTGAATTTTCAATTCCCAAAATGATGCAAGAACAGCTTGCAATCTGGACAGAAAAATGTAGTTGCACGAAATAGATTATAACTCAGTCATTTTAGATCAAAATTGAGTTTTTCTTAATTCCAGAATTATCTACACTCGAAGAGCTTAATAGTGGCTAGAGAACAACATATATGCATATGACCTTCTATATATCATCAAATGTTATATGTTAGTTAAGGTGTTGTAGGTAGAAATTGTGAATAGATATGAAGATAATTCTTGATTCCTAGCTTGGATATGTAGTTTATATGTATATGTATATGTTTATTGCATGATTCAAAGGCTTAGAATCAAGAATGGGTGAATTTTTGTGAAAATGGTGTTTCCTGGAAATTTTTTCCAAAAAATGTGAACATTATTTTTCTTGTGTTTTTAATGCTTTAATGCTTGTATATGTACACATATATGTTTATAACTTAATTTCGTGGCTTAGGTGCAATTTTGGTGGAATGTAGAGTGATTTTATTGAATTTTCAAAATTTTTCAGCAATGGTACAATGTTGTTATTTTGTTTATTAACCTTGTTTTAGGCTTAGTTTTGCCATTGTTTTGCACTTATAAGGTATTATAGTGGGTATATATAATGGTTGTGCAAAGAAAGTGCATTCGTATAGCAATATGAGTTGATAAATTGTGACTAAATGCTTGTTGTTAAAAGTTGAGTTAATGTGTTGTTTGAATTCTAATTTAGTTGAATGGTGTATATGCTCAAGAATGGTGTCAAGTAATGTTGGAAATGATTAATGAATTAAAGTGCTTGTCTAAGGTTAGGTAACCTACGTTGTTACCTAATCAATGTGTTATACATGGAAATGAATTGTTGTTTGAATGTTAAATGTGATTGAAGGGACAACCTACTTTGTTATCTTCTCAAAATATCGTGAATGCGTGATATGCGTTAAATGCGAAGTGAAGCGTAAGGTTGCAACCTTTAAAATAGATATGGTAGCGTTCGTGTTATAATGGGCGGCATCGAGCTTGCCAAGCGATAACACGACTACCAGGGTTCTAATCTCTATCCCGCATGGACGGAGCGTTCCATGGGGTGTGGGTCGTAGGTTTGGTGTACATACAGAGTACACTGGTGTAAGGGGAAGAGTTCGTAATAATGGTGTAAAGGGACAACATGAATGTCCCGCTTGATCTCTGGTCACGTAGAGGGCTGAGTTTTATTAGTAGCACCATTGGATATCCTCTACAAATGGATGCTAAAACTAAAGCTAGAGATCATCTTGGTTATGCTAGAGTGTACGTGGAAATGGATATCAGCAGAGATTTATCGGACCATACTTGGGCCAAAGACAGGTATGGTCAACGTGTGAAAATAAACATTGAGTATAATTGGAAGCCATCAAGATGTACTCACTGTAATGTTGTTGGCCATAATAACAACAATTGCCCCATGCAAGTTGCTAAAGAACGTGTGGCTGATGGACAGAAAAAACAGCAACATAAGTATGATGATTGGAATTCTGTCACCAGGAAGGGTACTCAGTTCGCCCCTAGGCGCTACTTTGCCAAGGAAGCTGATTCTATTACTCAAGTCAATAATGATCCTGTGAAAGAAAATGCTGCCCTAATTGATCGAAAATTGTTCAAAACGTGAATGTTAACAATAACTTTGCGGTTGTCCCCCCTGTTAAGCCTATGGCCCAATCCCAAAAAGGCATTCTCCTTACTCCCACATCAATTGCTTCCTCAGTCAACCCCTCTACCTCTCACTTCCCTCCTAAACCTTCCTCTCCATCCAGAAATAACCTGAACAAGTTCAATTCTCTACAAAATTTGGATGGTGATTTGGTCAATGTAAACTTACCAAGTGATCTCTCTTTAGCAGATAAATCTCTAGTGGATGGTAAGGTTCCTATTCCCCCTACAGGATCCCCTCCGGGCATACTTGCTGTCCCTCCCTGTCCCCTATGATTTTTTGCTCTTGGAATATTAGGGGTTTTAATAATCCTTACAAACAGAAGGAAGTTTTACATTTTGTCAATAAGCATTCTATTGATGTCTTTTGCATTCTTGAGACTAAAGTTAAAAGTTTTAGAGTTGACTCTACTGATGCTAAGCGTTTTAACAACTTTGGTTTTTTACACAATTATAAGTCTTGTTCTTCTGGTCGTATTTGGATTTTTTGAAATTTAGCCAGGGCTCACATCACTAAGCTTGACTCCATGGATCAAGCCGTTCACTGCCAGGTTAACTCTCTCTTTGATAATTCGTCTCTCTTGGTTACTTTTGTCTATGGTAGAAATACTGTTTCTGAGAGAAAAAAGTCTTTGGTCTAAAATCTCTCATTGGAACACTCATTCTCTCCCTTGGTGTGTTTTAGGTGATTTTAATAAGATTCTTGAAGTTGAAGATAGAACTGATAATTGCACTCATTCTTCTTCTCCTGTTGATTTCAATATTTGTCTTTCCTCTTCTTCTCTTTAAGATCACCCTAGTACAGGCTCTGATTTCACTTGAAGCAACAAAAGCCCTGGTGAGAACTTTAAAGCCTCCAAAATTGATTGGGTCCTTGTTAATCAGCTTTGGTTCACCTCGTTTGAGCACTCTACCCTCCATATTGAGAGCCCCGGTCCCTCTGACCATGCCCCTTTGGTCCTCTACACCTCTATTCCTATTATCCCTAAGCCCAAGCCCTTTAAGTTCTTTAATGCGTGGACTTCCCATGATAAATTTCTTGATACAGTTCGGGAGGTTTGGGACTGTCCCATTATTGGTTCTCCTATGTTTAGACTTGTACAGAAACAAAAGAAGCTTAAGTTTGCCCTTAAAACTTTTAATCATTCTTATTTCTCTAACCTTGCCGATCAAATTTCCTCAGCTAGAGAAAACCTTGCTTTGTTTCAACAGGTTATGCTTTCAGGTACTGCTTCCGAAGATGTTATCATTCAGGGAAATGCTCTTGCGCTGGAAGTGGAATACTTTTCAAATTCCTATGATTCTATACTTCTTCAGAAGTCTAGAATTCATTGGATTAAGGATGGCGATTCGAATACTGCTTTCTTCCACAAAGCAATTAAGAGCCGTTTAGTCAAGAATACTATTTCTAGGCTTGTGGATAACAATGGAAATATTCTCACTAGGGATGATGAGGTTAGGAGTGAAATACTTAATTATTTTACTAACTTACTTGGATCTTCTGATGATTATAGGGAGCGCTTCAGCCTGGAAGACATCCAGTCGATTGTGCAAAAATCCATCCCTTCTGAGATGGCCACTGAACTTTCATTGCCCGTTACTGCGGATGAAATCAAAGTCACTATGTTCAGCTTACCCGGCAATAAAAGCCCTGGCCCGGACAGTTTCACATCTCATTTTTACAAAAGTGCCTGGTCCATCGTCGGAGGAGATGTGATTGCTGCTATTCAACCTTTTTTCGCTCATCTTCCTTCCTTAATGAAGTCAATTCTACTTTCATTGCTTCGGTCCCTAAAGTTACTAACCCTTGCATGGTTAAAGATTTTAGGCCTATCTCTTGCTGCAACACCATTTACAAATGCATTTCTAAGATTCTGGCCAATCGCATTAAACGGTGTCTGCCTCTCATCATTTTGGGGAACCAATCTGCGTTTGTTGAAAAGAGGCTCATTATAGAGAATATCCTGATCGCTCAAGACATCGTTAGAGGCTATAATAGGAAGAACTTAGCTCCACAATGTACTCTTAAGGTTGATCTTATGAAGGCTTTTGATACACTTCGTTGGGATTTTGTTCTTTTAGTTTTGCAGGCCTTCGGTTTTCCCATTGTCTTCATCAATTGGATTAGCTGCTGTATATTTTCCCCTCGGTTTTTGGTCTCTATCAACGGTAGTCCTGAGGGTTACTTCCGAGGTACTAATGGTGTTAGACAAGGGGACCCTATCTCACCATATCTCTTTGTCATTGCCATGGAGGTTCTCACTTGTATGCTTAACATCTTGGCTTTGAAAAGCAACTTTGGCTTCCACCCTCGCTGCTCTAAGATGAAGCTCAACCACCTTTGTTTTGCGGATGATCTCCTTCTCTTTTGTAAGGCAAACCCCACTACTATTCTTGAGTTTTTCAACACCCTTAGTACCTTTTATCGGCTCTCTGGTCTTATGTTTAACCCTGATAAGAGTGAAGTCTTCTTCGGAGGTGGTACCCCTGTTCTCTGTCAATCCGTTATTGCTTTACTGGGTTTCAAGGAAGGGAAGCTCCCTGTCCGTTATTTGGGTGTCCTTCTTATCTCTGGCATGCTTCATAGGCATGCTTGTCAAAATTTGATTGATAAAATTTCGAGGAGGATTGATCATTGGACCCATAACTGGCTCACTTATGCTGGTAGGCTTCAACTTATTAAGTCCATCCTCAACCATATGCACCTTTACTGGGCCTCTGTTCTCTTTATTCCTAAGGGCACACTTGTTGAGATTGAGCGAAAATTCGTTGCTTTCCTCTGGAGAGGCACGGGCCCTAAAGTCTCATGGAACAATATCTGTAAACCTTTCAATGAAGGAGGCCTAGGTCTTAGAAGTCTTGATGAAATCAACCGTGCTGCTTTTCTTAAACTTTTTTGGAGGATGTACTCATTGAGAGACTCCATTTGGAGTCGTTGGGTCTGGATTAACCATATCAAAGACAAATGTATCTGGACCATGAGTATCCCAGTAGACACAAGTTGGACTTGAAGAAATCTCCTTCTGTTGCGTCCCGTTGTTAAAGAGCTTATTACCCATAAAATTGGTAATGGCAATAATTCTTTTTTTTGGCATGACAATTGGCACCCTAGCGGCATTCTTGCAACTTTCTTTGGAGTTGATGTGTTTTACCCTCTCTGGCATGCAAGAGTTTCTAATGTGATCGTCAATAATGGTTGGAACTGGCCTTTTCACCCTCCGGATATTGCAAATTTAGACCCTTCTGCCAATCTTCTCCTGAGTAGCCCTGGTTGTTCTGATACATTTATTTGGAAGCTCACAATTGGTAGCTCATTCTCTTTTCATAAAGCTTGGGATCATATTAGAGAAAAAAGATCTACCAATAACTGGTCATCAATCGCTTGGTTCTCTCGTAACATCCCCCGTCACAGTTTCATTACTTGGTTGGCCTATCTTGATCGCCTACCTACAAGATATCGACTTCTTTGTTGGGGTACTATCTCCCACGCTCACTGCATCTTCTGCCATCAAGGACTTGAAACTCGCAATCACCTGTTCTTTGAATGTTGCTTCACCAAAAGAATTTGGAAGGGAGGTTTGCAATTTCTTTTTATTGACGCACATATGTTTTCTTTTGCTGATATTCTTATACTTCACCAATCTTTTGCAGGTTCAGGAAACATTCGGGAATTCATGTTTCGCTTGCTCTTTTGTGCTACTATTTACCACATATGGATAGAAAGGAACAAAAGGCTATTCCAGAATGTTGTGTCCACAAAGGAAGAAATCATTTCCAATATCAAAGATGAAGTGCTGACTAAGACTAAGGTTGGAAGCGGTTTCAAGGACTCATCATTCAATCGTCACTTTGTGGCGCGTGCATCAATTGGTATCCTACTTACCTAAAGTGTTGCCTGCGTGCAACTTTGATTTTATTTTTAATTAATTTTTCTTTCCGTTTCTTTTATTTTATTGTTGCCTGTGTGCAATTTGTTGTTATTATCTTCTGTTTCATGTGGTGATTTTGTTCACGCATGTTTGATTGCCTACTAGCTTGTATATTTCTTGTAATCTCTTTTCTTCTTTTATAAAATCCATTCTTGCTGACCCAGAAAAAAAAAATCACGATCCCAGGATGTTTGTTGTTCATGTAAGTTTGGATATTTCTATTTATGTGGTATCATAGATTGTAGTAGTGAAAAAAAGGGTCGTGACAGAAATGAAGGTTATAAGTATTTGGGGAGTGGGGTGGGGGTAGGGGTAGAGGTAGGGGTGGAGATTAAGTTTTAATCCTCGCACCGGAGCGTGGTGGGTTGGGGTGCGAGGATGAGAATTCTTTACCCCGCATAACTTGCGCTTTTAATTTGACACTTAAAAGTGCAGTAGAGCTTTTGTTTAATCAAGTTGTGGTAAATGTTTTGTGCTTGCCATCATGGACCGTGATATGCTAATTGTGCTTCTATCCATGCACATTATTTTTGAAAGTGATTCCTCTACTAATCAAATAAAGAAATAATTGAGGTAGAAGAGGACGTGCAAGCGGGAAGAATGTTGGAGGCAATTATTATTTGTTCCAACCAAGTATCGTATATTCGTATGATCAGATGAATGCTGAAACACGCACTTTACGTCTTATAAGTTAAAAGCGGATGTCATGACAGGATTCTTATTGCATCATTACCAAGATTCCGTTGAAGATATATACAAGAAATGAGGAGGTAAAGAGTAATAAAATTCGTCAATCATCTCAAATGAATAAATTCGTCTTCTTTCCTAATTTCCCTAATTACACTTTTGTATTTATAAATTAGACTGATAAAAAGATGTGACATATGTAATTTCTTTCTTTTTTGCCAAGAGTTTTCTTGATTTCATTGTTGTAAAAATTTATTCAAACATTTAACTTAATAAAATTTGAGGTATTCTTCATAGTTCTGTCTCAAAATTTGTGATTTATTGTATTTTTTTAATTTTTTTATTACAGGTTTTTTTCTAGAGAAAAAAATTTGTAGATTAGAAAAAGGTGGTATTGGGCCATGCCCGTCTTTTAAATATTTTTTAAAACTTTTTAATCCTATTGTTGGAAATATATTATTTCCTTTTTTCTTTTCTTTTCCTTAATTTTCCTATTCGTTTCCTTTTTTTTTTTTGCTCAGTCAGTAAAAAAAATTTCAGTCCACTACCAAAAACTTTATGGCGAAGCCAATACAATCAACAATCTTTACAAAACCACAACTAGAATTCACTCTAACATTTCTCTAATGTTTAAGTGTCTACAAATTTCTCTATTCTGTACACTGTTCACAAACGTAAGAGATCAATCTGCCTCGGACATCCTTAACAATTCTGCTGACAACTTGGTCCTTGCTTGCACATTCTTTCCTTTTTGTCTTTCTTCTACAATTTCTCCCTTCCTCACACACACACACACCATATTACACACACAATCACACATGTAAACACAGACATAACTGAAAACACACACACACACACACACACACAGAGGTCCATAAATAAAAAAAAGTACAAACACACAGCCATCCACAGAGTGTCTTACGCACACACACAATGGCAAATATGAGATCATCAATTGAATCTGACCAACTTTAGAGAAAGGTATAATGGGCATGGTAAAATGCAAGATTTCCTCTCTCTCTGTTTTCATCCTAGATTGGAGGGATTGGAATCATTTCTTCACTTCCTCCCCCTCCTATTCCTTTTTGCATGCTCAGGCAATAATTCTTTTCACCATCTTTACGTTCTTGTCAATTATATGAACTTTTTAGGCATTAATTTGTCATGCTCTTGCATATGCAAACCAACCTCTAGTATCACCATGGTTGCAGGACCTCATTCAGATCTCACGAACTTTTCTCAATTGATGGCCAACATATACATGCATCATCTTCAATGGGTTTTTTCAAAATAACTATTTCTTAGTACACAAGGAAGAGAAGAAAAAAAAAAAAAAAAGGGAAGAAAGGGAATAGGAGGAAGAAGAAAGAGAAGAAAAGAGAGTGATGGATTGTCTAATCTAATCAATACAAGTTAATCTTGCAATCAGGACACTTGGCTGCATTTGATAGGTTGGTTCACTTTATCAGCAAATACATTTTATTTTCTTTAAATGTAAAAGACAAATATAACTTAAAATTTCAATGTTTATGGAAGTGTTTGGGCAATTGACCCCTTTTGCTTTAATCTTCGAGTCTACAGACAACCTGGAAAAAAATATCTCACAAAATTCTCTGTGATCGGCAAGCTACACTGGGCTTTCCTATTATACTACAGACTTACAGAAAGGCTAGAAAAAATTGCTTTCAGGTGAATTTAAACCATTACTACACGAAAAAGATCTTTGAGGAATGAAAAAAAATGTGAAATATGAATGCGTTTCCAACAAATTGTACTACTTGTTCCCAGTGTGGGCATGAAGCAACTAAATATCATAAGAATGTTACTCAAGAACAGGTATAGAGATCTTGCTCAGGAGAGTAACTATAGGAGATCTAATCTTGAACCTCACAGTCATCACCGCAAACATGATAATAAACCTGTTCTTCCTGGCATTTCAAGAACTCCACCCGGATCATTTGAGTATTTCTGCTTCCTCCATCTTGCCCCAGCTTTGAATAGACACAAACTATTACATGTTTCCCAGTCTCCAACAGTCCGGAGAGCAAATAGCCATTACAACTGGAACAGAGACAAACCTGATGATTTGCTATTGTTGTAATTGCACTTCAGCACCATGTGCTTATCTACAGCCCAATCAGCCGAATAGCTAAAGCGAACTGACCTTCATAAGATTGACTTTTTAGTAAGAAAAGAAATTCAACCAAGAAATATTCATATCAAGTTGCTAGAAAGGAAATTTTCATATTATTGCGCCAGAAAAGGATCTCCAAAATTGAAGGACCACTTAAATAAGAAGATGGAAACTAGGAATAAGCCATCTAAAACATTTTGATGATATCTCTAGAAAGCTGAAGTAGACAGTTCTTATACAAGAAATATGCCAAGAAACGGAGATTCGTGCCTCCCTTCCCCCCTGGTACAATCTGCGGCATAAAGAAATTAATTGAAGCAAGGGAAAACAGTATTATGAGTAATTGGTGTAGAATGCCAGCTTGTCTAGCACCACAAGTGTCCACAGGATCAAATAATGGTACTTGCATGTTGCAAAACGTTAAATGTCCTTGTTATGGATCTCACGCATGAGCCTATGCTATGACTTGTCACTGCCCTCCGTAAGTAGATATAGAATTCTACAAATTTGCCTCCATTAGAGCAATGGGGGATTTGAAGCAGACATTAAAAAATAACTGAAGATTTGACAAGCACTCAAACAAATATCTTAGTTACCAATATGCAAAAAGATAAATCAATAGAAATAGATATTAAAAAGGGGTTCCTGCTCTCACACAGTAAAATGAAAGGGACTTCAGTAGAAAACCCCACAAAATATTTTGGGGGGGAGGAAGAAGAAGAGGAGAGAGAGAGAATACATGCTCATTTCTCAGTATAGAAATTTCATTTCCATGGCAGCAAAATCTTCAACCATAATGCTTTCTTCTCTTTTGACCCTTCATAGCTGAGAAAGAGCTGACTGAGTACTGTGAATTAGCAAGCTCTCTAGGAATGGCAGCACCAGATGACCTGAGGATTCCCAAATATTCAGGAAACAGCTTTTTATTCTCCTCATTCACAAACACATATGCACAACCCTCCTCTCCTAATCTAGATGCCCTCCCAACTTGGTGCACGTACTCCTTAATAGAATTTGGCATGTCAAACACTATAACCTGCCTCACACTCAGGAGGTCAACTCCACGGCCCAATATGCCCGTGGCCACCATTACTGGCACTTCTCCAACCAAAAAGGATCGCAAAATGTCTCTCCTCTCCTTCATGGACTTATCTCCATGAATAGATAAGGCTTTCAACCCAGTGGCGACTTTTATTGCTTCAGAAAGGAGATCAGCTCCAAGTCTTGAATCTACAAATACCAAAACAGGAGGCTTAAAATGCTGCTTGCTCATCAATATGTCAAAAAGTTTTTGCTTCTTCTGCTTTGACTCAACCCAGATGGCCAGCTGCTTCACAGCTGTATTTGGCTTGTTTGTTTTTCCTACTGAAATAACTGTCATATCTTTTACCATTGAGCTAGCCATTCTCTCAATGTCTTTAGTTATGGTCGCAGAATACAGCAATACCTGCGGCTTGGACAGAGCCCTAAAAATCTGCATTACTTGCTCATGGAATCCCCTTTGGAGCATGCAGTCCACTTCATCGAGAACAAATATTGAGATACTATCCAATGGAATGTCATTCTTGGTTAAAAGATCAATAAGCCTCCCTGGAGTTCCCACAACTAGTGATACTCCCTGTTGAATGCGATAGAGTTGTCCTGCCATGGCATCACCACCAACCACTAGTGCAGTTTTGAACGGTAAACCCTTCCCAAGCAATTTAGCTTGTTCTTCAACTTGTATGCAGAGCTCCCTAGTTGGGGTAAGAACCATTGCTAAAGGTCTTTGGTGGCTTTGGAATTGCTTGAAATTAACCTTTGCACAGTGATAAACTATAGGAATCAGAAATGAACCAGTTTTTCCCGAACCAGTCTCAGCAGAAACAAGCAAGCTTTGGCCAGCCACAGCAGCTGGGATGGCTTGCATTTGAACAGGCATAGGCATTTGATATCCAGCCGCTTCTATGTTTTGAAGTAGCTTCTGAGGAAAACTACAAGAAGCAAAAGACAAAATGGGTTCTGGCACAGGATCTCCTCTCACCGATATATCGAGTGTTTTATGCAACAGTTGAGTCTGATCACTACTTAAAGACTGAGACTCACATTTATCATTACTGTCTCGAACGTAAAAGCACGCATCAGTTGCTGGTAATTTCACCAAAGGCGGACAAGGAACTGATTGCCGCGATTTTGCAATCGGCGAGAGAAGAATCTGTTTACATTCAAGACTGCAAATATCATCATCAGTCTCATCACATATATATTCACCATAACGACCACATATAACACATCGAGGCTCCCCTGGCTTAGCTTCCCTTTGATCCCAGCATCTCCTTTTCACATCATCTTCTGCAGCAAAGCCTTAAATTACAAACCACTTAAGCTTTACTATCACATTAAAACAAGAAAAATATAAACAATTTTTTTATATATATATATGACAAAAAAATAAAAAAATTGATGATTGCAATAGGAAAAAGGGGCAACCCGGTGCAAGAAGCCACTACTGTGGCTCTATCGTATTCAGTCTTTAACTTGCATCTTTGCAAAAGACCGTTTCTACGACTTGAACTCACAACCTAATAAAATTAATCGTTGGAGCATGGTTTAGAAGGTAAGGTTACCTACTTGTAAGAGGCAGTCTAACTTTGTTAGAGGAAAGCCTTCTCCTCAGAAGGATGAACAAGGTCTTATGAATTATCGTAGCAATGCTTATAAGATAAGGCTAATCAAAAGCAAAGAGGAGGGCCCTTTCCCCTTTCTAAATAATGAAGGTTTGGTCTTCAGTTTTCCAAGGTAAATGCCTGGCTATTCAAATCTATTGCTTCTCCTGCTTGGGTCTCGCTCACAGATATCAACCACGAGACTCAGAATCATGCTCACGAGGCTACCTCGATCTCTATTGTGCAGCCTGAACCTGAAGTGGTTAGTAAGGTTATCGAGAAGCAGAAGAAACTTGTAATTTCCCTTTACTAATATCTCGTTATTTTTAGTTGCAAAGTTTCCTGTTGATTTATTTTTTCTATATAATCATTTTTTGAATTATACAGTAAGTTTTTCATTGAATTCAACAAGTTGAATCAAACCAAAGAAATCTATTTTCATAAAAAAAATCCAACAAAAGAACCTTGGATGAAGATTAAATGGAAGAACTAGAAATAAAATTTAATTATGGGGCTATGATACCTGAAGCTTCATTGACGTCCGATGCAGATTCAGCTGCTGCTCCACTTTCCATTGTTCTTCAGAGTTGATGTCTTATATCATACAAAGCCCTAAGAACTTCGTGCGTTTTCGTCTTCAAAAAATTGTATTTTGAAATAAAAAAATGGGATTGATAAAACTTTGATGGAAAAATTGCTCGACCAAAAGGAGTAAATGGGTGGAAGAATATATTATTTTGGTCGTGTCGCGGGGAAATGATTTGTTAGTTCATGTATAAAGCTTCGTGATTTGTCAGAACAATAGAGAGACCTTATTTTGGATAAATAACTATTTATCTCCTATATTTTGGACGGAGAAAACCCCACTACTAGTTCGTTCTTATTGTTTTCTTTTGTTCCAAATTAATTTTTATTGTTTTAACTGTTTTAAATTAGTCTTTAATATTTTAAAAAAATTTTAAGTTAATCCTTTCTATTAAATTAGGTGTTAAACTTAACATAAATAAATAGTAATAAAGGGTAAAATGATAAAAGCAAACATCTTCTCCTTATACCACGGCCTCTGCCACTACCAACCACACCACCACCGCATCTGCTACCTCCAACCACACCAATACCGTCTCTGCCACCACCAACCACACCAACACCGCCTCTGCCACTGCTGCCTCTGCCACCACCAACCATACCAACACACAAAACACACACAAATCACACACAAATTATATACACAAATCATACACAAATTATATACATAAATCACACAACACACCACCATACACTGCCATTGCCACTACTAACCAATACTACCACCACCACCATGCACCGCCACTACCACCACCAACCAATACTACTACCACCACCACCAACACATAAAACACATACACATATACAAAAGTCACACACACACAATACACACAAATCACATACACAAAACACACACAAATCCAACAACCACTGCTACTACCAATAACCACTGCCCACCAACCGCCGTCGCCCATCAACCGCCGCCGCATATAACACATAAACACAACACACATATATACACACAAATCATACATATATACACACATATAAAACAACACATGAATCACACCACACACAATACACATACCTATTTTTTGTTGTTTTTCTTTTTTTGGTCAGATGGGAATGCGCAGGGAGTTCATGGGGTGGGATGGGGGCAGTGAGGTGGGGGCAGCGGCGTGGGGAAGGGGGTGGGGGCAGTGGCATGGGGAGAGAGTGAAGGTGTGGGTAGCGGCATGGGGAGGGGGAGGGGGTAGGGCGGCTACGTAGGAGAAGGGTAAGGGTGGGGCGGCGACGTAGAAGGGGGGTGGGGTGTTTGTTTTGACTTTGGGAATAGGGGTGGGGATCAGATGGGTGGGGGAGGGTTTTTTAGTAATTTTAATTAGATTTTAAGGGTATTTTAGTCATTTAATAGGTTATCTGTTATATTTTTAACAGAAGGGACTAGTTTGGAACTTTTTTTGAAACATTGGGGACTAGTTTGGGACCGTTGAAACAATAAGGACTAGTTTGAGGCAAAAGAAAACAATGGAGACTAGTAGTGAGGTTTTCTCTTTTGGACGCAGTAACACTTGGCCCCCTACCGGCTTTGCATTTTACGCCTTATATGATAAGCATAACTTACAACCACTGGTCATTTAGTGTCATGGTACATTTTTCGCTTTAGGTATAAGAAGTTCTGGGATCTGAGACTCGAAGTATGTAATATTTTATGAAAGTGATATAAAACTATCTTAGGCTTCGCTTTGAGCCAAAAGGAAAAAAGAAAAAAAAAGAAAAAAAAGGAGATACAACAAGTATAGTTTAGGACAAAAGAAAAATAAGAAACTAGTATAGTTCCATATGCATAATGAGTTATTCTAATCGATTAATGGCGTAGCTTGGCCCACATGTTATAGTGTTGGTTTGGTTACAAGCTCAACTAGACTTGTACTTAAAGAACCATTATGAGCTTAAGTGGGTATCCCGTAACAACTGGTTTTCTTTTTGATTTACTCTCATCTTTTTTTATTCATTTCTCTCACTTCTTATCAAGAATGATAATAGGGAGGGTTTAGAGTAAAAAAACTTATCCTTAGGCCTCACCCGTAATCTGAAGGTTATCAAGCCCCTTACTTTGCCTCCATATCCTTTTTCACTATCCCTAAGCCTCACAACCATGTCTAAGTGTAGCATGGGGATAAATATTTGCAGGTCTTTTTATTTTATTATAATTTATGCAAAAATAAGATTATAGTACCACACATTGAGCCATTGGCATCTTCTTACCATAATATGTCATTTGAATAGCCATTGGCATCTTCTTACCATAACATGTCATTTGAATAACTTCCTCTAACATTGCTGATTCTGAGCACGACCATCATTCCCCTTCACACCAAGATCACTTTACAACCAAAGAAACTAGATTAGAAGTCTCCTAGTCGGCATTTCAAATAGTGTTATCCAAGCATACATCACCGCCTAGTTACCTTAAGCATATTCCGATCATGACCTCGCTGGAATCACTTTTCTTAGGGTTGACTTGGGTGAAAAGACTCCATGAACTTCTCTACAGAGATCATGTCACTATCAGGAAAGGCCAGATCCATAGAAGCGTATCATATCCTCTGGGATTGTTAAAACACATGCAGACACTAGAAGCACTAGTAGAGAAAACCCCTATTGATCGCTTATTCCATAAGGGACTCCTTTGTGAATAACTATGTCGATTTGCCATTCAAAAATAGGATATCAACCACTGAGATGCCTCATCGATTTGAGTTAGTCAATATGAAGCTATTTGATGGAACTTCAGATCTAGATGAACATTTAGCCTACTACCAACACTGAGTATTAATCATGATTTTCCCTTCTATGGCTACACTTCAAGCTATAATGTAGACCAATTGTAGGAATTGTCTTAAGTTGCTAAGCTACCTAAGTGTGTGTGTGTGTGTGTGTATGTGTGGTGCAAGAGAGAGCTTCCACGAGAGAACAAGAGAGAGATGCAATTGTATAGCTTATGGTAGATGTTCTTATACCACATCAGGACTCTCTTTTTGTCACACCCCGACTTGACCCCATCTAAAACCAAGTCAGGACGCAATTGAACCTGTTCATTATAATCACCTATACAATAATACACTTAACAAATAATGGGGTTTACACAATAAAAACAACATGAAAGACCTGCTTAATACATGGCATAACAAATACATTATTTTCCAAAATAGGCTAACATAAGCCTAACAACATAAACATGGCCAACATGAACTTATCATTTTACAATAAGAGTCATCTAGACTTCAAAATAGAGAACCTTAGCCAAATATATTACATGAGCAAAATAAGTATTTTATTACAACATGAACTACATAAGCTGCATAAACAATATGTACATCATCCAACGTAAGTCAAGTATAAGGTGCACCTTCATTCTCTTGTGGCACGAACTCAATCTCGGCCTCACCTAAAATGTTCATAAAACAGGGTGAGCTAAACAAGCTCAGTAAGGGGATGCACGGGAGGTTTTGAAAAAAACATTTACTTGGAAATTCATTTGAAACCATGCATTCAAAACCATATGAAATCAATAAGCACTTAAAGGCAATTAACTCAATAACACATAAAGTTATATGACCATTTAAGAAGGATACACTATTCATTGTTGATGTTGTCACTTATACCACCATCACGAACTCTGCCACTTATCACACTTACTAGGGTGCGCTCCGGACGTACACCAAAACCTACAACCTATATCCCATGAAACTCTATGTTCATGCGAGATAGGGAATACGACCATGGTAGTCATGCCAATACACCTGATAAACCCGATGCCGCCCAGGAGTAACACGATGCTACCATGCCTTAATAAACATTCATTCAATCAATTAATCATGCATTCATTTCATTTTGAGAGGACAACAAAGTAGGTTGCCCTCAACAACATTCAACATTCAATCAACACTTAATATCAACATTTAACAACACCTACAACAATATTAAGCAACACATTTCCTAACCTACCATGTAATACAAATATATATACATATATCTAGAAATTAAGGAGCAAAGTAGGCATTTTAACCACACAAAAGGGCAGCCAAGGGTTGTTGCCCGTGACTGACCGGCACCGACAAAGGGAGCCTAGAGCTGGAATTTTCCAGCTAATACCCCACCTTTCATTCAACCTCCAATCTTGCTTTCAAGCCTTTAAAACATGCTATGAATATATATATATATATATATATATATAACAAGAGCCATAACAGAAAGCGGAATAAACATATACAATAGGCAGGTAATTAACTGAAACACAAATAAGATGGAAAATCAAAGAGATAGGATTAATCTCTTACTTGATATTAACTGTGAATGGAAGTAGTGTTACACTGTTGGTTGTACAGGAGTACAATGTACAAAGAGTGATGCCGAATTAAAATTGGAAAAAAGAGGGAAAGAGAATTCGGATCCTATGTAACTGAGACAGACTCTGTCTTATAGGATATCGAATCCAAAAAGGAAAATCTGAAAAGAAAAGTCAAAAGTAACTTTTCTTAAAGTGAATAGTAAAAGTGCTTTTACTATTCATGAATAGTGGTCGGCTTTTACTGTGGCCGAATTTTGTTTTGTCGTGACTTGATGATCATGTCTGCCTTTTACTGTGGCCGAAAGATATCTTGTCGCGATGTGATGATTCTGTCTTTTGACTGGATTACTTTCACTGTGACCGAAAGTAATTTCGTCGTCTTGTGATAATGATGTCTGAAGTGGAATCTTGACTGTAGATTCGTCTTCTTCATTATTCTCTGAATCTGACTGGTTCTGTGCTGAAGGTGCTGTAAACATCTTCAGTCTGGAACTTACAAACAAATGGTGAAATACATACAAGTACACTTGATTGAAGTGTATTTCCCACTAATACAAAGAAAATAAATTAACTAGTCTATTTTCCCTATAATCTACCCTGTACTGTACTTAGTCTTACTATCTTCGAAGCCTTACTATCTTCGAAGCCTAACTATCTCTCACCAAACCGCCACATGGCCAACACGGAGTCTTACGCCCTCTGCTCCTTCAATGCCGTGACCTTACATGGTTGTTGAAATAGGTTTGCTAAAGGTAAGTTGGCTAAAGGTAAGTTGACTAAGCAAAATACAAAATAAATACAGGCTAGAAGATAAACTAATTTCTAAATTTCCTTTGGCTTTTTGGGAAAGCCACACCCATCAACGGGCTTGAGATGTCTTTACCGGTTGCCGTTTGACCCGGACTAGTTGAAGTTTTATGAAACTCTTCAAAAACCATATGACTCCAGAGAGGGGAAGTCTTACCATTTCATCCTAGTTTTTGAAGGGAACTTAGAAGAACAAAACCCTATCTGTCCAATGTTTTTAGAGAACATTAGAAAACTCATCTGTCCTGTGTTTTTGGAGAGAACACCGGAAAACTCAATGGTTCCAGTTTATACTCATAGAGGAGTATTACATCTGTTTTCTATTCTACTGTCTGTTTCTAGTTTATACTCATAGAGGAGTATGTTCCAGTTTATCCTCATGGTGGAGAATAAATGCCGTAACAGTCATCTTCATTGTCATCGGCATGATCTGTTTCTATTGAAGCTTGATCTGAAGCATTCTCAAGCTCTTCTAATTGTAGCATGATGGCCTTGACTTCGTCAAAACTGGTGGCCGCTGCTAACTGTGTGGTGAGGAAGTTCTTGAATGAAAGAAATTCCTGCTGTTCTGGTTGGATTTCTTGTTTCTGTTTCTGATTGGTCTCGAGCCATGACTGAACTTTTGGTGTTGAACACGAAGCATTGTTCATCTTCTTCCACCACATGACTGAGTGAGCTCTTCCGAAAGTCAAAATGTCTTGATGATTTCCGAAAGAAACATGTTTGTACGCGAATTCTGATCTGAAAATCCACGTGACAAAAAAGATCCTGTAGAACACAAAGAACGGGGGAAGATATGCTAACTGAGCTGGTGTCTTCCAATGTTCTGTGAAATACTGGAATCCTTGGAGAACTGGTTCTGGTAAAATTTCTGTAACTGGTCCAAAAGACGCCCACCATTGGATGAACCAATTTGGAACTTCTAATGGGAATGTTTTGGTGAACAGAAAGAACCAAGACATATCATGCTTGTCATTCTGGCGATTGAATGCTCTGAACCACGCCTGAATGTAGTCATAATAGTTGTAGTCCTTGAGAGGGATATCCTCTGCAATCTGTTTGGTTTTCTGCGGGGGTTGTCCCCATTGATCGAGAGTGATCACCTTCTGGAGTTTAGCCTTGACATGGCTGTACTGGCCTGGCTGTTTGTTTTTGTCATCTGGGACAAACTCAATGGATTCTGTTTTTATGAGAATTGTCTCATAATATTTCTGGTCTTTATATGTGTTTTCTGGGATGTAGTTTGAATGAGGGTGAAGGAACGCTCTTGCAAACTCATCTGGGGTAATGTTGGGGTTCTGTCTGAAATGAAAAGGTTCTGTGACAAGAATCTGGTCAAACACATTCTTGTAAATGTATGAAGGCGATGATATCTGAGGAGGAGGCTGTTTTTGTTCTGGGGTAACTGGTTTCTTTTTAGTAACAAGGGGTTGAAACCTGTTACTGACTGTCGTCTGGGAAGACGATGTACCTGCAAAACCTGCATGAACATCTGTTAACTGTTTTTGTGGGGTAACTGTCCCCAAAACTGTGAGGTTTCTACCTAGGTATGACTGGGTAGAAGATGGTGTATATGTGATCTGTTTTTCTTCAATCTTTACTGGAGTTGAAGATTGTGCTGGGGTTGTTACTGGGGTTTTTGCTTTCTGAGCATAAGATGTGAGATCTAATGCTTTAGCTTTTCCTTTATCTTTCCTAGGTGCCATTGCTAAGTGCGAGGAGATGATGATGATCCTGCAAAATGGTTAGCAACAATATATAGGAAAATTACGGAATTGAAACAATTATCAATTACGCTTCTGGATCTGAAATCTGTGTTCCAATCTACTTAATTGCGGTGGACTTGAAACAATCCATCTGAATCAATTAATTTGATTCTTGGTGTCCGCTTCTGTGACCTGTAAAAGAAAACAAAATGGAAGGTATTCCCGCAGGAATCCTATGTGATAGGCACGTGGCCTGTTAGAAATTCTCTGGTTAGAAAATCAGGGATGGAGTTATCCTCTCCCTTGATATACTGAATGTCAAAATCAAAAATTGACAGGATTGCCTGCCATCTGGCAAAAATCTGTTTAGATGCAATGTTCTTAACATCCTTAGTAAGCACATCTTTTGCTGACTTACAGTCAACACGTACTAAGAATTTCTGGTTCAACAAGTCATCTTGGAATTTTGATATGCATTTGACAATGGACAAAATTTCCTTTTTAACTGTTGAATAATTCTGTTGGGCTTTATCCCAAGTTCCTGAATGGAATCGAACAATATGTTCTTTTCCTTCTAGAATTTGTAGGAGTATACCACCAAATCCTAATTCAGAAGCATCTGTCTGAACTATCTTTGGAGTTTCTGGTTGACATAACGTCAAGACTGGTAAAACTCTAACCTGACGCTTAATCTCCTTAACAGCATTTGTGTGGACCTCAGTCCAGGCTGGAGGATTCTTTTTAAGGCGTTCAAAAAGAGGTTTACATAAGTGTCTGATGCCTGGGTAAAAATCTGCAACATAGTTTAAAGATCCTAAAAATCTTTGCAACTGTGTTTTGTCACGCAGAGTGTCTGGGAATTTTTCTGCAAAATCAAGTGTCTTTGGATTGGGGTGATTTTCCCGAAAGAAATCATATTACCAAGAAACCTAATTTTGGTCTGGAAAAGTCTAATCTTGGGTGCAGAAACCACAAGACCGTTTTCTCTAATAACTTTAAAGAAAACATGCAAATGTTTCCAATGCTGATGAATGTCATTACTGAAGACTAAAACATCATCAATGTAAACAATTGTAAAATCTGTATACTGATTAAATATCTGATTCATGATATTCTGAAATTCTGAAGGTGCATTCTTGAGCCCAAAAGGCATAACATTCCACTCATATTGTCCAAATGGAACGGTGAATGCTGTTTTGTACCTTTCTGATTCTGTTATTTGGATTTGCCAAAATCCTGATTTCATGTCAAATTTACTGAAGACATGGGCCTGATTTAATCTCTTAAGGAGATCATTCTTGTTGGGTAATGGATATCTGATCCATTGCAAGACCTTGTTTAAGGGCTTGTAATTGATGACCAAACGAGGGACACCTCGTTCCTGTTCTGCATGTTTATTAACATAAAAGGCCGCACAAGACCATGGGCTTTTGCTAGGTCTGATTAGCTCCTTATCTAATAAACTCTGGATCTCTTTTTTACAAAGAGTGAGATATTCCTGATTCATCTGGATGGGCCGAGCCCTGGTAGGAATATTCTGTTCTGAAAAGTCTTTCTCATAAGGGAGAGAGACAGAATGTTTCTTACGAACCCAAAAGGCCGTAGGAAGATCTGAACAAACTTCTTTTTCAAGTTTGGTCTGGAAATCATTGATGATCTTTTGCTGTTTAGCAATCTGTTCATCAATTCTGATTGATTTGATGTCTTGTTTAAGAAAACTGATCTGGTTTTCTTTCTGTTGGATTGAGTTAATGTCTCTCCGTTGCGAAGGGAAATAAAACTCAAAAAGGATAGGTTTACCTAACACTTTGGTAGATACACCTTGTTCTGTAACAGTCATGGGAAATAACTGTTGGAGGAAAGGATTTCCTAGTATGACCTGGGAGTTTAACTGTTTTATCAGCACAAAGCTGGTAGGAAAACAAATACCTTGATTGCAAACATGTGCATTAGGTAATTTGTATTGGATATGAAGTCTGGTAGAGTCAGCTGTAGAAAGCTTTTCTCTAGTTTTCTCAAAAAATCTGGAAGGAATTAATCCTTCTTGGATGCAGTTCATATCTGCTCCTGAGTCAAATAAGGCAATGGTTTCAAACTTGAAATCATTAACCTTGATGGTTAACTGAACATACCATTTCTGGTAAGTGATTCTGTTTAGAAGATTGAGATAATCCTCTGTTGGTTTGGAGGAACTTTCTCCTTCTTTAAGTTTGCCTAAAGCAATCTGGGTCTGTTTATCAAGTTCATTATTCTGTGAAAGATGTTCTTGATGTTCTAATGATTCTATTTGTAAGAGTTGGACATCCTGTTGGAGATGTTCATGATCTATTCTGAGATCACTTATCTCATGTCTGTACTCTTGTCTGAGTTGCTGAATTTCTGATTTTAACAGTTTAATCTCATGCTGGAGATCAGAGATACCTATTGGTTGGGATTTTCTCTTCTGAAAATGACTGAGAACATCAGAATAATTGGTATTCTTGATGTTATTCTGGGTAGGAATGGATTGAGGTTTTTCTTCCTCTTTCTGGTCCATTATGTCTTTGAGTCTGAGAAGATAAGCTTGCTTTTCTTCTGGGTTATTAATCTTACAGATCATATCGATCATAAGACTATGAGAATCAGTAAGGACGTTTAATCCTTTCTGACAGAAACATGCTCCTTTGCTGGGGCACGCACATTCCTGGAAAGAGTTGGAAGAACTACTGGAATAGTAGTTGTCTGTTCCAATCTGATTAATGTTTTCTTCATCAGAGTAATCTGAAGAAGAGCTGGATGATGATACAAGGTCATCTATGGACTGAATGATTTTGCTTTTTGTAGCTTCGTCTAATTCCAAGGATTGGATTAGTGATCTGATTCTACAATCTTTTGCAAAATGTCCTGATTTACCACATTTGAAACATCCTGTGGATTTTTGTTCTTTTTTAATATCTTTTTGTTGATGTTTCCAATTTCTTCGTGGAAACCTCTGGTAATGTTTCTTTTTATGGGAAGTGTATGGTTTGTTGCCATACTTCTGGTTGTACTTCTGTCCTATGGACTTGAAGTGACTTTTATATTTTCTGGAGGAAATTCTGGATTTATGTGTCTTCTGTGTATGGGGTGGTTTAATTCTTTCCATACCATACTGTTCACACCAATTTCCTAATTCTTTTCTATTAGACTGTTTCTTTAACTGAGCTTTGAGACGAAGGTCAGTGCAAAGCTTTAAAGCTGTCTTATTAATATGGGAAATGATGTCACCATATGTCATAAGATCGTAGTCTAGACTGGGGTATTCTGATGAGAGTGAATCTCGAACTTGCTGAGCAAACAATTTTGGAAGTCCACAAATGAACTTTTCTTTCCAATAACTGGCATTGTTGTCAGATCTTTGGTAAAGTTTACTGAGGAAGACATCCTTATACCATCGGAAGTCTTGGAGTGTTCTACATCTGAGGTTCTGAAGGATTTCAGATGTTCTTTCTTGATAAACTGTGGGATCACCTATGAAATGGTAGGTGATATCGAAGACAAGTGCAGAAAGAGCACATGACTCTGTCTGACCATTCTGGTTGAGAACAGGTTCTCCATTCTCATTGGTTTTCACCATGTTGAGTATGCCTTCTTTGGTAGCTTCACTGAGGTGGTCATCCCACCATCCTTTTAGCTGTCCATTGAAGCCAAGAATGATGTTTCTAGTTGCTGCTCTCTCAGTAACAGCTTGTTTGTAAATGTTACCGATGATGATCATTTGTTTAGTAACATTTAGAATCTGATATTCTGACATCCCATCTATGTTCCATTCATAGATCTGAGATCCTGAGAAAGATCTTTGGGTATGTAATTCTTCTATTTGAAGATCTGGTGGTGAAGGTCTGGGATAGAAATTCTTTGTTTCTGGGAAAGAAATTCTATTGAGATGGATGACTTTATCCCTCCCGGAATTCTGTGAAGATGAGGAATCACAATCAGAATTACTGTCTGAGTGTTTCAACGTTTGAAGAGCCAATTGGCTGGATGAAGGTTCTGATTTCTTAGATCTGGAAATCAGTTCCTGGAGAAGCTTGGTGTTCTTCTCTTCTGTAGATTCCAATTTTGGAATATATTTTGATATCTTAAAAGGTAAACCCTTGATTGGAGATTCTGGTTTAACCTTAGAACTGGTTAATTTTAATGAATCAAATGGTGTTGTCAATAAAACAGCGGTCTGTTCAGTTGACTTTTGTTTTGATTCATCAGTCTTCTTAACTGGAGTAATTGGGATTGTATTATGTTTTTCAAGAATATCTTCGATATTCTGAATCTGTTTTTGTAATGTGACAACTGAAAGATTGGTCCAATTATTTTGTTGAACAATATCTTTTAGTTCTGGTTCTTCTGAGACAATAACTGGTTTAAGATCTGCAGTTCCTTCATTAACAGGAATCTGTGTATGTTGAAACGGAAGGTGCTCCGAATCAATAACTTTTGTGGAATTAGGCAAATTCCATTTTCTGGTTCTTGAAGTAAGAACATTTATGTTCATAGGTTTGTTCCTATGTCTGAACCACATAAAAAATGGCACGTTAATCCTAACAAGTTGCAGATACTGAAGCCATTGGCTTTTTAATTCTGCTAATTGTTCATTGTTATGATTTTCAAAATACCATTCTCTAATCTGTTTATTTTCTTCTGACATGAATTCATCTTTTAATCCTTGAACATCTCGTTCAAAGACTTCTGATAAGACATTTACACCGAAGTCTGAAGCTGAAGGATTGAAGTCATCAGACGAATTATCTATTGGTTCTGATGGTCCAAATTCTGGATAAATTGGTCGAGCAGTTTGCTCTTCAATTCTGATTCCAATGGGAACAGATTGAGTCTGGGTTCTCCTTGTTGAAGAAAGGTCAACAAATCCTGGAGTAGGGTCTGAAATACTGATCCTAGAGACACTAGAGGCTGAACGGGATAAAACTGATCCTCTATTTCCTCTATCTATCTTAATGGAAACAGTACCATCATCATACTGGATGATTTGTTCAATTCTGGAGTTCTGGACGTTCTGATCCTGAACTATAGGTTTAGTGGCATTTTCAATATCCCACCTGTCTGGAAGTGAAACTTCATTCCACATGATTGTTCTGGGTATGTTAACTATTGATCTGTTTCTGTCTATGTTCCAAAGGATTGTTTCTCCTTTTGGACGATGTCTAGTTATAGATCTAGGATTTAATCCTGTTGTCATTAATTTATAATTAAGACGATAAATAACTTCATATGCATGTGTACCACAATCAACATAATAGTTATGCGTCTTAATATCTAATTGTAAAGCTTTCATGATATGAGGACATGTAAGCGATATGGTATGATCTGGAAAACAATTAAAGAAAATAGGTCCATTACAAAGACTCGTCTCTACTAAACCTAGTAGTGAATCATTGTATCTGAGTAACCTACAATCTCTAAGAGCTAGATATACACTGGTATCTAGTCCTTCTCTGATTAAAGGCTTAAGTGCGACTTGCACGTGGCCAATATGTAGAAACCTATAGCCGTTTCTAATGGCTTTATCTATACTTTTCTGGGAGAAAAGTCTGATACTCTGTTGGTCACTGGTCAGTGGCACAACTACTTCCTTACATTTAATAGTAAGTAGAGATCTGAAGTCAAAATGACTTTTTCTGTAAATCTCTTCTATTGCCATCTTAGGAGGTTTCCAATTACTTAACTCTCCTACTGTCCATGTTTGTTCTGTTTTTGCTATAGTGTTGTTATCTGATCCTACTGATGCATTACTGCTACTAGATGCCATAATAACTGTGTTACTAGTACTGCCCTTACTATCTGCGAACCGACTTACTATCTTCGAGCCAACGACGCCTACAAGGGAAACCTGGAGCCTACTGCCCTTCCTCGGGTCTTACTTACTCCCTAACCCTATCACGACCTATCGTGGCAAAGGTAAGACTAAGTACAGTACAGGGTAGATTATAGGGAAAATAGACTAGTTAATTTATTTTCTTTGTATTAGTGGGAAATACACTTCAATCAAGTGTACTTGTATGTATTTCACCATTTGTTTGTAAGTTCCAGACTGAAGAAGTTTACAGCACCTTCAGCACAGAACCAGTCAGATTCAGAGAATAATGAAGAAGACGAATCTACAGTCAAGATTCCACTTCAGACATCATTATCACAAGACGACGAAATTACTTTCGGTCACAGTGAAAGTAATCCAGTCAAAAGACAGAATCATCACATCGCGACAAGATATCTTTCGGCCACAGTAAAAGGCAGACATGATCATCAAGTCACGACAAAACAAGATTCGGCCACAGTAAAAGCCGACCACTATTCATGAATAGTAAAAGCACTCTTACTATTCACTTTAAGAAAAGTTACTTTTGACTTTTCTTTTCAAATTTCTCTTTTCTTTTCAGATTCGTTATCCTATATAAGACAGAGTCTGTCTCATTTTCAGAGGATCCGAATTTTCTTTCTTTCAAGAATTTTTCATTTTAATTCGGTATCACTCTTTGTACATTGTACTCCTGTACAACCAACAGTGTAGCACTACTTCCATTTACAGTAATAACAAGTAAGAGATTTATCCTATCTCTTTGATTTTCCATCTTATTTGTGTTTCATTTAGTTAATTATCTGCCTATTGTTTAAGTTTATTCCGCTTTCTGTTATGGCTCTTGTTGTCTGTATAATGACCAGTGACCAACAGAGTATCAGACTTTTCTCCCAGAAAAGTATAGATAAAGCCATTAGAAACGGCTATAGGTTTCTACATATTGGCCACGTGCAAGTCGCACTTAAGCCTTTAATCAGAGAAGGACTAGATACCAGTGTATATCTAGCTCTTAGAGATTGTAGGTTACTCAGATACAATGATTCACTACTAGGTTTAGTAGAGACGAGTCTTTGTAATGGACCTATTTTCTTTAATTGTTTTCCAGATCATACCATATCGCTTACATGTCCTCGTATCATGAAAGCTTTACAATTAGATATTAAGACGCATAACTATTATGTTGATTGTGGTACACATGCATATGAAGTTATTTATCGTCTTAATTATAAATTAATGACAACAGGATTAAATCCTAGATCTATAACTAGACATCGTCCAAAAGGAGAAACAATCCTTTGGAACATAGACAGAAACAGATCAATAGTTAACATACCCAGAACAATCATGTGGAATGAAGTTTCACTTCCAGACAGGTGGGATATTGAAAATGCCACTAAACCTATAGTTCAGGATCAGAACGTCCAGAACTCCAGAATTGAACAAATCATCCAGTACGATGATGGTACTGTTTCTATTAAGATAGATAGAGGAAATAGAGGATCAGTTTTATCCCGTTCAGCCTCTAGTATCTCTAGGATCAGCATTTCAGATCCTACTCCAGGATTTGTTGACCTTTCTTCAACTAGGAGAACCCAGACTCAATCTGTTCCCATAGGAATCAGAATTGAAGACCAGACTGCTAGACCAATTTATCCAGAATTTGGACCATCAGAACCAATAGATAATTCGTCTGATGACTTCAATCCTTCAGCTTCAGACTTCGGTGTAAATGTCTTATCAGAAGTCTTTGAACGAGATGTTCAAGGATTAAAAGATGAATTCATGTCAGAAGAAAATAAACAGATTAGAGAATGGTATTTTGAAAACCATAACAATGAACAATTAGCAGAATTAAAAAGCCAATGGCTTCAGTATCTGCAACTTGTTAGGATTAACGTGCCATTTTTTATGTGGTTCAGACATAGGAACAAACCTATGAACATAAATGTTCTTACTTCAAGAACCAGAAAATGGAATTTGCCTAATTCCACAAAAGTTATTGATTCGGAGCACCCTCCGTTTCAACATACACAGATTCCTGTTAATGAAGGAACTGCAGATCTTAAACCAGTTATTGTCTCAGAAGAACCAGAACTAAAAGATATTGTTCAACAAAATAATTGGACCAATCTTTCAGTTGTCACATTACAAAAACAGATTCAGAATATCGAAGATATTCTTGAAAAACATAATACAATCCCAATTACTCCAGTTAAGAAGACTGATGAATCAAAACAAAAGTCAACTGAACAGACCGCTGTTTTATTGACAACACCATTTGATTCATTAAAATTAACCAGTTCTAAGGTTAAACCAGAATCTCCAATCAAGGGTTTACCTTTTAAGATATCAAAATATATTCCAAAATTGGAATCTACAGAAGAGAAGAACACCAAGCTTCTCCAGGAACTGATTTCCAGATCTAAGAAATCAGAACCTTCATCCAGCCAATTGGCTCTTCAAACGTTGAAACACTCAGACAGTAATTCTGATTGTGATTCCTCATCTTCACAGAATTCCGGGAGGGATAAAGTCATCCATCTCAATAGAATTTCTTTCCCAGAAACAAAGAATTTCTATCCCAGACCTTCACCACCAGATCTTCAAATAGAAGAATTACATACCCAAAGATCTTTCTCAGGATCTCAGATCTATGAATGGAACATAGATGGGATGTCAGAATATCAGATTCTAAATGTTACTAAACAAATGATCATCATCGGTAACATTTACAAACAAGCTGTTACTGAGAGAGCAGCAACCAGAAATATCATTCTTGGCTTCAATGGACAGCTAAAAGGATGGTGGGATGACCACCTCAGTGAAGCTACCAAAGAAGGCATACTCAACATGGTAAAAACCAATGAGAATGGAGAACCTGTTCTCAACCAGAATGGTCAGACAGAGTCATGTGCTCTTTCTGCACTTGTCTTCGATATCACCTACCATTTCATAGGTGATCCCACAGTTTATCAAGAAAGAACATCTGAAATCCTTCAGAACCTCAGATGTAGAACACTCCAAGACTTCCGATGGTATAAGGATGTCTTCCTCAGTAAACTTTACCAAAGATCTGACAACAATGCCAGTTATTGGAAAGAAAAGTTCATTTGTGGACTTCCAAAATTGTTTGCTCAGCAAGTTCGAGATTCACTCTCATCAGAATACCCCAGTCTAGACTACGATCTTATGACATATGGTGACATCATTTCCCATATTAATAAGACAGCTTTAAAGCTTTGCACTGACCTTCGTCTCAAAGCTCAGTTAAAGAAACAGTCTAATAGAAAAGAATTAGGAAATTGGTGTGAACAGTATGGTATGGAAAGAATTAAACCACCCCATACTCAGAAAACACATAAATCCAGGATTTCCTCCAGAAAATATAAAAGTCACTTCAAGTCTATAGGACAGAAGTACAACCAGAAGTATGGCAACAAACCATACACTTCCCATAAAAAGAAACATTACCAGAGGTTTCCACGAAGAAATTGGAAACATCAACAAAAAGATATTAAAAAAGAACAAAAATCCACAGGATGTTTCAAATGTGGTAAATCAAGACATTTTGCAAAAGATTGTAGAATCAGATCACTAATCCAATCCTTGGAATTAGACGAAGCTACAAAAAGCAAAATCATCCAGTCCATAGATGATCTTGAATCATCATCCAGCTCTTCTTCAGATTACTCTGATGAAGAAAACATCAATCAGATTGGAACAGACAACTACTATTCCAGTAGTTCTTCCAACTCCATCCAGGAATGTGCGTGCCCCAGCAAAGGAGCATGTTTCTGTCAGAAAGGATTAAACGTCCTTACAGATTCTCATAGTCTTATGATCGAAATGATCTGCAAGATTAATAACCCTGAAGAAAAGCAAGCTTATCTTCTCAGACTCAAAGATGTTATGGATCAAAAGGAGGAAGAAAAACCTCAATCCATTCCTACCCAGAATAACATCAAGAATACGAATTATTCTGATGTTCTCAGTTATTTTCAGAAGAGAAAAACCCAGCCAGTTGGGATCTCTGATCTCCAGCACGAGATTAAACTGTTAAAATCAGAAATTCAGCAACTCAGACAAGAGTACAGGCATGAGATAAGTGATCTCAGAATAGATCATGAACATCTCCAACAGGATGTCCAACTCTTACAAATAGAATCATTAGAACGTCAAGAACATCTTCCACAGAATGATGAACTTGATAAACAGACTCAGATTGCTTTAGGCAAACTTAAAGAAGGAGAATGTTCCTCCAAGCCAACAGAGGATTATCTCAATCTTCTAAACAGAATCACTTACCAGAAATGGTATGTTCAGTTAACCATCAAGGTTAATGATTTCAAGTTTGAAACCATTGCCTTATTTGACTCAGGAGCAGATATGAACTGCATCCAAGAAGGATTAATTCCTTCCAGATTTTTTGAGAAAACTAGAGAAAAGCTTTCTACAGCTGACTCTACCAGACTTCATATCCAGTACAAATTACCTAATGCACATGTTTGCAATCAAGGTATTTGTTTTCCTACCAGCTTTGTGCTGATAAAACAGTTAAACTCCCAGGTCATACTAGGAAATCCTTTCCTCCAACAGTTATTTCCCATGACTGTTACAGAACAAGGTGTATCTACCAAAGTGTTAGGTAAACCTATCCTTTTTGAGTTTTATTTCCCTTCGCAACGGAGAGACATTAACTCAATCATACAGAAAGAAAACCAGATCAGTTTTCTTAAACAAGACATCAAATCACTCAGAATTGATGAACAGATTGCTAAACAGCAAAAGATCATCAGTGAATTCCAGACCAAACTTGAGAAAGAAGTTTGTTCAGATCTTCCTACGGCCTTTTGGGTTCGTAAGAAACATTCTGTCTCTCTCCCATATGAGAAAGACTTTTCAGAACAGAATATTCCTACCAGGGCTCGGCCCATCCAGATGAATCAGGAATATCTCACTCTTTGTAAAAAAGAGATCCAGAGTTTATTAGATAAGGAGCTAATCAGACCTAGCAAAAGCCCATGGTCTTGTGCGGCCTTTTATGTTAATAAACATGCAGAACAGGAACGAGGTGTCCCTCGTTTGGTCATCAATTACAAGCCCTTAAACAAGGTCTTGCAATGGATCAGATATCCATTACCCAACAAGAATGATCTCCTTAAGAGATTAAATCAGGCCCATGTCTTCAGTAAATTTGACATGAAATCAGGATTTTGGCAAATCCAAATAACAGAATCAGAAAGGTACAAAACAGCATTCACCGTTCCATTTGGACAATATGAGTGGAATGTTATGCCTTTTGGGCTCAAGAATGCACCTTCAGAATTTTAGAATATCATGAATCAGATATTTAATCAGTATACAGATTTTACAATTGTTTACATTGATGATGTTTTAGTCTTCAGTAATGACATTCATCAGCATTGGAAACATTTGCATGTTTTCTTTAAAGTTATTAGAGAAAACGGTCTTGTGGTTTCTGCACCCAAGATTAGACTTTTCCAGACCAAAATTAGGTTTCTTGGTAATATGATTTCTTTCGGGAAAATCACCCCAATCCAAAGAACACTTGATTTTGCAGAAAAATTCCCAGACACTCTGCGTGACAAAACACAGTTGCAAAGATTTTTAGGATCTTTAAACTATGTTGCAGATTTTTACCCAGGCATCAGACACTTATGTAAACCTCTTTTTGAACGCCTTAAAAAGAATCCTCCAGCTTGGACTGAGGTCCACACAAATGCTGTTAAGGAGATTAAGCGTCAGGTTAGAGTTTTACCAGTCTTGACGTTATGTCAACCAGAAACTCCAAAGATAGTTCAGACAGATGCTTCTGAATTAGGATTTGGTGGTATACTCCTACAGATTCTAGAAGGAAAAGAACATATTGTTCGTTTCCATTCAGGAACGTGGGATAAAGCCCAACAGAACTATTCAACAGTTAAAAAGGAAATTTTGTCCATTGTCAAATGCATATCAAAATTCCAAGATGACTTGTTGAACCAGAAATTCTTAGTACGTGTTGACTGCAAGTCAGCAAAAGATGTGCTTACTAAGGATGTTAAGAACATTGCATCTAAACAGATTTTTGCCAGATGGCAGGCAATCCTGTCAATTTTTGATTTTGACATTCAGTACATCAAGGGAGAGGATAACTCCATCCCTGATTTCTTAACCAGAGAATTTCTAACAGGCCACGTGCCTATCACATAGGATTCCTACGGGAATACCTTTCATTTTTGTTTTCTTTTACAGATCACAGAAGCGGACACCAAGGATCAAATTAATTGGTTCAGATGGATTGTTTCAAGTCCACCGCAATTAAGTAGATTGAAACACAGATTTCAGATCCAGAAGCGTAATTGATAATTGTTTCAATTCCGTAATTTTCCTATATATTGTTGCTAACCATTTTGCAGGATCATCATCATCTCCTCGCACTTAGCAATGGCACCTAGGAAAGATAAAGGAAAAGCTAAAGCATTAGATCTCGCATCTTATGCTCAGAAAGCAAAAACCCCAGTAACAACCCCAGCACAATCTTCAACTCCAGTAAAAATTGAAGATAAACAGATCACATATACACCATTTTCTACCCAGTCATACCTAGGTAGAAACCTCACAGTTTTGGGGACAGTTACCCCACAAAAACAGTTAACAGATGTTCGTGCAGGTTTTGCAGGTACATCGTCTTCCCAGACGACAGTCAGTAACAGGTTTCAGCCCCTTGTTACTAAGAAGAAACCAGTTACCCCAGAACCAAAACAGCCTCCTCCTCAGTTATCATCACCTTCATACATATACAAGAATGTGTTTGACCAGATTCTTGTCATAGAACCTTTTCATTTCAGACAGAACCCCAACATTACCCCAGATGAGTTTGCAAGAGCGTTCCTTCACCCTCATTCAAACTACATCCCAGAAAACACATATAAAGACCAGAAATATTATGAGACAATTCTCATAAAAACAGAATCCATAGAGTTTGTCCCAGATGACAAAGACAAACAGCCAGGACAGTACAGCCATGTCAAGGCTAAACTCCAGAAGGTGATCACTCTCGATCAATGGGGACAACCCCCGCAGAAAACCAAACAGATTGCAGAGGATATCCCTCTCAAGGACTACAACTATTATGACTACATTCAGGCGTGGTTCAGAGTTTTCAATCGCCAGAATGACAAGCATGATATGTCATGGTTCTTTCTGTTTACCAAAACATTCCCATTAGAAGTTCCAAATTGGTTCATCCAATGGTGGGCGTCTTTTGGACCAGTTTCAGACATTTTACCAGAACCAGTTCTTCAAGGATTCCAGTATTTCACAGAACATTGGAAGACACCAGCTCAGTTAGCATATCTTCCCCCGTTCTTTGTGTTCTACAGGATCTTTTTTGTCACGTGGATTTTCAGATCAGAATTCGCGTACAAACATGTTTCTTTCGGAGATCATCAAGACATTTTGACTTTCGGAAGAGCTCACTCAGTCATGTGGTGGAAGAAGAAGAACAATGCTTCGTGTTCAACACCAAAAGTTCAGTCATGGCTCGAGACCAATCAGAAACAGAAACAAGAAATTCAACCAGAACAGCAGGAATTTCTTTCATTCAAGAACTTCCTCACTACACAGTTAGCAGCGGCCACCAGTTTTGACGAAGTCAAGGCCATCATGCTACAATTAGAAGAACTTGAGAATGCTTCAGATCAAGCATCAATCGCAACAGATCATGCCGAAGACAATGAAGATGACTGTTACGACATTTATTCTCCACCATGAGGATAAACTGGAATATACTCCTCTATGAGTATAAACTGGAAACAGACAGTAGAAACAGTTACTAGATGTAATACTCCACTATGAGTATAAACTGGACCCATTGAGTTTTCCGGTGTTCTTTCCAAAAACACAGGACAGATGAGTTTTCTAATGTTCTCTAAAAACATTGGACAGATAGGGTTTTGTTCTTCTAAGTTCCCTTCAAAAACTAGGATGAAATGGTAAGACTTCCCCTCTCTGAAGTCATATGGTTTTTGAAGAGTTCCATAAAACTTCAACTAGTCCGGGTCAAACGGCAACCGGTAAAGACATCTCAAGCCCGTTGATGGGTGTGGCTTTCCCAAAAAGCCAAAGGAAATTTAGAAATTAGTTTATCTTCTAGCCTGTATTTATTTTGTATTTTGCTTAGTCAACTTACCTTTAGCCAACTTACCTTTAGCAAACCTATATATATATATATATATATATATATATATATATATATATATATATATATATATATATATATATGCATATAGGCTTCATATTTAAGCTAAGAAAAAAGTTTAACATCATTTTTAGCTACCAATTCACACACATAACACTTGTCTATGTTGGTTGCTTGGCCGACCATCCATAGCAAGAGAGAAAATGCATTTTTCTTTCTTTTTTGCTTCATATAGACATATATACAAACACTTGATAGACTAGTTGTAGTTACATAAGTGTTAGTTATTCCTTTGTTATACTTATTGGAGGCCTTTGAGACTTAGCTTAAGATAAAACTAAAGTAGTTAAGTAATCTTAGAGAAGTGTTTTAGTTCACTAAATCGTCCAAGGAGTTTGCTAGCACTACAACTCAAAGAAGGAGGAAAGATTTCATCAAATTGTTAGGTGGACAATCTAGAGCTTCTACATTTGTGGAAGGTGCAAAGTCTTCTCAACCACTTCACCAAGCAATTTCAACCTTAGATCTTCAAGAGGTATTCTGTTATCCTTGTTTTTCCTTTGGTTTATGATGTATATTCCATAGATATCAAGAGATGGGATTGTTTTTACACATATGAATGCTTTGAAAATTGTATTTCATAGTTTCTTCCGCTTCTTATATTTGATTCATTGTATGAAACCCCATATATCAATCCTTCAATTGGTATTAGAGCCATGACTTGATATTTATGCTATTGCATAAAGTTTGCATGTTTTTGAGTTTTGACCCTAAAAGATAAAAGAAAGAATGTGCAGTCCTTAGCCGGATAAGGTTAACCGGATGAGGAGTCATCTGACTAGCCTCAACCGACAAAGGCTTGTTTCGCCGGATAAGGCCCACTGGATGATACCTCATCCGGATGGACGACTTGCTAGGACTTCATTTACCGGACAAGGCGAACCAAATGAGGGGTCATCCGGTAACCTCTACCGGTTACCATTGGTCATGACCGGTTGAGTAAACTGGATGACTTGCTCATCCAGTTGCACTTATCCAACTATGATCTTGGTTGCACATTACCTTTCTTTTCTTTTATAGCTATAAAATATGATTTTATTGCTTTAAAGCCAACCTCGTTCAGTTGTTAACATATGATGTTAAGGGTTTAAACATTAGAAACATGTTACCATATGACTTATTATGAACTACATCTTTCTACCTTTGGGTTAGACAGAACACAATCATTTTAAGCGAATATAGTCCTAGATGGTGGAGGGCAACGACAAAACTCTTTTTACCGCTTTACAATCTAATATGAGTTTGCACATAGGAAGCTTTTTAGTTTGAAAGATCTCGGTTATACATACAAGTCCATTTAAAAGTCAACATCACATATAAGCAATTAAACAAGCATATATGCATCAAAATAAAGCATAGAGGATCATGGAGTTAGTGCTAAGAAACTAAGCCTAGAATAACCAAAACAAGCACATCAAGAATGCCTTCAATGGTTTTGACTTCTTGATTTCTTCAACGCTCCAAAGGCCTCCAACTCCTTGGAAAACTTCAACTCCTTTGCAAAACCTCTTTGTAGATTACAACAAATTGCCTCACTACAAAATGCTCTCCTGCAACAAAAAGAAATGAGACTTATGTCTCATTTACAAGCCAATGAATGAAAGAATAATTATTACAAAGCCATCATCTTATGAAATACAACCATTCAACATCAAATTAGCTAAGTCCATGATTCACCCAACAATCACCATTCATCAAATATTGAATATGCATCATATACAACAATTCAATAAAAGCTAAATGAACATATAGCACATCAACATGTAAGAATTCAATTACTTCAAATTTCACACTTTGAACCTTAAACATCTTATATTTAACAACTAAGGAAGATTACGAACATAAATTAAACTCATGGTTTTGCATAATATATCACATATATATGCGTCACTATGAATAATATATGTTACAATCACAACAAGGCTAAAAAACAACCTTTTTGATCAAGTCGGTTGAGTCAATCGGTTGAGCCACTTGACCGATTGTACTTGACCGGCTTAGGCAGTGGGAGTCGGTCGAGCAAGTCGGACGAGCTACTCGTCCGACTGCACTTGATCGACTCGCGTTGTGGGAGTCGGTTGAGCTAGTCGGACGAGCTACTCGTCCGACTTAGCTCAACCGGTCCTCACAAAAGGCCATTTTTTAGCATAGTTCTTGGGTTTAGTTTGCTTTTGCCTACTATGAAACTATCTAACATAATTTATATTGGACAAAAGATGTTATATCTCATATAATCACAAATCAAACACTAACAACAAACATCAAATGCTCTATTGCAAATATATCTCATATATTCAAAAACCTTTTAGTGTTCAAAGCATAAAAACAAGCAAATAACCATGTAAACATATAAAGATCAAGCATAGGCTTTGATACCACTTGAAAGGACCTTCACAAGGCTTATGGAGAAAACATAGCTTAAAACCAAGAAAAATCCATGGCTAAAATTTTAAAAAATTTCTATAACAAAACTATGTACATCCAAAAACCCTAGTCTTGATTTCATATGATTAACATGGTATAAGCATATATATATATATATATATATATAGTAGAGAGATATACAAGATATACCTCTTGAAGATCTTAGCAAAAGAGATGAAGGATCGAAGTTCAAGCTTTGACAAGTCCTCCCACAAGTGCAAGAGCTCTAGGTTGTCTACACAAGCTTGAATGTGCTTCCTTGATCACCCAAGATGATGTGCTAGCCTTCTTGCTGATGTAGAACAAGCAAGCAAGAAGAAGATGGGCAAAAACAAAATTTCTCCTATTTTCTTTTTGAGTTGGTCGAAAATCTCATTAGCAAGAGAGAGAAGAATATATCTTCTATATATATATATATATATATATATTATCTTGCCATCGTATATTGTATGTAATGTATAATGTTTGATATCTTGAAGACAAGAGATAGCGGATTATGACACACTTCACAATAGCCACTTATCTTGTCTTGCTTTAATCCTAGCCATTCAATTCAACAACCAATGGACAAGGTAGTGATGTAGAGCTCTCCTAGCCAAGCATTTGGCATCTTTCACTTTATAAGACTAATAATAGTGATAAAGTGAATTTTAATGTTCATCAATAGTAAAAGTTACTTTTCAAAAATCAGTTTTTAGAAGATTTTGGAGTCCACTACTGTCTTTAAGTAGGAGATTCCATTTCATTGAGAGGAATTGAAGTTTTTTTTTTTTTTTTTCCAGATTATACCATTGTAATATCATTTACCCCTACTGTATCACCATCTTCCATACTACATTATTATTATACTACTACCATTGTAACACCATCTTTTGGTCTCAATACAAGTAAGAGACTACGTCTTATATCTTTTCTGTCTACTGATTTTAATTGCGTTCTTTAGTTATTTCCAGTTTTAATTCTTATTCATTATTGTTTTCTCTTACTATACTATGGTTGTTAGTTTCCACTATATCTTCTTGGGCTGGTTTTAGTATCAGAGCCATGTCTGTAGTTAAATTTATCTACACTTGTTATCTATTGGTCTAGGTCTAGGTTTGAGAATTGCTGTAAGTCTCGCAGACAAATTGTTTGTCGGGTGTAAGTCAGGGTCTGCACCAAAGGCTAGATCATATAGGTTTCAGGTTTGATAAATGTCACACCCCAACTCGGTCCCATTTACAATTAGTTAGGACGCAATGAAATTTCGGCATTATAACGTTTATAATACGGACATTAGGGCTCTAAATCAACCCTTTATAATATCACACAACAACTCCATACCCATTCAACAACATTTAACACTATATATTAAACAACCAAACAACATACCAACCACAAGTCATATGCCTCCGTTTCAACAACATAACACAAGCTATATCATTCATACGTATACTCATTATAAACTAGTCTAGCAATATTGAAGGCGCAATAAAGGCGTTAGCTTCATAATGAAGGCGTAATAAGGCGTCAGCTTCAAAAGCGGGAGTGCAACGGGATCATCTCGAGATATGTAAATAATAAAAACATGCAAGCACAGCGGAAATAATAACAATTAAAATTTGCATGTAAACAAATTTGTATTTACATAAACTCAAGAGTAAATCCGTAACTAGTACATTCAAAGAAAATACAAGAAAATATATACAACTATATAAAAATGTATTTAAGATGAAATACCTTGCGTGGAGAACTCGGATGTAGACACTTGAAGAAGATCTTGACTCGAGCAAAGCTCATTCGCACGTGCAAAGGTCCTAGTCGGTCCACGGGTTTCCAAAAGCAAATGACAACTAACTAATTAAAGTGCTAGCTTAGTTAAGTCCAAGAGCTTGAGTATACATGAGTTGAAAATTAAAAGCAAAATGTTTCCTATCTCAATTAGCCTTAGCCGAAAATGCCAAGAAAAATGAGAGATTTTTTGCTTCTAAAACTATGAGAATTTCGGCCAAGAGGTGCAAACAAGAATGAAGAACTTGTCTTCTATTTATAGATGCATGAACAAGCTCATCAAATGCCAAGTGTCATGATCAAGAAGCCAAGTGTCCTAATCCTATGCATGGCCAGCCAAAGAGGGGGCAAATTGGACAATTTTGCATGCAACTTGTTGTTTGTCTTTTTGTGCAAGTTGTCTTTTATTCTTTTGTGTTTCGTCTTTTAGTGCTTGTCTTTTTGTGCAACTTGTTGCTTGTCTTTTAGTGAAGACAAACATTAATTATTCCTAAACTCTTTTAGAATAATTAATTATAGATTGACCCCTCAATCTATTTGCACTAAAGTCCCAATATTTTTCAATATTTACACTTTGACCCCAAAACTTTCAAAAATTACGATTTTGGTCCACTTAACCGGTAATGTCCAAAATCACACCGTTAGCACTTTAACGTGTTTTCAACTCAATACCAAGCTCAGAAATTGTTTTATTCATGATACCCTAAGTGTGTGACTTTTTAGGTTCATGACCGTACAACAATAAAAGATTGATTCTGAAAATGTCTCTGTCATTTTCCGGAATACCTTCATGTTCATGAGTGATGTACTAGCAACGAACTTATTTATAGTCGCAAATTAACGTGCAGTCCGATCCTTCTATTAAAATGTCCCGATCGTTATGGGGACCATAAAATGATTAAGTCCGCTATATGATTCTATGCATAGATCTAATTTGGTGGAATGAGAGATGACATCTATGGAAAAATACCTTTCCATCGTTCAACTACCACGGCCGAGGATTTCTCATTTCAGACGACCGATACTAGATCGCATAGGACATCGCCTCACTGTCGGAGGTTAACAGATCCTATCTTGACAATTACCTGTCAGACTCATATCATAAGACTAAACTACAAGAGGCCGTATCTCACCCTCAAAGAAGGCGAGCATTGTCCAAACGCAAGATTTAGCCCTTAATATAGCCGACATCCGTAATTTCTCAAGTCAAATGATTAATTTGCACAATTTGCAACGAATGACAAACTATTAATCCAAAGTCATGTAGTTTCGTCATTCCGGTCGCATTCAATGATCTGTTCAACCAATGATCATTCATATGTGAGTTAATCGCATCCCCATGTTGTTGTAGCTCAACGCTCGCTACCCTTTATCATTAACATCTCTATGTTAATCAAAGGTAACTACATATGATAGTCTGTACTTGATTATTCTACTCCTGGTCGAATAATCTAAGGACTATGAATGCTTTTGAATATTTATCATGTCGAAGAAACATGCCATTGAATTCTCAACATCTTAAGAATATATTTCTTCTCCGAAAAACATTGAGGACATATTCATATAATTGAACGGAGAATATGAACATCCAATTGACATGTCATTCATATTTACATCAAAATGCCCTATATAGGTCATCTAACTATATAGCATTAGGGCATATCTCTAACAAATATAAGCCTATTCCAAAAGTAAGACTACCAAACTAGAAATATACAATCTACTATCTTTAGATCATCTTATACCATATAACTTCAAAGTAAATACAATCCAACTAATTCTAATATACAATATAGCAAAAAGAGAACTTCAGCTCAGATATCATGGATAAGACTCTGGCACATAAGACTCCTCAACATAAGGCACATTCTCAGCTTCTTGAGGGACGTACCCGAAAACTAGCTCAGTTACACTTGATGACAATAAACGAATGAGGGTGAGTTTATATATATCAAAGCTCAATGAGGATTCGAAAGATCTTTTGAAAACATTTACTTTACCCCTTGGGAAATCATCCTATGAGCAATAATAACAACAAACTTCATTAACATCAACATTTCAATTCTATCACATAAATAACCATTCAATTGTGAAAGGATACTCTAGTTGATGTAGCTCCATACGCCATCACGATCACAATTAACCCTATACACCTATTGATACACTCTGGAAGTACTCTATTCTGGACCCACACTCCATGGTATCTCCGCCCATGCGAGATAGGGGATAACATATGATAGTCATGTCGTTATCAACCCGACAGCCCGATACTACCCGAGAGGTGGCACACACTATCATGACTCACAACAATAACATTAAACATTTCATTTTTTGAGAAGACAACAAAGTAGGTTGTCTTCCAGTACAACAACAATCATCAATCAGTTAACAATATTCAGAATAGCATAACATCAATTAAACAACTAAACAACTAAGTTAGATGACAAAGTAGGTCACCCAACTTAACATGCATTCAATCCTGAACCTACTTAACAACAATCCAAGAAACAATTACACAAACACTACCAAACAATTAAAGACAACATTTAAGCATTTTAAAGAAAGACTACACAAACTTCTAAAATTCATAACTTACAATCTAGAAATTCAATAACCTCCAAACCACTTCCTATCACTCAACCATCAATGCAAGTACATTAGCTCACTCTTAAAACAACCAAAAGCCATCTAAAACAAGACCAACAACCCTAATTTTGGCAATGCACCTTGGCTGAATTTTTAGAATTTTGCTATGGCATTCAAATTGAAAATTTGGCATTACAATACTACTACACAATAATTAACAAACCTATAGAAGCAAAATCATTCAATTCCATCCACTACAACAACAATTATTCAACTATAAGCCAATAAATCAATTTAAATGCCCAAAAATTAGAAATAGTGTTACTAACGTTCAAAATGGCTGTAAATGCATATAATTGGTCCTTGTCATCTTCTAAGCAATAATCTAACATCAATTCAACAAAATAAAAACTAACAATGCATCAACTAAAATCTCAACTTAACTTTGAAATAATGAACTATATTTTTCTCTCACCTTTGATGCCAAATGATGTTAGGAATGTGTAGAATGGATGCCTAACAAGCAATTTCAAACTTTGAATGAAGTGATTTGGACTTGAATTGTAAAATCTATGAATAAATTACTTTGAAAACCTAAGCAAAATGCCTTCTCTTTTTTCCCAAGAAGAGTCACGGTTATGTTTGTGTTTTTTTGAGTGTGTTTGAGCTTATTTTAATGTATTATGAGTATATTATGCATATATAAAGGTTTGGTCAACATTTTACAAAAGTCAAAGTTGTCAACATTTTTAGTTTTTAGTTGTTTTATACTATTTTGCTTATATATATATAAACTACTATGAATACTATATTTGGTAGACTAAAATTAGTTGACAACATTTAATATATGCATACATATACATACAACTAGGGTAGAAAACTCAATTTTGCAAAAGAAGATGAGAAGTCATATTATTTATTTCAAATGTCTTTTGAATGCACAATTAATCTAAAATCATTTAATATCACATATAAATACATTTATATTAATATATACTAGGTTAACGAAAGTCAACGCAAGAATCTGGTTTAACATGAATTACTATTTGGCTCAAAAATGCTACTTTTCGCCCAAAAAGTCTATTTAAATTTCTATTTCAGTTCAGAATCACTTTTTATCAAACTCGCGTTTATTAATATCCGAGGACTAGGTTTTAAAACGTTTAAAAGACTAGTTTCAAAATTCTAGCGGACGTGTCTTCAAATACTATTCACAAAACCAACGATAAAATTTTCAATGCAGATTTCTATGAAAATTTCATGAATACTCACTTATCATGTAATAGAAGTAATAATAACATAATTATCACATTTTAATTCAAATAACATATAAATAGGTCAAAACACGTAATTACAAATAAGAGCAAATTCGGGGTCTCACAATAAACATAACTATAGTATGACATCTAGTAGCAGTGCTTATTTAGAGATTAGTAGATCTAATACCATAAGTACAAGAGAAGAAATATGGAATGAACAAGAATTAGCAAATTGGAAACCACCCAAGATGCAAATAAAACAAGTATACCAGAAATGAGTATTTGACTTTAAGTCTCTTAGAACCATAAGATCTAAAGAAAAGCTTATACCATTAGACAGTGATAATCAATCTATACAATTTTTCTCACAGAAATCCCTTGAAAAAGCTAAGAAGAATGACTATAGATTTCTTAATATAGGACATGTACAAGTAGCTCTTAAACCATTAGTCCGTGAAGGATTAGATACAAGTATATATCTAGCTTTACGTGATTGTAGAATGTTAGATTATAATGATTCTTTGCTTGGCTTAGTTGAAACAAGTCTATGTAATGGACTAGTCTACTTTGATTGTTGCCCCAATTTCACCATATCTCTTACAGATCCCCATGTTATGAGAATTATTATTAAGACACACAATTATAGAGTTATTTCAGGATCACATGCTTATGAAATTATTTATTGTCTTAATTATAAAGTTATGAATACGGGATTTAATCGCAGATCTGTAACCAGACATAGATTAAAAGATGAAACTCATTTATGGACCATGGACCACACTGGATCCAGTGTTAGTATTCCTAGAACTATAAAATGGAAAGATAATTCCTTACCATAACGGTGGGACAACAAAAATGCTACCCCACCATTACAACAAGAATAAACCATAAGAAAGTCTAGAATAGAACAAATCATACAATATGAGGATGGATTTGTCAGTATCAAAATTGATAGAGGAAATCAAGAATCTCATCTATCCAGAACTACCTTTAATATTTCCAGAATTAGCATATTAGATCCTACACCAGGATTTGTTGACTTACCCTCAACATCTAGATCAACCAGAATTCAAAACCAATCTGTTCCTTTCGGAATCAGAACAGAGGGACAGCAAACTCCCATAGTTTGACCAGTCTACCATGAATTTGAGCCAATATCTGTTCACTACAATCCCACAGCTTTAGAAATGGGATGTAATATGCTTACAAAAGAATTAGAAATTAATAAACAAATTTTGAAGGAAGAATTTCTTTCTGAAAAGAACACTCGAACTAAAGATTTGTTCTTTACTGCCTATAATAAAGAATAGAAAGATAATTTTAGAGAACAATGGTATGATACCATGAAAGTAGTTAAACTCAATATACAATTTTTCCTTTGGTTTAGAGAAAAGAACATAAATACAATGGACATCAATGTCCTTGAAAAAAGAACAAGGCAATGGAATTTACCAAATTCCACAAAAATCATTGAGTTTGAACATCGTCATTTTCAGGCAACCCAGTTTAAGAATACAGTAGGAACAATAACTTTGAGATCAGTTATCACAGGTGGAACAACGCACCTTGACAATATTGCAGAACAAAATAATTTTACCAATCTCTCATTAGTTACTCTTTAGAAACAGATTGAAAGAATAGAAAACACAACTGACAAAGAATTTGACAGGAATATAGAAGAAAAACTCAAACAATCGATTAAAGAATCTATATCAAAACAATCAACTGTCAAACCTATCCCTCCTGATACTAGTAAGAAATTTAGCACTTCTGTCTATTCAGGACAAGGGCCACATAATATAAAACCCCACAAGATTAACCCAATACCATTTCAAATTTTGAATATCATACCACAATTACCATTGTCGACAGAACAACTATTACAAGAACTTCAAAAGAAAATCAAGATTACAACCCCAGAAGCCTCTTCTAACAAAACTGAACAAGAACCTACAGTACAAGTTTTAAAACAATCTGATAGCACATCCTCCTAGATAAACCAAGAATTAAGAAATGATTATAACCAGTTACAACAAGATGTTTTAATCCTTCAACTAACCAATCAAATTGACCAATCACAAGAAGAAAAACACCCAGATAAACCAGAAGCCAGTACTACCCAAGAACAAGAAGAATTTCTTAATATTCTTTCTAGAATTTCATACCAAAAATGGTATGTTCAATTAACCATAGTTGTTGATGATTTTAAATTTGAAACCATAGCACTCATTGACTCAGGAGCAGATATGAATTGTATACAAGAAGGACTTATCCCTACCAGATATTTTGAGAAAACAAAAGAAAAGCTTTCCACAACCGATGCTACCAGATTACATATACAGTATAAAATTCCCAATGCATATGTCTATAATAAAGGAATTTGTTTTCCAACCAGCTTTGTTTTAATTAAACAATTGAATTCTAAAGTCGTTTTAGGAAATCCATTTTTACAAATGCTTTTTCCTATGAATGTCACAGAAAAAGGAATTTCAACACAAGTTTTAAGAAAGACAATTCTATTTGAATTTTTCTATCCTTCCATGAAACGAGATATTAACTCGATTCAGAATAAAGAAAACTAGATCAATTTTCAAAAACAATATATACAGAGTTTAAGACTTGATGACTAGATTTCTAAACAACAGAAAACAATTCAAGAATTTCATAACAAGCTTGAAAAAGAAGTTTGTTCTGAACTTTCTACAACTTTTTGGAATAGGAAGAAACATATAGTCTCATTACCTTATGAAATAGACTTTTCAGAAAAACTTATTCCTACGAAAGCTCGTCCTATCCAGATGAGTCACGAATATTTAGATATTTGTAAAACAGAAATCCAGAGTTTATTAGATAAAAAACTCATTCGACCCAGTAAAAGCTCATGGTTGTGTGCAACTTTTTATGTTAATAAACATGCTGAGAAGGAATGAGGATTTCTAAGTTTACTTATCAATTACAAGCCTTTGAACAAGATTTTACAATGGATTAGATATCCTATCCCCAACAAGAAGATTTTACAATGGATTAGATTTTTGAAAAGACTTTACAATGCTAAAAAATCTTTACTATAGTGATAAAGTGAATTTTACTGTTCATTAAAAGTAAAAGTTACTTTTACTATTCAAAAATCATTTTTCAGAAGATTTTGGAGTCCGCTACTGCCTTTAATTAGGAGATTCCATTTCATTGAGAGGGGTCGAAGCTTTTTTTTTAGATTGTACCGTTGTAATATCATTTACCCCTATTGTATCAAAATCTTCCATACTACATTGTCACTATACTGCTACCATTGTAACACCATCTTTTGGTCTTCAATACAAGTAAGAGACTACGTATCATATCTTTTCTGTCTACTTATTCTAATTATATTCTTCTGTTATTTCCAGTTTTAATTCTTATTCATTATTGTTTGCTTTTACTATACTATGGCTATTAGCTTCCACTGTATTTTCCATACCAAATTGTTCACACTAATTTCCTAACTCATTTTTAGAAACAAGATTATGTTTCTTTAATTGAGCCTTGAATCTGATATCAATACAGATCTTTAAGGCAGTCTTGTTGATTTGACTTATGATATCACCATAAGTCATTTGATTGTAATCAAGACCTGGGAATTCTTGTGATAAAACTTCTTTGACTTGTTTTGCAAATAATTTTGGAAGTCATGCTATGAATTTTTCTTTCCAATAAATTGCATTATTGTCTTGTCTCTGGTATAATTTATTGAGGAAAACGTCCTTGTACCAACGAAAATCTTGTAGTCATCTACATCTTAGATTTTGTAGAATCTCAGATGTTCTTTCTTGGTATATGGTTAGGTCACAAATGAAATGGTAAGTGATACTGTAAATTAATGCTAATAGAGCACAAGATTCTGCTTGTCCTTGTTCATTAAAAATGATATTACCGTCAACATTAGTCTTTTGCATATTGTAAATTGATTCTTTGAGATTATCATCAGGATGATCATCCTACCATCCTTTTAATTGACCGGTGAAGCCAATGACTATATTCTTAGAGGCATCTGGTTCTGTGATACTGGCATAAGTTTTGTAAATGTTACCAATAATGATCATTTGTTTGGTAAGATTGAGGATTTGATATTCTGTTCAGCCATCAATATTCCACTCATAAATTTTATTGGCTGAATAAGACTTACGTGGTTGAACTTCTTCGATAAGAATGTCTGGTGATGTTGGTCTGGGTTAATAAGTTTTTATATTCTGTTTTGGTTCATAAATATGATTAATAACAAATTTCTGGAAATATTTTATTATTGGTTGTTCTGCTTCACCCTAGGATGATATGCTATCAGATTCTTTTAAAACTTGTACTGCAAGTTCTTGTTTAGTTTTGATGGAAAAGGCTTCTGGGGTTGTAATCTTGATTTTCTTTTGAAGTTCTTGTAATAGTTGTTCTATAGACAATGGTACTTTTGGTATGATATTCTAAATTTGAAATAGTATTGGGTCAATCTTGTGGGATTTTATATTTTGTGGCCCTTGTCCTGAATAGACAGGAGAGCTAAATTTCTTACTAGTATTAGGAGGGATAGGTTTGACAGTTGATTGTTTTGATATAGATTCTTTAATCGATTGTTTGAGTTTTTCTTCTGTATTCTTGGTAAATTCTTTGACAATTGTGTTTTCTATTCTTTCAATCTGTTTCTGAAGAGTAACTAATGAGAGATTGGTAAAATTATTTTGTTCTACAATATTGTCAAGGTGTGTTGTTCCACCTGTGATAACTGGTCTCAAAGTTATTGTTCTTTCTGTATTCTTAATCTGGGTTGCCTGAAAAAGAGGATGTTCAAACTCAATGATTTTTGTAGAATTTGGTAAATTCCATTGCCTTGTTCTTTTTTGGAGGACATTGATGCCCATTGTATTTCTTTTCTTTTCTCTGAACCAAAAGAAAAATGGTATATTGAGTTTAACCACTTTCATGGTATCATACCATTGTTCTATAAAATTATCTCTTTGTTTTTTATTATAGGCAGCAAAGAACAAATCTCTAGTTCGAGTATTCTTTTCGAAAAGAAATTCTTCTTTCAAAACTTGTTTATTATTTTCAAATTCTTCTGTAAGCATATTCCGGCCCATTTCTGAAGCTGTGGGATTGTAGTCAATAGATGTTGGCTCAAATTCATGGTAGACTGGTCTAACTATGGGAGTTTTGTGTCCCTCCGTTCTGATTCTAAGGGTGACAAATTGGTTTTGAATTCTGCTTGATCTAGATGTTGAGGGTAAGTCAATAAATCCTGGTATAGGATCTGATATGCTAATTCTGGAAATATTAGGGTAGTTCTGGATAGATGAGATTCTTGATTTCCTCTGTCAATTTTGATACTGATAGATCCATCCTCATATTGTATGATTTGTTCAATTATGGTGTTTCTTATGGTTTGTTCTTGTTGTAATGGTTCGGTAGCATTTTTAATGTCCCACCATTCTGGTAAAGAAATCTTTCCATTTTATAGTTCTAGGAATATTAGCACTGCATCTGGTGCGGCCCATGGTCCATAAAAGAGTTTTATCTTTTAATCTATGTCTGGTTACAGATCTTGGATTAAGTCCCGTATTCATAACTTTATAATTAAGATGGTAAATAATTTCATAAGCATGTGATCCTGAAAGAACTCTATAATTGTATGTCTTAATATCTAATGTAAAAATTCTCAAAACATGAGGATCTGTAAGAGATATGGTGAAATTGGGGAAACAATCAAAATAAACTGGTCCATTACAAAGACTTGTTTCAACTAAGCCAAGCAAAGAATCATTATAATTTAACATTCTACAATCATGTAGAGCTAGATATATACTTGTATCTAATCCTTCACAGACTAATGGTTTAAGAGCTACTTGTACGTGTCCTATATGAAGAAATCTATAGCCATTCTTCTTAGTTTTTTCAAGGGATTTCGGTGAGAATATTTGTATAGATTGTTTATCACTGACTAATGGTATAACCTTTTCTTTAGATCTTATGGTTCTAAGAGACTTAAAGTCAAATACTCATTTCTGGTATACTTGTTTTATTTGCATCTTGGGTAGTTTCCAATTTGCTAATTCTTGTTCATTCCATGTTTCTTCTCTTGTACTTATGGTATTAGATTTACTAATCTTTGAAGAAGTACTGCTACTAGATGCCATACTATAGTTACATTTACAAACCTGAAACCTATGTGATCTAGCCTTTGGTACAGACCCTGACTTACACCTGACTTACTATTCGTTTGTAGGACTTACAACAGTTCTCAAACCTAGACCTAGACCAACAGATAACAAGTGCAGATAAATTTAACTACAGACATGGCTCTAGTACCAGAACTAGCCCAGGAAGATACAGTGGAAGTTAACAACCATAGTATAGTGAAAGAAAACAATAATGAATAAGAATTAAAACTGGAAATAACAGAAGAACACAATTAAAATAAGTAGACAGAAAAATATGAGATGTAGTCTCTTATGTATTGAAGACCAAAAGATGGTGTTACAATGGTAGTAGTACAATGATAATGTAGTATGAAAGATAGTGATATAGTAGGGGTAAATGATATTACAATGGTACAATCTTAAAAAAACTTCGATCCCTCTCAATGAAATGGAATCTCTTACTTAAAGGCAGTAGCGGACTCCAAAATCATCTAAAAAATGATTTTTGACAACTTTTACTATTGATGAATAGTAAAATTAACTTGATCACTATTCATGTCTTGTCTTCAGATGATCAGAACACTGTTCTTTGTCGTCTTGTGATGATTGTATCAGCTGGTGGGGAAAAACAAATGCTTTTACTGTGGCCCAAAGATTTTTTGTCTTCTTGTGATAGAAAGAAGTCAAAAGCGGAATGCTTTTGATGATGGTGTCTGTTGGTGACAAAAAGTAAAATTCTTCATCATTTTCTCTTGTCTTCTTGTAGAAAGCTGAAGATGCTTGTTGTCTGGTGATGATCAAAGTGCAGAAAATCTGCATTGGCTTTTGGGGAAAATCATGCCCATTAACGGTCTTGATATGTCTTAACCAGTTGCCGTTTGAACTGGACTAGCTGAAGAAATTAAGGGTTTTCTTAGTAACCATAGTCAACTTCAGAAGAGAAGTTTCACCCTTCTCACCCATGTTTTTGGCTGGAACATAGGAAAACCAAGTTTCTTTCTATTTTCTTATTCTTGTGAAAGATGAATGTCGTAACAATCATCTTCATTGTCATCTGGTTCACCGGGTTTAGCCTGTTTTGGTGACTTAGAGGCGCTGTCTAAGACTAACTATTGACGCTGAGATGTGATGGTGAGCATTTCATCTATGCTGGTAGCAACAGCTAGCCTAGAAATGAGCTGTGCCTTGATTGTGCGAAATTCTTGCTGAACTGGTTGAATGGTGATTGTCTGAGATCTGATTGCTTGGAACCATTGTTGGACTGTTGTGGTTGAACAAGTGTTATTGGCCATTTTGTCCAACCATTTGACTTTAAATGTTTGTCCAAATGCTGGAATGATCTCATTACTTCCACAGGAAGTATGGTCGTTATCATGCCCTGACTCGACCCCGCAAAAGGCCAAGCCCGGGCCCGACACACGGACGGAGTCTCCTCTGTACCGTGGACAATCCGAAAATCCTACATTCAATATAATACTCGCGAAAACCACAATAAACATTTGAAACAAGCCAACTTTCCTTTAAAACATACATCTTCTTATTAAACAACTTTGCAATCCAAAATGTCATGCATACTACACAAGTACTCGTGCCACTAAACAGTTAACCATTAGCATGCATTTCTTACTAGTCGCATGAGTATATCTTTACAACTTTTCAACCTTTAAACTTTTACAACATAAGACCATAAAGGCCTCAAAATAGAAACTACATACAAGGCTACAAGCCTCAAAATAAAGCGTCAACCAAGCAATACACATCAAGCATGGCCCGCACAGAAGTCTGGCAACCAACCACTAGCTAAGCAAAGAAGTGCTATCAAGGAAACACCTCCACTTGCTCCTCCTCCTCAATTACCTCAATAGGATCCGGTGCAACTACTCCTGTAAAAATATAGTATAGAAAGGAATGAGCAAAAACTATTGCTCAGCGAGGGTTATTGGTCTCAAGGATGGAGATGAGAGGAGAATGCAATGCAAATAGTCAAGCAATCATACAATTATCATATAGAGATACAAGCAAAGCTAACAATAAATCAAGACAAGCATTAAGGCTATAATCATTCAATCAAAGGATACAATTCACTTCCCACGAGCAACTTTCAATCACGAATCCGATGACGACGCGCTGGCCCAATCACTTTATAACTTCAGTTTGGAATACCTCGGAAGTATCCAATCAATTCTACGACCCAAATCTCCCTGGGAGGCAACCCAAGCGAGAAAGGGAATAGGACGCGGAGCTAGAGCAACCAACACTGGCAACCCGAGGCTACCCAGAGAGGCCCATCACACTGCCCCTGACTCTATGAATGCAATACAATATACAATGCAACAATCGAGCAATCAAGCAATAAAGCCACACGTGGGAGAATAACAAAGTAGGTTACTCTCGCACGCAATAGCAACAGTTAGCAAACATTTCAATCATAACCAACTTTAACAAGCATAACAAGCAATAATAAGCATTCTACAAGCATAACACTATGAAAACCAACAAAAACACAAAACGACCCCAACTTTCAAAACGCTACTACTTTCAAACGAGCTACGAGTTTTGGAAACCGACTTCACCATTCCTCCTAGGTCACCATAAGGCACGTCTAAAGACCCTGAAACCCTACTTTACCGTAGAATTCCTGCAAAGCCCAATTTTCCCTTTTGCTCGTTTGAACTATAGCTATCCTAACCAAACACCCAACCAACGCCATAACCACACCAAAAGTGCTTCCATGGCCTCCCGAGACAATGCCATCACGCAAAATAAGGAAACGCTAAACTCGACCTAAACGACCCCAACTTATAGCAAGGCATTTTTTCTCGTTTTTCCGTTACACAATCCAAACAAATCATGCATTTAGGCATTCTAGCATATCTAGCACCTTTTCACATCAACAGAACGCATAACGGAGCAACTTCTACGAAACGGGGGTTTACTATTCATAATTTACTATTCAATTGGCATTTTAAATTACAATCACTATATTTAACTGTAGAAAATGCTAAAAAGCTATAAGTACATGTTCTACAATTGTCAAGGAACATTCTTCAAGCATCAAAACGGATAAACTAACGATCTACGCATAAAACCTAAAAATTAAAGTTGATATTCCAAACTTTCAAATGCGCAAATAAACGTGTTTCCCTCACCTTAGACGCTCTTAGACGCTAGGAAAACCACGCTGGATGCCTCGGAAACAACCCCGTGCAAGCTCACGCGAAGATTTGAAGTTTTGAAGATTTGAAATCTTTTTTTTTCTCTCTTGAAGGTTTCGGCCTTCACACTCTTTTTTTTCAGCTTTGTGTTTTATTTTTTTGTTATTATAAGCTTATAAAAGATGACAAGCTTAGTCAATTGGTCAAGGCTTGGTCAAAGCTAACTTAAGTTGGTCAAATAAGCTTATTTCTTGCATTTTAAAGCTAAAACAACTAGTACAATTCTAATTCTAGTTAACAACAACTAAAATATTAAAATTAAAACACTAAATACTAGTTTTTACTATTTGCTGAGGACTAGAAAACACTCTCTAACAATCGCTCTCGAAATGCAATGCACTTTGCGACGACAAAGGAATAACAATTAAATCTCAAAGAATTAAAAAAAATATAATTTTCAGAAAAATAAACAAGAAAATTTCACATTCCGGGCTCAGGTATTACACTCTCTCCCCCTTAAAACAATTGCGTCCATGCAATTCTTACCTGGTCGACAAATAACTCCGGATACTACTCCGAACCTGGTCCTCTCTTTCCCAACTCGCTTCCTTAAACCCGTGATGATCCCATAGAACCTTTATTAACGGAATACTCTTCCTGCGAAGTTCCTGAACTTTCCGATCCACAATTCGAATCGGTCTCTTCTCATAAGTTAACTTTTCCTCAATCTACAAAGGCTCTGGTTCAAGTACATGTGAAGATTTTGCATGATATTTCCTTAACATTGACATGTGGAAAACATCGTGCAGTCTCGACAAGCTCGGAGGTAAAGCTAACCGATAAGCCAAAGGACCCATCTTTTCGGTGATCTCAAACGGACCCACATACCTGGGACTAAGTTTTCCGCTCTTACCGTGCCTAATCAATCCCTTTCAAGGAGAAATCTTAAGAAACACGCAATCTCCCAAAGCAAACTCAAGATCCCGATAGTGCTTATCCGCATAACTCTTCTGACGACTCTGGGCTGTAAGCATACGCTGGCGAATAAGGTGAACATTATCTACCATCTTAATCATCTCAGGTAACACAGTCAGATCAACTGTTCTCATCTCTCCAACCTCTTCCCAATACAATAGGGATCTACATTTACGACCGTACAACACCTCGTAGGGAGCCATACCTATAGTAGATTGATAACTATTATTGTAGGCGAACTCTGCTAATGGTAAAAACTTCTCCCAATTTTTTCCAAAGTCTAACACACATGCCCGAAGCATGTCTTCCAAGATCCTGATAGTTCTCTCAGACTAGCCATCAGTTTGTGGATGGTATGCAGTACTGAAGCTCAACTTAGTTCCCATGGCCTCTTGTAACTTCTGCCAAAAATGAGATCTAAATCTAGGATCTCTATCTGACACTATACTCTGTGGCACACCATGAAGTCTCACAATATTAGCAACATAGAGCTCAACTAGTTTATCAAGGCTATCCTGTTTGTTCACGGGAATAAAATGTGAAACTTTAGTCAATCGGTCTACAACAACCCAAACAGAATCACATCCTCTCGGAGATCTCGGAAGATCGGTCACAAGGTCTATTGTTATATGTACCCACTTCCATTGCGGAATCGACAACGGTTGCAGAAGCCCGGCTGGCCTCTGATGCTCAACTTTAACCCTCTGACACGTTAAACACCTGGATACATACCCAGCAATCTCTCTCTTCATATTGTTCCACTAGAAGTGTTATTTCAGATCTCTATACATTTTAGTACTGCCTGGGTGAATCGTATATCTTGAATTATGTGCCTCAGACAGAATCTCATTCTTCAAAGTTGGATCTCCAGGAACACACACCCTGTCCCTGAATCTGAAGATACCATCTGCATGTAATTTAAACTCCGACTCTCCACCTTTTGCTTTTTCTTGGATTTTCAAGATGTGAGGATCAGTCTTCTGAGCCTCCCTGATTTGTGTTAGCAATCTCGACTAAATTTGTAAGCTAGTAAATCGAATCCCTAACTCAGTAGCTTCTGGCTTCCATGAACAAATTTCCTCCAAAGTCTCCCAATCCTTGATAATTAAACTTACAACAGTAGCCTTTCGGCTCAAAGCATCTGCCACAACATTTGCCTTACCTAGTACATAGTTTATAGAGCAATTGTAGCCACTTAATAGCTCTAGCCATCTTCGCTGCCTCATATTCAAATCTTTTTGTGAAAATAAATATTTGAGACTCTTGTGGTCAGTAAAAATTTCAAATCTGCTACCCCACAAGTAATGACGCCATTTCTTCAAAGCAAACACAACTGCAGCTAACTCAAGATCATGTGTAGGGTAATTGACTTCATATGGTTTCAACTTCCTAGAATCATAGGCAATCACCTTACCATTCTGCATTAAAACATAGCCCAAACCTTCTTTAGATGCATCACTGTAGACAACAAAGTTTTCTGTACCCTCAGGTAAAGTTAGTATAGGAGCTGTAGTTAGTCTCTTCTTCAGTTCTTGGAAACTGGATTCACATTTAACATCCCAATTGTAAGTAACTTTCTTTCGAGTCAACTGGCTTAAAGGTCCAGAAATTTTGGAAAAGTCTTTAACAAACCTCCGATAGTAACCTGCCAACCCTAGAAAGCTCCGAATCTCTGACACCGTTTCAGGTCTCTCCCAAGACGAAACAATTTCAATCTTAGCTGGGTCTACTGAAATTCCTTGATGTGAAATGATATGGCCTAGAAAAGATATTTGATTCAACCAGAATTCGCACTTGCTGACTTTAGCAAAAAGCTTGTTTTCTTGCAAAGTCTGTAGTACAATCTTCAAATGTTGTTCATGTTCAGCCTCATTCTTAGAGTATACTAGAATGTCGTCAATAAAGATTATGACAAATTGATCAAGATAAGGTTGAAAAACCCTATGCATTAAGTCCATGAATGCGGCTGGTGCATTCGTTAATCCAAACGGTAACACAACAAATTCATAGTGGCCATATCTAGTCCTGAATGCCGTCTTAGGTATATCATCACTCTGAATCCTGAGTTGATAGTAACCCTGTCTCAAGTCAAATTTAGAGTAAACACTAGCACCCTGCAACTGGTCAAACAATTCTTCAATCAACGGCAAGGGGTATTTGTTCTTAATCGTGACTTGATTAAGTCCCTGGTAATCAATACATAACCGTAGCGTGCCGTCTTTCTTTCTCACAAACAACACAGGCGCACCCCATGGCGAAGAACTAGGTTGTATAAACCCTTTCTCAAGCAAGTTCTGAAGCTGAATTTTTAATTCTTGAAGTTCGGCTGGTGTCATTCTATAAGGACTTATAGAAATTGACACAGTGCCCGGCATAAGGTCAATTACAAATTCAATCTCCCTATCCGGTGGTAAACCCGGTAATTCCTCGGGAAATACACCAAGAAAGTCTTTAACAATCGGAACCTTATTCAAATTCAACTTATCAGTAGGATGATTGATCAGATAAGCTAGGTAAGCTTCACAACCTTTATTCAGCAACTTAGAAGCCTTGATTGATGATAAAAGAGGTATTCGGGCAGCCCTGCAATTCCCAACAATCTCTAGTACCGGTAGGTCAGGAACCTGAAGATAAACAATTTTTGTTCTGCAATCCAACTGAGCATAGTATTTCCCCAACCAGTCCATTCCCAATATGATTTCAAAGTCACGGAAGGGCAGTATAATTAAATCAGTAGGAAATTTACGGTCCTCAATGCATATAACACAAGATTTGCAAATAGACTCAGTAACAAATTTTGCACTCACAGGCGTACTAACTTCAACTTTATGCGGCAGTTTATCAATGCAAACATTCACAGATCGTGCACATGCAGGAGTTATAAACGAATGTGTAGCTCCGGGATCAATCAAAACTTTAACTGGCTGAGTATTGAGAAGAAAGTTACCTTCCACTATTGCTGTAGTATCGGGTTGCTCCTCCGCATCTAGTGCAAAGACCCTAGCCTGTACCCTCTGTGCTGGACCTGCACCTGCAGCCCTATTCTGCACACCCTGGCCTCCAGTACGGCCCTGAACATTCTTATACTTAGGGCAATCTTTCGCCCTATGCTCATCGCTCCCACAACTAGTGCACTTACCACTCTTTCTCCAGCAATTAGCCTCAATGTGCCCCGATCGATTACAAAAGTTACACTACTGATTTTGTCTTACAACAGTGTTTCCCGTAGGTGCGGGGGCTCTGGCAGTGGTAGGAACTGTACCTCCCTACTGGGGTCTAGTCGCAGCTGGTCTCCCCTAAATCTGATACTGTGGCTAATACGGGCGCTGCTGGAGAACCTGAACAAAAGTCTGATACTGCCTCTACTGACTCTGGCTGCTCTGGCCCAAGTACTATTTCTTACCCTGCTGGCTACTCTCAGCTATCATCTTAGCCTTCTGTTTCTCAAACTTCGAGGCTGCTTGGAATGCCTCGGGAAAAGTAGTATAAGTCTGCCCAGTCAAATGCAGCTGTATATCCATTCTCAGCCCATGAACAAACCTATGAATCATCTTCCTAGCTGGCCGCGCCAGCTCAGGCATATACCTCGACAGGCTGACAAACCTAGCCTTATACTACGCGACAGTCATGTTTCCTTGCTTCAGGGCCACAAATTCGTCTTCCGGCCTTTCCTTAGCCATCTCGGGAATATACTTGTCCCGAAACTCACTCACAAAATCATCCCACAAATGCGGAACATCCTCACAATCCCACCTCAACCTGACAGTGTTCCACCACTGTTCTGCGTCGCCCTCAAACAGAAATGCTGCATAAGCTATCTTTGCCTCGTCAGTGTACCTCAAAGCAGCGTAAATTTTCTCAACACGGTTAATCCATCTCTCGGCTGCCTCGTCATCCGGCTCTCCGAAGAACTTACCCAGCTTGTGCCTCAGGAATTTCTCCAACTGATTATTCTCAGCCCTATGCCCCTGTCCACCAGGATTAGCTTGATTTCCTTGGGGATTATTATTCCTATCCTGCCTCTGCTTATATAGTACCTGAGTAATCTGGTCAACTACAGTGGTCATAGTAGCCATAAACTGTTCAGGTATCGGTTGCTGACCCTGTTCTGCTGCCTCTTCATCTGCCCCTTGACCTTGAATACTACGACGTGGCAGCATAGTAACAACTTACAATAGCTGGCCACATATAAAAGCAGTTTATAGACAGAAATATAGCACATAAGATTAGATAACACTCAAGTCAATAACAACAAATATCCTATCACACAATTCACATAACACAAGATTGACATGCCAAACTAATTCACTTAAACACATAAGCACTCCAAGTTCACATAATCATACTATAACACTTTTCACTTAACAATCATACATTGACACTTTAACATTTTAGACCTTTACCCCACAGACCGAGAAACATATCTTGGCTCATGCAAGACTATCATGCTCTGATACCACCTAAAGATGTCACGCCCCGACTTGACCCCGCAAAAGGCCAAGCCCTGACCCGACACACGGACGGAGCCTCCTCTATACCGTGGATGATCTGAAAATCCTACATTAAATATAATACTCGCGAAAACCACAATAAACATTTGAAACAAGCCAACTTTCCTTTAAAACATACATCTTCTTATTAAACAACTTTGCAATCCAAAATGTCATGCATACTACACAAGTACTCGTGCCACTAAACAGTTAGCCATTAGCATGCATTTCTTACTAGTCACATGAGTATATCTTTACAACTTTTCAACCTTCAAACTTTTACAACATAAGACCATAAAGGCCTCAAAATAAAAACTACATACAAGGCTACAAGCCTCAAAATAAAGTGTCAACCAAGCAATACACATCAAGCATAGCCCGCATAGAAGTCTGGCAACCAACCACTAGCTAAGCAAAGAAGTGCTATCAAGGAAACACCTCCACTTGCTCCTCCTCCTCAATTACCTCAATAGGATCCGGTACAACTACTCCTGTAAAAATATAGTATAGAAAGGAATGAGCAAAAACTATTGATCAGCGAGGGTTATTGGTCTCAAGGACGGAGATGAGAGGAGAATGCAATGCAAATAGTCAAGCAATCATACAATTATCATATAGAGATACAAACAAAGCTAACAATAAATCAAGACAAGCATTAAGGCTATAATCATTCAATCAAAGGATACAATTCAATTCCCACGAGCAACTTTCAATCATGAATCTGATGATGACGCGCTGGCCCAACCACCTTATAACTTCAGTTTGGAATATCCCGGAAGTATCCAATCAATTCTACGACCCAAATCTCCTTGGGAGGCAACCCAAACAAGAAAGGGAATAGGACACGGAGCTAGAGCAACCAACACTGGAAACCCGAGGCTACCTAGAGAGGCCCATCACACCACCCCTGACTCTATGAATGCAATACAATATACAATGCAACAATCGAGCAATCGAGCAATAAAGCCATACGTGGGAGAATAACAAAGTAGGTTACTCTCGCACGCAATAGCAACAGTTAGCAAACATTTCAATCATAACCAACTTTAACAAGCATAACAAGCAATAATAAGCATTCTACAAGCATAACACTATGAAAACCAACAAAAATACACAACGACCCCAACTTTCAAAATGCTACTACTTTCAAACGAGCTACGAGTTTTGGAAACCGACTTCACCATTCCTCCTAGGTCACCATAAGGCACGTCTAAAGACCCCGAAACCCTACTTTACCGTAGAATTCCCGCAAAGCCCCGATTTCCCCTTTTGCTCGTTTTAACTATAGCTATCCTAACCAAACACCCAACCAACGCCATAATCACACCAAAAGTGCTTCCATGGCCTCCCGAGACAATGCCATCACGCAAAATGAGGAAACGCTAAACTCGACCTAAACGACCCCAACTTGTACCAAAATATTTTTTCTCATTTTTCCATTACACAATCCAAACAAATCATGCATTTAGGCATTCTAGCATATCTAGCACCTTTTCACATCAACAGAACGTATAACGGAGCAACTTCTACGAAACGGGGGTTTACTATTCGCAATTTACTATTCAATTGGCATTTTAAATTACAATCTCTATATTTAACCGTAGAAAATGCTAAAAAGCTATAAATACATGTTCTACAATTGTCAAGGAATATTCTTCAAGCATCAAAACGGATAAACTAACGATCTACGCATAAAACCTAAAAATTAAAGTTGATATTCCAAACTTTCAAATGCACAAATAAACATGTTTCCCTCACCTTAAACGCTCCTAGACGCTAGGAAAACCACACTGGATGCCTCGGAAACAATCCCGTGCAAGCTCACGCGAAGATTTGAAGATTTGAAATCTTTTTTTTTTTCTCTCTTGAAGGTTTCGGCCTTCACACTCTTTTTTTTTCAGCTTTGTGTTTTATTTTTTTGTTATTATAAGCTTATAAAAGATGACAAGCTTAGTCAATTGGTCAAGGCTTGGTCAAAGCTAACTTAAGTTGGTCAAATAAGCTTATTTCTTGCATTTTAAAGCTAAAACAACCAGCACAATTCTAATTCTAGTTAGCAACAACTAAAATATTAAAATTAAAACACTAAATACTAGTTTTCACTATTTGCTGAGGACTAGAAAACACGCTCTAACAATCGCTCTTGAAATGCAATGCACTTTGCGACGACAAATGAATAACAATTCAATCTCAAAGAATTTAAGAAAATATAATTTTCAGAAAAATAAACAAGAAAATTTCACATTCCGGTCTCGGGTATTACAGTTGTAAATGACCTTAGACATAAAAATCCAATTTATAAAGAATTTTATGTAAAAAACAAAAAATGGTGGAATTGTGTGTAGCACCTTGGCCCCTCACGAGACCAGAAGTTCTATTAAACAGTCTATACTCATCCCACTACCAAACCCGGTCATAAAAATTAGAAAAAACGGACGGAGTCTCTCCTATTTATAGGACAATTGGATACCTGTAAACAATCAATAAAGCCACAAATATAACCCACATCATTCTCATACAACTCTAACTCTAACCATGCCCCATCTCAAAGCCATCCAAGCCTTAGACTAACATAAACATCAAACATACAAGCATGCAATCATTAACTGTTAAAGGTTCATGATTATAATCTCACTTATCATACCACTCTAACATTAACTAGTTTTCTTTCTTATAATTTGAGTCTGTCAACCAGTCAAAACATGCAAGCATGCAACTACTAGACAATAAAGTAAAGATTACAAGATATTACAACATTACAAGCCATTCGCAACTATTAATACATTCTAAATTTAACTTTACAATTATGAAATTGTATTCAATGACAATCTACGTAAGCCAGCATAATCAATCATAAAACTCTCGAGCCTTCTTTTCTACCTCCGATAGCACTAAACCTGAAAGGTGTTAAAAACGAGGGTGGGTATACAACATGTATACTCAGTGAGGAAGGGGAAACGGGAAAAGTATACCGGGGGTTCGTGCAATGCAGCAACTTAACACATTTAATACAATAAATAAACAATGGATAACAATTCTAACAATGGATAACAATTCTAATACCACACTTTAAAAAGGATACGATCGATAACCCTTATCACTCCAAGTCTTCGATTCTCGATCCACGAACCATAACTCGATCACGATATGCCGGCATCCCAAAGACCAAAGGGTACTCCGGATGTACCCAATCCTACGACCCAACACTCCCTGGCAATCTCCGAACCAGACGAGTGAAGGAATAGGGTACAAAGTTAGAGCAACCAACCCTGACAAGCCCGCTACCGCCCAGAGAGGCCCATCGCATCCGTCCCAATGATAAGGTTGCGCAACCATTGACTCGATATTGTAAGAAGCCATAATAATAACAATATAACAAAATAAGCCGATATATAAACAAGGAGGACAACAAAAGCGGTTGTCCTTGAGCACACACATCATCAATCACGCCATACTATTTTTTGGCCATTTTTTTGACCCATTTTTTATTTTTTATTTTTTGGCTTATAATGTTCTCATGAGATGGTCAAAGGGTGGGTCAAGCAATTAGGGCATTTTAGTAAGGGTAAATGGGTTACTTGGGTGGTTACATTTCAGCAAAACAAAATGCCAAAAATCTGAAAAATCTGGAAAAATCCCGCTGATACTATTCATCAGACATTTCGTGAATTTTTTTCTGTTGATCTCGATATGCAATGCACGCACGGTCAGGGGCTATAGTCCCCTAAAAATATGCAGTATTTTATAAAAATATAAAATGCATGAAAAGAAACAGTTGAATTTATGGAAATATGAAAAAAATGAAGTAATTAGTTAAGTTACATCAAAGTTAACCATTTAATGAATGCAATTAATGAAGTACTGGGTTCGGGGTGTTATATCCTCCCCTTCTTACAAAAATTGCGTCCTCGTAATTTCTTGAGCTGAAATGACTTCCAAGAACTGCAACAGTTTTCGTCGGATTTGAATTCAAGAAGTGTAATGCCAAAGGAGACTAAGAAGAACAAACGTCACTGAAGGAAGCCCGAGTGGTGTAGCTAAATAAAGGCTCCTATGAAAATACCTAATAGGAGTCCGGTAAGAATGTCACACGAGGAGGCCATTCACTAATACTGAGAGAGCACCAAAAGAAATCCCATTAAGAAGAGTATGCAACTAATATCTAAAACGCCTGGATAATATCAAGAAATTCCCAAGAAGGAAGTCCGGTGAATCCTAACTCTAACTGTCGAATTAAGGCTCAAAATTGCCTAATAAAGGTCTAATTAGAAGTCCAGCTTGGGACTCTGAGAAAATACCACCAATAAATCTGATTAAGGATGCCAAATAAAGGCTCTGAATAAGTATACGAATCCAGAAGTCCGAATAAGAATCTCTCTAATTATGAATCACCATATAATAATCCCCTATATGCTCGTTATACCAGTAGTCCAGAAGAAATCACAAATAACCTCTAGGCAAGAATACCAGACGAAAATACTAAAGAAAATACCCAATAGGAATATCAAGGTGGTACCATAGGTAAAATCCCGAACAAGAAATCCAAGTGGGAGTGTGCGCAAGGAATACTGACCAATACTCATAAACACGAATTCTTTTGAATAAGAGTATTAGAAGATCTATCCGAGATTCCCAAATAGGAGTTCCAGCCAAGAAGTACCGTTTAAGAAGTGCCAAGAGAGTTCGGATTTAACCTCGGGGCATCAAATCCCTTCCCTGATCCCAATAGCCAGTTGAACCATTATTCTCTCACCAGTTAGCATCAATGGCCATCTCTTTCAGGGGAGAATGCTTACTTACCGATTTAAGGGGACAATGCATGAATTCCAAGATATCACCTAATGTAATTGATGTAATGTTCATATATCAGAAGATTATGACATATATCACACAAGCTATTAAATAACCAGAAATTTTATAACACAAGTTAATCAACAAGATAGTTCAAATACAATTCACAACACAACTATGCCGAGACATTCAAGTACACACGTTACAATCAATATTTCAAGCAAGTAGTGATTCATGAGATCAATTCGATTCATGATTAGCTATATCATTACACTTGGCAAGTATTTAACACACAATACACATCACTATCACATAGATCACATATTAAGTTCAGGACACAAGATTGTACAAAAGACACTCACATTCTCAAGGCACACCAAGCACACACCTAATCAAGATAAATTTCACAAGCACGCACTCGAAGTTCACTACCCAGCAGTCCGAGGACCCTATCCCGGCTGAGAACATCTAAGCTCTAATAGCACCTGTAACACCCCGGCCCTTCACGAGACTAGAAGTTCTATTAAACAATCTATACTCATCCCAATACCAAACCCGGTCACAAAAATTAAAAAAAATGGACGGAGTCTCCCCTGTTTATAAGACAATTGGATACCTATAAACAGTAAATAAAGTCACAAATATAACCCACATCATTCTCATACAACTCCAACTCCAACCATACCCCATCTCAAAGTCATCCGAGCCTTAGACTAACATAAACATCAAACATACAAGCATGCAATCATTAACTGTTAAAGGTTCATGATTATAATCTCACTTATCATACCACTCTAACATTAACTAGTTTTATTTCTTATAATTTAAGTCTGTCAACTAGTCAAAACATGCAAGCATGCAGCTACTAGACAATAAAGTAAAGATTACAAGATATTACAACATTACAAGCCATTCGCAACTATTAATACATTCTAAATTTAACTTTACAATTATGAAACTGTATTCAATGACAATCTACGTAAGCCAGCATAATCAGTCACAAAACTCTCGAGCCTTCTTTTCTACCTCCAATAGCACTAAACCTGAAATGTGTTAGAAACGAGGGTGAGTATACAACATGTATACTCAGTGAGGAAGGGGAAACGAGAATAGTATACCGGGGGTTCGTGCAATGCAGCAACTGAACACATTTAATACAATAAATAAACAATGGATAACAATTCTAACAATGGATAACAATTCTAATACCACACTTTAAAAAAGATACGAGCGATAACCCTTATTACTCCAAGTCTTCGATTCTCGATCCACGAACCACGACTCGATCACGATATGCCGGCATCCCAAACACCAAAGGGTACTCCGGATGTACCCAATCCTACGACCCAACACCCCCTGACAATCTTCAGACCAAGAAAGTGAGGGAATAGGGTACGGAGCTAGAGCAACCAACCTTGGCAAGCCTGCTGCCGCCTAGAGAGGCCCATTGCATCCGCCAAATCTGCGTGAATTAAGCCAAGATTACCTCAATATTATCCAAAAGCATCAATTCTCTTCAATTGTCACTACCTAATACAATCAACTATATGCATATAAAGTGATTTCTTATTCTTAACTAAAGCTAGTTCATTAAGCCATTAATTTATCTTACTCTATTTGATTCCCTTTAATTCACATAACAAATAATATATTTCATTGTTCAACATGCATTCTAATCATTATTTAAGCAACAAATAACTCAAGTGATCACATGTGCAACATTCTTTAATGTTCTAAGTATTACTCAAAGACAATAGTATAATAACTAACATACACATAGCAATGATAATTCATATAAGTAGAAACACTATATAACATCTAACCAATAAGTTATATAAGTGTATCTTTACACATATAATGCAATTAATAAGCAATATAAACATGTTTACTCAATCTTTAACTAGTATCGATATAGCTTAACTCACAACTTCTCCGAATAGATGAACTTGTTACATAAGTATATTTAAACATTTATCCAATCAATCAAGAATCAACTAACAACAATTATTATCATGGTTCATTACTAGTTCCTTTGGTCTATTCTAAATTCATACTCAACCAAAGCCATTTAAACCAAGCAACTTAATTCATGAGACTTCACTACTATAATACGTACACTACACAAAGGCATATAAACATTTAATTACTCAATTATAAAGCAATTATCATGAAATTAACTATACGAACACAAAGGGGTCAATATTATACTTTTCACAAAACTTAACTAAAAGCTCACACATACCTTAGAATAGCATTTAGACATGCTAGGAGTAACTACAAAGCAATACAAGTACTAAAACAATTAATTCATTCATTTCCCATTTGTTCAACTAGGCTATTTAGCTTCCTACCGGAATTCAATGATCAAGTTAAGCTAGCTAACTATCGTACCAATCTAAGGATACCTAAATACCTCATTTAGAACCTCCAAATCATAACCTAGAGTACAAGTACACGAAAACACCGAAAATGTGTCTTTGTGGGTTTATACTACAAGTACCAATTTCGGAACCCAAACAAGCGAAACAAAAGCACTTCTATGGCTTCAATACTTAATAAAGACTAGCCATATTCTCGAAACGTGCCCGGATTCGAGTTAACCCAACCCCCTATTAAAGTAGCCTATTTTGATCAAATTTCTCAAATTTTGAATATAGCAAGTGCAATTAACATTTTTTCCAGTCTTATGGACCTAATTAGCAACTACTAGAAGCCTCGAATCGAATTAAATTGCAATTTTTTTTGGAAATCCTAGTTGACACTATTCATCATCTTTCCTAAGTGCCATTTTCATTTTCAAGCATTCAACAAGCATTTTAAACTATCAAATATATTCTATGAAGTCATTAGAGCATATAAAAAGTAACGGAACAAGCATTAAACCACTACAATATTAGATCACAAAAATAATAGCACAAACTTTAATTGAATTTAATACAAGAATGGAATGTACCCTCACCTCTTTTGAAGATCAAAGAATGGTCTTAAGGTTCTAAGGATGAAGCACAACCAATTTGGGAAGCAATGGAAGCAAGAATGAAGCAATGAGCAATTTTTTTTGAGAAGTTACTATTCCCGTAACTTTTTTTTGGCCCTTTTTTTTACCCCATTTTTTTGTTTTTTGGCTTATAATGTTCTCATGAGATGGTCAAAGGGTGGGTCAAGAAATTAAGGCATTTTAGTAATGGTAAATGGGTCACTTGGGTGATTAAATTTTAGCAAAACAAAATGCCAAAAATCTGAAAAATCTGAAAAAATCCCACTGGTACTATTCATCAGACATTTTGCAAAATTTTTTCAGTTGATCCCGATATGCATTGCATGCACGGTCAGGGGCTATAGTCCCCTAAAAATTTGTGTTATTTTATAAAAATATAAAATGCATTAAAAGAAACAGTTGAATTTATGAAAATATGAAAAAAATAAAGTAATTAGCTAAGTTACATATAAGTTAACCATTTAATGAATGCAATTAATGAAGTGTTGGGTTCGGGGTGTCACATTGTGGCTCAATCCTCTGATGGTTTCCATTTGTCCAAAAATAATTAGTAGCCCTTTTGCACAGGTTCTAGTAAAATTTTAGGGATAGGACCATAAAACTCCCACCATTGGAAAAACCAAATTGGAACTTTGACTGGAAATGATAGTTTGAATATGAAAAGCCATGACAGGGAAAATGTTTCATTTTGGCGGTAGAAACATCGATACCATGCCATGTTGTAATCATAATATGTGTAGTCATTGTATGGTCTGCCAATTGGCAATTGTTTGGAGACCTGTGGGGGTTGACCCCATTCATTAAGGGAAATTATATGAAGTAATTTGGCCTAAATGAAACTGTATTGGGATGGGTTTTTCTGGTCATTATCTGGTTGGAATTCAATTGACTTGGTGGTTATGAGAATGGCCTCGTAGTAGTTATAGGTCTTGAATGTGTTATCTTGTATATAATTGCACTGTGGATGGTGGAATGTTCTGGCTAACTCAATGCATGTCATCTGTGGGTTGTTCTTGAAATGTGCTTGTTCAGTGATCATGGTTTGGTCAAAGACATTCTTGTAAATGTAAAAATATTTTTGGGTATTTTTGGATTCTGGGATTTTCTTTTTTGCTTTAGTAACAAGGGGTTGAAACTTGTTACTTTGAGAAATCTTAGAAGAAGTTCCTGCAAAACCTACATAAACACTTGTTAATGATTTTGGTGGGGTGAGAGACCCCAAAATTGCTAGGTTTCTCCCTACGGGTCATTCTTTAACATCTGGTGTGTGAGTTTTTTCTTTTTCTTCTTTCTTTACTGGTGGGGATGATTAGGAAACTGGTACTGGTGTTGCTGCTTTCTGAGCATAAGAGCTTATATCAAAGCTTTTTGATATGTTTTTCCCTTTGTCCTTCTTGGACTTTGAAGACATGACCTATAAGAAATTCTCTGGTTAGAGAATTGAATTATCAATCCCTTTAATATATTCAATATCAAAATCAAAAATTGATAAAATAGTCTGCCATCTTGCAAAGATTTGTTTAGAAGCAATATTCTTAACATCTTTTGCAAGAACATCTTTTGCAGATTGACAATCAACTCTAACAATAAATTTCTGGTTGAGTAAATCATTTTGAAATTTTGAAAATAATATGTTCTGTTCCTTGTAAAAATTGCTTTAAAATTCCTCCAAAACCAATGTCAGAGGCATCTGCTTGAACAATTTTTGGGGCTGGGTGACAAAGAGTTAAAACTGGTAGAACTTTAACTTGTTCTTTTATTTGTTGGACAACTCTAGTATGAACCTCAGACTAAGCTGGAGGGTCCTTTTTGAGTCGTTCAAATAAAGGTTTACAAATATGGTGAATGCCAAGATAAAACTCTGCAACATAGTTAAGAGATCCTAAAAATATCTGTAACGGTGTTTTTTCTTTTAAGATATCTGGAAATTTCTCTGCAAAATCGAGAGTTCTTTGGATAGGGGACATTTTCCCAAAGGAAATCATGTGTCCGAGGAACCTGAATTTTGTCTGGAAAAGTTTAATCTTGGGTGCAGAAATCACAAGACCATTTTCTTTGATAATGTTAAAAAGAATATGTAAATGTTTCCAATATTGATGTAGATCAGTACTAAAGACTAATATATCATCAATGTGAACAATTGTAAAACTGGTATAAGGATTAAAAATATGATTCATAATATTTTGATATTATGATGGTACATTTTTCAAGCCAAAAGGCATGACATTCCATTCATATTGGCAAAATGGTACTATGAATACAGTCTTGTATCTATCTTGTTCAATAATAATCTAGATTTGCCAAAATCCTGATTTCATGTCAAATTTTGAAAAAACATGAGTATTGTAAAGTCTTTTCAAAAGATCATTCTTGTTGGGGATATGATATCTAATTCATTGTAAAATCTTGTTCAGAGGTTTGTAATTGATAACTAATCTTGGAACTCCTCGTTCCTTCTTAGCATGTTTATTAATATAAAAAGCTGCACACGACCATGGGCTTTTACTGGGTCGAATAAGTGAATATCTCGTTTCATGGAAGGATAGAAAAATTCAAATAGAATTGTCTTTCCTAAAACTTGTGTTGAAATTCCTTTTTCTGTGACATTCATAGGAAAAAGCATTTGTAAAAATGGATTTCCTAAAAAGACTTTGGAATTCAATTGTTTAATTAAAACAAAGCTAGTTGGAAAACAAATTCCTTTATTGTAGACATGTGCATTGGGAATTTTATACTGTATCTGTAATCCGGTAGCATCAGCTATGGAAAGCTTTTCTTTTGTTTTCTCAAAATATCTGGTAGGGATAAGTCCTTGTATACAATTCATATATGCTCCTAAGTCAATGAGTGTTATGGTTTCAAATTTAAAATCATCAGCAATTATGGTTAATTGAGCATACCATTTTTGGTATGAAATTCTGGTAAGAATATTAAGAAATTCCCCTTGTTCTTAGGTAGTACTAGCTTCTGGTTTATCTGAGTGCTTTCTTCTTCTGATTTGTCATTTTGACTGGTTAGTTGAAGAATTAAAACATCTTGTTGTAACTAGTTATGACCCTTTCTTAATTCTTGGATTTCCAGTTTTAATTGATGGATTTCTTTTTATAAGTCTGAGATTGTACCTGATTGTTGTTTCTTTTTCTGGAAAAGATTTATTACGTCAGCGTAGTTGGTAATGCTGGGTTTACTGGTTTCTTTGGCTGATTCGTCTTGATTGATAAGTTGTTTAAGCTTGAGGAAGGATGATTGTCGTTCCTCATTATTTGGTATTTTACATATCATGTCAAGCATGGTGTTATATGTGTCATATAAGACACTAAGTTTCTTGTGACAAAAACATGGTCCTTTTGAGGGACAAGCACAATCTGGTTCATATTCTGTTTCACTACTGGAGTAGTAATGGTTTAAGATCTACTTGTACATGTCCTATATGAAGAAATCTATAGCCATTCTTCTTAGCTCTTTCAAGGGATTTTTGTGAGAATAATTGTATAGATTGATTATCACTGACTAATGGTATAGCCTTTTCTTTAGATCTTATTGTTCTAAGAGACTTAAAGTCAAATACTCCTTTCTGGTATACTTTTTTTATTTCCATCTTGGGTGGTTTCCAATTTGCTAATTCTTGTTCATCCCAAGTTTTTTCCTTGTACTTATGGTATTAGATCTACTAATCTCTGGAGAAGCACTGCTACTAGATGCCATACTATAGTTACGTTTATCAAACCTGAACCCTATGTGATCTAGCCTTTGGTGCAGACCTTGACTTACACACAACTTACTATTCGTCTACAGGACTTGCAGTAGTTCTCCAACCTAGTCCTAGACCAACACACAAAAAGTGCAAATAAATTTAACTACAAACATGGCTCTGATACCAGAACCATCCTAGGAAGATACAATGGAAGCTAACAGCCATAGTATAGTAAAAGAAAACAATAATGACTAAGAATTAAAACTGACAATAATATAATAATGCAATTAAAATAAGTAGACATAAAACATATGAGATGTAGTCTCTTACTTGTATTGAAGACCAAATGATTGTGTTAAAATGGTAGTAGTACAGTGATAATATAGTATGGAAAATGGTGATACAGTAAGGGTAAATGACATTACAATGGTACAATCTGAAAATTTTTTTTGACCCTTCTCAAGGAAATGGAATCTCCTATTTAAAGGCAGTAGTGGACTCCAAAATCTTCTAAAAAATGATTTTTAAATAGTAAAAGTAACTTTTACTATTGATGAACAGTAAAATTCACTTTATCACTATTCATGTCTTGTCTTCAGATGGTTAGAACACTGTTCTTTGTTGTCTTGTGATGATTGTGTCAGTTGGTGGGGAAAAATAAATGCTTTTATGGTGGATGAAAGATTTTTTGTCTTCTTGTGATGGAAAGAAGTCAAAAGTAGAATACTTTTGATGATGGTGTTTGTTGGTGACAGGAAGTAAAATTCTTCATCATTTTCTCTTGCCTTCTTGTGGAAAGTGGAAGATGCTTGTTGTCTGGTGATCATCAAAGTGCAGAAAATATGCATTGGCTTTTGGGGAAAGCCACACCTATCAACAGTCTTGATATGTTTTTACCAGTTGCCATTTGAACTAGACTAGCTGAAGAAATTAAGGGTTTCTTCAGTAACCATAGTCAACTTCAGAAAGGAAGTTGCACCTTTCTCACCCATGTTTTTGTTTGGAACATAGGAAAACCAAATTTCTTTCTATTTTCTTATTCTTCTGAAAGATGAATGTCGTAACAATCATTTTCATTGTCATCTGGTTCACTAGGTTCAGCCTGTTCTGGTGACTCAGAGGCGCTGTCTGAGACTAACTGTTGAAGCTGAGAAGTGATGGCGAGAATTTTATTTGTGTTGGTAGCAGTAACTAGCCTGGAAAAGAGTTGTGCCTTGATTGTGAGAAATTCTTGCTGAACTGGTTGAATGGTGATTGTCTGAGATCTGTTTGCTTGGAACCATTGTTGGACTGCTGTGGTTGAACAAGTGTTATTGTCCATTTTGTCCCACCACTAGACTTTAAATGATCGTCCGAATGCTGGAACGATCTCATCACTTCCATAGGAAATATGGTTGTAAATGAACTTCGACATAAAAATCCAAGTTATAAAGAATTTTATGTAAAAAACAAAAAATGGTGGAATTGTGGCTAAGTCCTCTGATGGTTGCCATTTTTCCAAAAACAACTGGTAGCCCTTTTGGATAGGTTTTGGTAAAATTTTAGGGATAAGACCATAAGACGCCTACCATTGGAAAAATCAAACTGGGACTTTGACTGGAAATGATGGTTTGAACATGAAAAACCATGACAGGGAAAATGTTCATTCTGGAGGTAGAAACATCGATACCATGCCATGATGTAATCATAGTATGTGTAGTCTTTGTATGGTCTGTCAACTGGTAATTGTTTGGCGACCGTGGGGGTTGACCCCATTCATCAAGGGAAATTATATGAAGTAATTTGGCCTCAATGAAACTGTATTGGGATGGGTTTTTCTGGTCATTATCTGGTTGGAATTCAATTGACTTGGTGGCTATGAGAATGGCCTCCTAGTAGTTATGGGTCTTGAATGTGTTATCTTGTATATAATTGCACTGTGGATGGAGGAATGTTCTGGCGAACCCAATGGGTGTCATCTTTGGGTTCTGCTTAAAATGTGTTGGTTCAGTGATCATGGTCTAGTCAAAGACATTCTTGTAAATGTAAAACGATTTCTGGGTATTTCTAGATTATGGGATTTTCTTTTCTGCTTTAGTAACAAGGGGTTGAAACTTGTTACTCTGAGAAATCTTGGTAGAAGTTCCTGCAAAACCTGCATGAACACTTGTTATTGATTTTGGTGGAGTGAGAGACCCTAAAATTGCTAGGTTTTTCCATAGGGGTCATTGTTTAACATCTGGTGTTTGGTTTTTTCTTTTTCTTCTTTCTTTACTGGTGGGGATGATTAGGAAATTGGTATTGGTGTTGCTGCTTTCTAAGCATAAGAGCTTACATCAAAGCTCTTTGATATATTTTTCCCTTTGTCCTTCTTGGACTTTGAAGACATGACCTGTAAGAAATTCTCTGGTTAAAAAGTCGGGAATTGAATTATTAATTCCTTTAATATATTCAATATCAAAATCGAAAATTGATAAAATATCCTGCCATCCAGCAAAGATTTGTTTAGAAGCAATATTCTTAACATCTTTTGTGAGAACATCTTTGGCAGATTGACAGTCTACTCTAACAATAAATTTCTTGTTGAGTAAATCATCATGAAATTTTGAAAACAATATGTTCTTTTCCTTGTAAAACTTGTTTTAATATTCCTCCAAAACCAATGTCAGAGGCATTTATTTGAACAATTCTTGGGGCATTTAGATGACAAATAGTCAAAACTGGTAGAACTTTAACCTGTTCTTTTATTTGTTGGATAGCTCTAGTATGAACCTCAGACCACGCTAGAGGGTTCTTCTTGAGTTGTTCAAATAAAGGCTTACAAATATGGTGAATGCCAGGATAAAAATCCGCAATATAGTTAAGAGATCCTAAAACTCTCTGTAACTGTGTTTTTTCTTTTAAGATATCTAGAAAATTCTCTGCAAAATCGATGGTTCTTTGGATAGGGGTGATTTTCCCAAAGGAAATAATGTGTCCAAGGAACCTGAATTTTGTCTGGAAAAGTTTAATGTTGGGTGCAGAAATCACAAAACCATTTTCTTTGATAATGTTAAAGTAAATATGCAAATGTTTCCAATGTTGATGTAGATCAGTACTAAAGACTAATACATCATCAATGTAAACAATTGTAAAACTGGTATAAGGATTAAAAATTTGATTCATAATATTTTGAAATTCTGATGGTGCATTTTTCAAGCCAAAAGGCATGACATTCCATTCATGTTGGCCAAATGGTACTGTGAATGGAGTATTGTATCTTTCTTGTTCAGTAATCTAGATTTGTCAAAATCCTGATTTCATGTCAAATTTTGAAAAAACATGAGCATTGTAAAGTGTTTTCAAAAGATCATTCTTGTTAGGGGTAGGATATCTAATCCATTGTAAAATCTTGTTCATAGGCTTGTAATTGATAACTAATCTTGGAACTCCTCATTCTTTCTCAACTTGTTTATTAACATAAAAAGCTGCACATGATCATGGGCTTTTACTGGGTCGAAAGAGTTTTTTATCTAATAAACTCTGGATTTTTGTTTTATAAATATCTAAATATTCTTGACTCATTTGGATAGGACGAGCTTTCATAGGAATAAGTTTTTCTGAAATGTCTTTTTCATAAGGTAATGAGACGAGCTACCAGTTGTTTTTGGAAAAATGGCAACCATCAGAGGACTTAGCCACAATTCCACCATTTTTTGTTTTTTACATAAAATTCTTTATAAATTGGATTTTTATGTCTGAGTTCATTTACAACCATACATCCTATGGAAGTGATGAGATCATTCCAGCGTTCGGACGAACATTTAAAGTCAAGTGGTGGGACAAAATGGATAATAATACTTGTTCAACCACAGCAGTCCAACAATGGTTCCAAGCGAACAGATCTTAGACAATCACCATTCAACCAGTTCAGCAAGAATTTCTCACAATCAAGGGACAACTCCTTTCTAGGCTAGTTGTTGCTATCAGCACATATGAAATTCTCACCATCATATCTCAACTTCAACAGTTAGTCTCAGATAGTGCCTTTGAGTCACCAGAACAGGCTAAACCCAGTGGACCAGATGACAATGAAGATGATTGTTACGGCATTCATCTTTCAAAAGAATAAGAAAACAGAAAAAGACTTGGTTTTCCTATGTTCCAGCCAAAAACATGGGTGAGAAAGGTGCAACTTCCCTTCTGAAGTTGACTATGGTTACTGAAGAAACCTTTAATTTCTTCAGCTAGTCCAGTTCAAACGGTAACTGGTAAAGACATATCAAGACCATTGATGGGTATGGCTTTCCTTAAAAGCCAATGCATATTTTCTGCACTTTGATCATCACCAGACTACAAGCATCTTCCGCTTTCCACAAGAAGACAAGAGAAAATGATGAAGAATTTTACTTTTTGTCACCAACAGACACCATCATCAAAAGCATTCTGGTTTTGACTTCTTTCCATCACAAGAAGACAAAAAATCTTTTGACCACAGTAAATGTAATGCCCCGATCCCTCACGAGACTGGAAGCTCTATAAACCGTGTTAATCTCAACCCAATACCACCCTGGTCACAAAATTTAGGGAAAACAGACGGAGTATCCCCTATTTATAGGACTAACAGGATACATGTAAATAGTACATAAAGCCACAAATATAACCCATATCATTCTCATACAACTCCAACTCCAACCATGCCCCGTCTCAAAGCCATTCGAGCCTTAGACTAACATAAACATCAAACATATAAGCATGCAATCATTATTTGTTAAAGGTTCATGATTATAATCTCACTTATCATACCACTCTAACATTAACTAGTTTTCTTTCTTAATTTTTTTAAGTCCATCAACCAGTCGAAATATGCAAGCATGCAGCTACTAGACAATAAAGTAAAGATTACAAGTTATTACAACATTACAAGCCATTCGCAACTATCAATACATTTTAAACTTAACTTTACAATTACAAAACTGTATTCAATGACAATCCACGTAAGGCAGCATAATCAATCACGAAACTCTCGAGCCTTCCTTTCTACCTCCGATAGCACTAAACCTGAAAGATGTTAGAAACGAGGGTAAGTATACAACATGTATACTCAGTGAGGAAGGGGAAACAGGAACAGTATAGCGGGGTTCGTGCAATGCAGCAACTTAACACATTTAATACAATAAATAAACAATGGATAACAATTCCAATACCACACTTTAAAAAGGATACGATCGATAACCCTTATCACTCCAAGTCTTTGATTCTCGATCCACGAACCACGAACTCAATCACGATATGTCGGCATCCCAAACACCAAAGGATACTCCGGATGTACCCAATCCTACGACCCAACACCCTTTGGCAATCTCCGGACCAGGCGAGTGAGGGAATAGGGTATGGAGCTAGAGCAACTAACCCCGGCAAGCCCGCTGCCGCCCAGAGAGGCCCATCGCATCTTCCCCAACGATAAGGTTGCGCAACCATTGACTCGATAACACAGGAAGCAATAATAATAACAATATAACAAAATAAGCCAATATACAAAAAAAAAAGGACAACAAAAGAGGTTATCCTCGAGCTTACACATCATCAATCACGCCATACGATGAAATATGATACATTCATTAGTCTATAATTGCTAAACTAATCCAACTAAAACACTTAAATCACTTAGTATCGAACATTTAGCATATAACAAGATAAGACACTTAGAATGCACATAGAAATGATCCCTCACGTTTTAGGAAGTCAAACCTGCGCGAATTAAGCCAAGATTCCCTTAATATTCTCCAAAAGCATCAATTCCCTTCAATTATCACTACGTAATACAATCAACATAAGAAGTGATTCCTTATTCTCAACTAAAGCTAGTTCATAAAGCCATTAATTTATCCGCATGCTAATCATTATTTAAACAACAGATAACTCAAGTGATCACATGTGCAACTTTATTTATTGTTCTAAGTATTACTCAAGACAATAGTATAATAACTAACATATACATAACAATGATAATTCATATAAGTAGAAACACTATAAAACACCTAACCAATAAGTTATATAAGCATAGCTTCACATATACAATACAATTAATAAACAATATAAACATGTTTACTGAATCTTTAACTAGTAACCATATGATTCAATTCGCAGCTTCTCCAAGTAGATGAACTTGTTATACAATACAATTAAACATTTATCCAACCATTTAAGAATCAACTAACAACAATAGTGTAACAAGTTAAGCATATAAATGAGGGACAACAAGGTAGGTTGCTCTCATACAAGTGTAACATTATATGATTACCATAAGAATCAAGAAACACAAGACTATAAGCAATAACCATGTAAATAAACAGCAGTGCACAAAGGAGATCAACAACATACTTTCACGGAATTTCATCAATAGCTCAAATATACTATAGAAATGCATTTAAATGCACTATAAGCAATTACAAGGCAATACAAGTACCAAAGCACTTAATTCATTTATTTTCCCTTTTGTTCAACTAGGCTATTTAGTTTCCTACCGGAATTCAAGGATCAAGTTAAGCTAGCTAACCAGCCTACCAATCTAAGGATATCTAAATACTTCATTTAGAACCTCCAAATCATAACCTAGAGCACAAGTACATGGAAACACCGAAAATGCCTCTTTGTGGGTTTACACTACAAGTACTAATTCCGGAACCCAAACAAGTAAAACGAAGGCACTTCTAAGGCTTCAATACTTAATAAAAACTAGACATAATCTCAAAACATGCCCGAATTCGAGTTAGCCCCGAAACCCCTTATTAAAGTAGCCTAATTTGATCAAATTATTCAACTTTTGTACATGGCAAGCACAACTAATATTTTTTCCACGCTTAAGGACATCATTCGCAACTACTAGAAGCATTGAATCAAATTAAATTGCACAAATTTTTAAAACCAAGAAATTACACTATTGATCATCTTCCTCAAGTGACACCTTGCTAAAAACTCAACACCAAGCTATAATATTGCATATGGATGTTCTCTAGCATGTATACATACTATATAAAGCAAGAAACAAGCACGTTATAGCTCAATAATAGCAAAATCCAAAAATTAAAAAAAACTTGGCATAAACTTTAAACCATGAAAATGATGCAACACCCTCACCAAAAACATGCGAGGAAGCTATGATAGGGCTTGGAGAAGCTTGGAACCACTTGGAAAAGACTTGGCAAAGCTTGGCTTGCAACTTTGGTGAAGAAATTTTTTTCTTTTTTCTTTGCTGTTGGCCGACGGGTGGGGGGCTGTTTTGGGGTTTATTTTTATTTTTTATTTTTTTACAATTTTTGACTAAATGTAGTGTGTTTAGGTATTTAATCAATATATGGTTAAGTGTAGTAGGTTATTGTGCACTATTAATGCAAGACAAAGTCCAAATAAGGTCCAATTACGCAATTAAATACTAGCTAGCTAAAATTTACTTTAGTCTACTAAAATACTATTCATACAATAGATGAAATAATTTCTAAACGCTATCTCTCGGGGTCTAATGCACAAAATTCCGCTTCTGGTATTCCTTTTATATATAATACGACCTAGGAAAAATATAAAATCAAACAATTTAAACAGAAAATTTTCTTATAAATAGTAACCAATAGTAACAACTATTCAAGTAAATAAATGCACATTTAAATGCACATAGAGATGCCGTAGGAAATGCACATAGAAAATGCATGCAATAGTTAATATAAGGTAAAGAATTCTCGGGCGTTACAGTAAATGCATTTGTTTTTCCCCACCGGCTGACACAATCATCACAAAGCAACAAAGAACAGTGTTCTGCCCATGTAACGCCTCGATCCCTCACGAGACCGGAGGCTCCGATTCCATTCCTAATGTCACGAAAAATGAGAAAAAACGGACAAAATCTCCCCTGTTTATAGGACTATCTGATACCTGTACACATGCTATATAACCCCAAAACAACTCCTTCACAATTTTCTGCCCTCCGATATCTACATATACAACAAACTCCTTGAGGCCATCCGAGCCTTGGAACTCAACAAACTCAACAAAAGTACACAAGCAGGCATGCGATCTTATAAGCTATTGAAATACTGGGTTATAAAATCAGTTATCATACAACTCTAATGTTCTTTATTCAATCTATTTAAAGATTAAATCTTTAAACCATTCCCTATCTCATTTCACACAAGCATACAAGCTACTTAGACAATAAGGGAAATCTTTAAAGTTATTACATGCCAGTTGGGAGATTTAAATACAATCCTCCACGGTGCAACATAAATACACACAAGCGTTAACCGGACACAAATATATTACAAGACAAATTCTTCATTTGCTTTACATGGATCACATATCACACAGCTAGCTAAAACAACTTCATTCAAGGAGTCTTCCGGCCTTCTCTTTCTCAATCTCCGAACCAGAAATAATTAGAAAGAGGGTTGAGCATACAACACTCGTATGCCTAGTAAGGGAGGGAACATATAACCAAGAAGTTTCGAAAAACATTTTCGTGCAATGCATATAAAGCATAAAATCAATTAACAAGATAAAGTACTCATTCGAGGGAATAAAACCAATTAGCATATTTGGGAAACTATAACTAATAACAAGCAATAAAGAATAAGCAAGGAAATACAATAGCCACATAAACCCAATTAACAAGGCGAGACCAATGTATAATTAACAATTAAGCATCATATAACAAAGGAAAGAGAATAACCACATCAAGATAAGTATATGATATAACTACAAGATCACAATCCAAGGTAACTCTTCAAAGAGCAAGGGCCCAAGCAAGAGTTACACGATGTATAACACCTCGACCCCTCGCGAGACCGGGAATTCTATTAATCAAACTAAACTCAACCCAATACCAAACCCGGGCATAAGTTTTAGGAAAAACGGATAGAGTCTCCCCTGTTTCTAGGGCAAACCAAAATCTGCAAACAGAAGATAAATGGACCAGTACCGTGTCCAAACATACACAATTCCTCAAGGCCATTTGAGCCTTGGTTCTCAATAACTAAACACAACAAATATATATTCCCAAGTTCCAAGACTATCCTAACTCCTTCTTTAAGCAGTTACATTCATGCATTGTGGTTAAATTGTTCCATTTGAATACATAAACTAGTCTATCATACCACTCCAACAACCTAGATAAACTTAAATTACATTCCTTTTAACAATAAATACATACAATACAGGGAAGCATACATTTTTTTTGCATCTTCCTACAACTTTGCCATATAGCACATAAAATAACTCTTCAAGCACGAACTATCACGTAATCATGAACTTTTTTGTTAACACGGCATTTCCTGAAATGTGGTGATGAGGAGTGAGTATACAACACACGTACACTCAGTGAGGGCGGAACAGATATCGGAGTGGAGAGAAAGAAGATCGTGCAATGCAAATAGGTACAGTTAAGCAATATAATCAATAAGGAAGCAATCATTATAAACAGCAACACAATAAACAATCAAGGAAAGCATAACATAGCCAATCAAAGCTATACCATACTTTGAAGGCTACGGTTCACTCATACGAGCAATCTACCATTTTACGAGCAATACATCAATCTCGAGCTTGATGTTGACAACGATGACAATAAGAGCGCAACCATCTTATAACTTCCACTGGGTGTACTCTGGATATACCTTGACACATCTACGACCTAAATCTCCCAGTGCGGCATCCTCAACGAGAATGGGAATAGGACATGAAGCTAGAACAACCCAACCCTGGTAGCCCGAGTGTAATACCCTGACCCCTCGCGAAACCAGAAGTTCTATTAAACAATCTATATTCATCCCAATACCAAACCTAGTCACAAAATTTAGGAAAAACGGACGAAGTTTTCCCTATTTATAGGACTAACTGGATACCTGTAAACAGTAAATAAAGCCACAAATATAACGCATATCATTCTCATACAACTCCAACTCTAACCATGCCCCGTCTCAAAGCCATCCGAGCCTTAGACTAACTTAAACATCAAACATACAAGTATGCATTCATTAACTGTTAAAGGTTCATGATTATAATCTCACTTATCATACTACTCTAACATTAACTAATTTTCTTTCTTATAATTTAAGTCCGTCAATCAGTCAAAACATGCAAGCATGCAGCTATTAGACAATAAAGTAAAGATTACAAGTTATTACAACATTACAAGCCATTCGCAACTATCAATACATTCTAATTTTAACTTTACAATTACAAAACTGTATTCAATGACAATCCATGTAAGCCAGCATAATCAATCACGAAACTCTCGAGCCTTCTCTTCTACCTCTGATAGCATTAAACCTGAAAGGTGTTAGAAATGAGGGTGAGTATACAATATGTATACTCAGCAAGGAAGGGAAAACGAGAACAATATACCGGGGGTTCGTGCAATGCAGCAACTTAACACATTTAATACAATAAATAAACAATGGATAACAATTCTAATTCCACACTTTGAAAAGGATACGATCGATAACCCTTATCACTCCAAGTCTTCGATTCTCGATCCACGAACCACGACTCGATCACGATATGCCGGCATCCCAAACACCAAAGGGTACTCCGGATGTACCCAATCCTACGACTCAACACCCCCTGGCAATCTTTGGACTAGGCGAGTGAGGGAATAGGGTACGGAGTTAGAGCAACCAACCCTGGCAAGCCCGCTGCCGCCCAGAGAGGCCCATCGCATCCGCCCCGACGATAAGGTTGCGCAACCATTGACTCGATAACACAGGAAGCAATGATAATAACAATATAACAAAATAAGCCGATATACAAACAATGAGGACAACAAAAGAGGTTGTCCTCGAGCACACACATCATCAATCATGCCATACGATGAAATATGATACATTCATTAGTCTATAATTGCTAAACTAATCCAACTAAAACACTTAAATCACTTAGTATCGAATATTTAGCATATAACAAGATAAGACACATAGAATGCACATAGAAATGATCTCTCACCTTTTAGGAAGTCAAACATGCGCGAATTAAGCCAAGATTCCCTCAATATTCTCCAAAAGCATCAATTCCTTTCAATTATCACTACCTAATACAATCAACTATATGCATAAGAAGTGATTTCTTATTGTCAACTAAAGCTAGTTCATAAAGCCATTAATTTTATCTAACTCTATTTGATTCCCTTTAATTCACATAACTAACAATATATTTCATGGTTTAACAATCATTCTAATCAATATTTAAACAATACATAAATTCAAGTGATCACATATGCAACATTCTTTAATTTTCAAGTATCAAACAAAGACAATAGCATAATAAATAACATATATATAGCCATGATAGTTCATATAAGTAGAAACACTATATAACATCTAACCAATAAGTTATATAAGCGTATCTTTACACATATAATGCAATTAATAAGCAATATAAACATGTTTACTCAATCTTTAACTAGTATCGATATAACTTAACTCACAACTTCTCCGAATAGATGAACTTGTTACATAAGTACATTTAAACATTTGTCCAATCAATCAAGAATCAACTAACAACAATTATTACCATGGTTCATTACTAGTTCCTTCAGTCCATTCTAAATTCATACTCAACCAAAGCCATGTAAACTAAGCAACTTAATTCACGAGACTTCACTACTATAATACGTACACTACACAAAGGCATATAAACATTTAATTACTCAATTATAAAGCAATTATCATGAAATTAACTATGCGAACACAAAGGGGTCAATATTATACGTTTCACAAAACTTAACCAAAAGCTCACACATACCTTATAATAGCATTTAGACACGCTAGGAGCAACTTCAAAGCAATACAAGTACTAAAACAATTAATTCATTCATTTTCCCTTTGTTCAACTAGGCTATTTAGCTTCCTACCAGAATTCAATGATCAAGTTAAGCTAGCTAACCATCCTACCAATCGAAGGATACCTAAATACCTCATTTAGAACCTCCAAATCATAACCTAGAGTACAAGTACACGAAAACACCAAAAATGCCTCTTTGTGGGTTTATACTACAAGTACCAATTTTGGAACCCAAACAAGCGAAACGAAAACACTTCTAAGGTTTCAATACTTAATAAAGACTAGCCATAACCTCGAAACGTGCCCGGATTCAAGTTAACCCCGAAACCCCTTATTAAAGTAGCCTATTTTGATAAAATTTCTCAAATTTTGAACATAGCAAGTACAATTAACATTTTTCTCACGCTTATGGACCTAATTAGCAACTACTAGAAACCTTGAATCGAATTAAATTGTAACTTTTTTCAGAAACCCTAGTTTGATACTATTCATTATCTTCCTCAAGTGCCATTTTCATTTTCAAGCATTCAACAAGCATTTTAAACCATCAAATATATTCTATGAAGTCATTAGAGCATATAAGAAACAACGGAACAAGCATTAAACCACTACAATATTAGATCACAAAAATAATGACATAAACTTTAATTGAATTTAATACAAAAATAGAATGCACCCTCACCTCTTTTGAAGATCAAAGAATGGTCTTACGGTCCTAAGGATGAAGCACAACCAATTTCAGAAGCAATGGAAGCAAGAAGTAATTTTTTTTTTTGAGAAGTTACTATTCTCGTAACTCTTTTTTGGCCATTTTTTTTACCCCTTTTTTTTTGTTTCTTGGCTTATAATATTCTCATGAGATGGTCAAAGGGTAGGTCAAGCAAATAGGGTATTTTAGTAAGGGTAAATGGGTCATTTGGGTGATTAAATATTAGCAAAATAAAATGCCAAAAATCTGAAAAAATCCCTCTGGTACTATTCATCAGACATTTCGCGAATTTTTTTCCGTTGATCCCGATATGCAATGCACGCACGGTCAGAGGATATAGTCCCCTAAAAATATGTAGTATTTTATAAAAATATAAAATGCATGAAAAGAAATATTTGAATTTATGGAAATATAAAAAAAATGAAGTAATTAGCTAAATTACATCTAAGTTAACCATTTAATGAATGCAATTAATGAAGTGCTGGGTTCGGGGTGTCACATCCTCCCCTCCTTACAAAAATTGCGTCCTCGCAATTTCTTGAGCTGAAATGACTTCCAAGAACTGCAATAGTTTCCGTCGGATTTGAAGTCAAGAAGTGTAATGCCGAAGGAAATTAAGAAGAGCGAACGTCACTGAAGAAAACCCGAGTGGGGTAGCTAAATAAAGCCTTCTATGAAAATACCCAATAGGAGTCCGGTAAAAATGTCACATGAGAAGGCCATTCACTAATGCTGAGATAGCACCAAAAGAAATCCCATTAAGAAGAGTATGCAACTAATATCCAAAACGCCCGGATAATATCAAGAAATTCCGAAGAAGGAAGTCCGGTGAATCCCAACTCTAACTGTCAAATAAAGGCTCAAGATTGTCAAATAAAGGCCTAATTAGATGTCCAGCTTGGGACTCCGAGAAAATATTACCAATAAATCTGATTAAGGATGCCAAATAAAGGCTCTGAATAAGTATACGAATACAGAAGTTGGAATAAGAATCTCTCTTTTTATGAATCACTATATAAGAATCCCCAATATGCTCGTTATACAAGTAGTACAGATGAAATACCAAATAATCTCTAGGCAAGAATACCATACGAAAATACTGAAGAAAATACCTGTGACGCCCGAGATTTAGCCATGCATTTAATTACTGTTGCATCTTTGTTTGCGCATTTCCTTCTGTGCATTATTGACTGCCTTCTTGAGTTACTATTCACTCCGTTTTTAAACTGCCTTCTATTAGTTAATTAGCATTTTTATTAAATCATATTAATTGTAAAAGTAGTGGGAAAAATGTGCATTTGAGCTAAAGGCGTTAGGAGGGCTCGTTTAGAAAATAATTTTAGTAGTCAAGTGAATAGTGTTACATAATAACTTTATAGATTTAATTAGTTAGCCAATGTGTCACCCCTTAGGCTCGCTTCTAAGCTTTCAACGCGCATTATAATAGATCATTTAAGCACCCAAATGACCCCACCATAACTTAGCCCCTTCTATATATCACCTAAGCTCACAAAAGGCAAAAAAAAAATAATAATAAAAGCTGAAAACAGGAGCCCCAAACTCGACAGCCCCTCCTTGCACTTGGGAGAAATTTTTCATCTTCAACTCTTCAATTCAAGCCAAGCCAAGCCTTGAGCAACTAGTGTAGGGTGTTTGCAAGGTTCCTAGGTGCTCCTACGCGTATTGGTGAGGGATTTCATGACTTATTTTTGCATTTTTAAATAGTTACTCATTTCTTGATTTGTTGAAAATATGATTATATGCCATTGTAATTGTTATCTATGCTAATATACCATCTATATGAATGCTAGAGAACACATTTGAGCCGTTGTTTCGCTTTTTAAACGGTTAGAATCGTTAGTTTGATTTTTAGGGTGAATAGTGACGTTTTTTTCTAGGGTTTTGTGTAATTGCTCGAACTAGCTCGATTTAATGCTTCTAATAGATGCCTTAGGTGTTAGAGAAGATAACCTAATAGCCCCGTGCACTTGCATTGCCCTTAAATTGCCTAAAAATGGAAAATAGCCGACTTTAATTTGGGGCTTTCGGGGTTAATGCGAATCCGGGTGGATTCGGGCTTCAATTCTAGTATCCTTAGGCTACCTAGGTGCTATAGATGCCTTGATATCCCTTGTTTGAAGCCCGGACAATGTAGGTGTAGTTTAAAGCCAAAAGAGGAAAATTGGGGCTTTCGGGGTAAACGCGGGCATTTGAATGAGTTAGAGGGTTGAGAGGGTACCTTGGGGGTTAGTTAGAAGGTTGGGAGAGTTTCCTTTGAAAATGAAATCATTAACTTTGGTTTGGAAGAGAAATAGTTCGAAAAACAAAGAGGGTTAGGTGCAATTTAAGTTGTCTCACACTTCTAAACCCATGTCAGGACTTCTTGAGTGTTTATATGTGATTTTAAATTGATTTGGAGCTTTTGGTATGATTTTATGCTTATTTGGTATATGTTCATTGGTAAACTGCTTATTAGCTTATATATTTGCTTCTATCCTAATTGCAACGAGGTCAACCTACTTTGTTGATCCTCATATGTGTTAATGCTTATATTATTGCTATTAACTTGCCATCGTTGAGTGCATTGCATAGTGGTTGCGCAACCATAGTGTCAGGGGCGGATGTGTTGAATATCGGCTGGGCGGCAAAGGGCTTGCCGGTGGATATTCAAACTCCGTGCCCTATTTCCTCATTCGCCTGGTCCGGAGATTGCCAGGGGATGTTGGGTCGTAGGATTCGGGGTACATCCGGAGTACACCCACTGGAGTGATTGGGGTTATGCCGGCTTATCGTGATCGTGCTCGTGGTTCGTGGATCATGATTGAAGACTTGTGAAGATTGGTGTATAGGGGATTGTTGAAACGTATCCTTTTAATTGTGTGGTTATTTAAGTTATCGTTGTCTCTTAAATTGTCTAAGTGTTATTGTTGTATAATTGTATTATATGTTGCATTGCACGCCCCGGGACTATATCCCTCACTGGGCAACAGTGGTTGCTCATACCTCGATATCTGTTTCAGGAGACACTGAGGGTGATCCCCAGCTTGTTGATTTAGTTGAGGAAGAAGAAGTTCAGATCGAGCCTTTACCTTAGTTGCTGTGTCTGATAGCTTGAGGTGGTTAATGAATTTGCTGCTATGTGGAAAGTTCAATTAATTGTTTTATGTTCTATTTTGTGGCCTAAGGGCTATGTATAAGTTTGTTGCGCAAGTCGAAGGATAGTAGATTGTGGTGTAGAATTGGAAGCCATGTCTTGTAATAATTTTTATTCTTGCCTTATTTCCTTGCATGCTTGGGAGTGGATGGTTAATGTAGAATGCTTTATCCTTTAAGTTGTTTTATTGATTTCCTAGAATGTCAGGATTATAAAGCTATGCTGTCAACAAGTTCTCGCATGCTTGTGTGTTTTGGAGATATTGTGTACCATAAGGCTCGGATGGCCTTATAGCTTGGTTGTTTAATTAAGAAAAGCTTGTATTGTATTGTTGGGACCTTGTTTAAGTGTTTACAGGTTTTTAGAATGTCCACGGTACAGGGGAGACTCTGTCCGTGTGTCGGGTCCGGACTTAACCTTTAGCTTGGGGGTTGGGTCGGGGCGTGACATTTAAGTGGTATCAGAGCTATAGATTGCCTGAAGCCGGGTTAAATTTCTCGGTCTGTGGGTAGAGATTTGTTATGTGACTTTGTGAATACATGAGTCTTTGATTTTGATTGACCTAAGTGAAATTTGAATAAGGAATGAACATGCTAGCATGGAAATAGAATATCAAGAGTCTAGAATGTCAAGTATGATCTAGTGATTTATGTTTACTTCAAGAATGTGGAATATTTATTTGAACTTCTATGTACTTGACTTTATGTGAATCTAATTGGACTTTTTTTCATGTGTTGCTTATAAATTGCATATATACATATATATATACCTGTCATAACACTTTGCATTCTAGCTATTCGAGATGGGGCCTCGCCGTCGTGCTGATAATCCGAATGTTGGTGGAGAACCCGAGGGGGTTCAGGGGCAAGAAGCTGAGGTGGCCGAAAATGCACCGCAGGTTCAAGAACCGAGCACTGCACAGATCTTGGCCACGATGGCCACAGCTATGAACACTATCGCCCAGTTTGTTACACAACAGAGTCAGCCAGGGGTCGTTGGAGGTAATCAGGCTGCGAGAGCTGGAGGTAGTGGCCCTACCGGAGGGAATCTGTATGATCGGTTTATACATCATGGGGCCTATACTTTCTTTGGGGAGCCGGACGATATGAAAGCTGAGATGTGGCTAAGGAAGTTCGAGAGAGTGGCAGCGATACTGGAGTGCCATGATGACAGGAAGATTACTTATGCTACTTTCCTTCTCGAGGGTGATGCTGAAGATTGGTGGAATACCATCAGTGAGAAATGGGGAGCTGAGGGAGGTCATCATTCGTGGGCCGATTTTGTCCGAGAATTTCGAGACAAGTATATATCGGTAGTTGCCCGCGAGAGGCGACAAACTGAGTTCATAAACTTGAAGCAGGGAAGTATGACGGTAGATCAATACGAGGCTACTTTTACCCGGCTTTCCCGTTATGCACCAGCTTTAATTCAGCCGGAGGACATGAAGATTCAGAGGTTCATCTTGGGTTTGAGGAGAGATATTATGCTGAACTTGTCTTCAAATGATTTTCCCAACTATGCTGCAGTAGTCCGAGCTGCCTCGAGATATGAGAAACGGAAAGCCGATGTGTTAGTTGAGACTAGTCAATCGAGTAAACGGTTTCAGTCTCAAAGTCAAGGGTACCAGGGGCAGGCTGTATCAGTTGGGCAGAGTTCGCAGCCGAGGCAGACTCAGAGTTACACCGGGCCTACTCAGACTCAGGCACGACCAGTCCAGAGTCAGACTCAGAGTCAGTTCCGTCCAGCAGTTTCCCGTTCGCAGCAGGGTAGTTCAGCTACCTCTACTTACAGAGCTCCTTCGGGAGGCACTGTTGCAAGACGTCACCAGCAGTGCAGCTTCTGTCAGCGCCAGGGCCACACTAAGGATGTTTGTTGGAAGAAACATAACAAGTGTACAGGTTGCGGCAGTGATCAGCACAGGGTTAAAGACTGTCAGAAATTTAAGAACCCTAGGGGTCAGACATCAGCTCAGAACTCTCAGACCAGGGCACCAGCTGCAGCACCACCACCACGAGGACAGGCCCGTGTATTTGCTTTGGATGCTGAGGAGCTTCCGGATACTACCGCTGTGGTAGAAGGTATTTTTCTTCTTAATGATCAATCAGTTAAGGTTTTAATTGATTCCGGGGCTTCGCATTCTTTTATTACTCCTACTTGTGCACAAAATGCTAAATTGAAACATGATAAACTATTGCATGAGATTGTGGTTTATACTCCTATGGGTCCGAAGTTTGTTACTAGATCTATTTGCAGAGCATGTAGTATATTTATTGAGGGTCGTGTTTTTCCTGCTGATTTGATTATCCTACCCTTCAATGACTTTGAAATTATATTGGGGATGGACTGGTTAAGTAAATATTATGCCCAGCTTGATTGTAGAAAGAAGATTGTGTATCTAGAAATGCCTGACCAGCCTGTACTTAAAATAGTTGGTAGTAGAAAATCTACGGGAACTCCTATTATTTCTTCTATTAGGGCATCTAAATTATTGAGCAAGGGTTGTGAGGCTTATCTTGCATATTTGATTAATCAACCTGGGGATCAATTGAAATTGAATGATGTACCTATCGTGAGAGAGTTTCCGGGGGTCTTTCCTGAGGAATTACCTGGGTTACCGCCTGATAGAGAGATAGAGTTCATGATTGATTTATTGCCGGGGACTTCACCTATCTCTAGGACTCCGTACAGAATGGCTCCACCTGAGTTGCAGGAATTGAAAGTTCAATTGCAGGGCTTGCTTGAGAAGGGATTCATTCAGCCGAGTTTTTCACCGTGGGGTGCGCCAGTTCTCTTCGTTAAAAAGAAAGACGGATCTCTTCGCCTATGCATCGATTACCGGGGTCTTAATCAGGTAACCATAAAAAATAAATATCCTTTGCCTTTAATCGAAGAGTTATTTGATCAGTTGCAAGGCACCAGGGTATTCTCTAAATTTGATCTGAGGCAGGGCTATTATCAACTGAGGATTAAGAAAGATGATGTTCCAAAAACTGCTTTCAGAACTCGATATGGCCATTATGAGTTTGTTGTCTTGCTGTTTGGTCTTACTAATGCTCCCGCCGCATTCATGGACTTAATGCAGAGGGTATTTCGTCCTTATCTGGACCAATTTGTGGTCATATTTATTGATGATATCCTTGTCTATTCTAAATCTGAGGCGGAACATGAACAGCATCTCAGAATTGTGTTGCAGACTCTTCAGGAGCATCGGTTATTTGCAAAGTTTAGCAAATGTGAATTCTGGCTTAAGCAAGTTGCTTTTCTTGGCCATATTATCTCGCAGGATGGTATTTCTGTTGATCCAGCGAAGATTGAAGTTGTGTTATCTTGGAAACGACCTGAAACTGTCACGAAAATTCGTAGCTTCCTTGGTTTAGCTGGGTATTATCGGAGGTTTGTCAAAGATTTCTCTAAGATTGCAGGGCCTTTAACTCAGCTTACTCAGAAGAAAACAGTATTTGACTGGAGTGATAAATGTGAGGCCAGCTTCCAGGAATTGAAGAAGAGATTGACTACAGCTCCTATTCTTGCTTTACCTGAGGGTTATGATAATCTGGTGATCTATAGTGATGCTTCGAAAGAAGGTCTGGGTTGTGTATTGATGCAGAATGGCAGGGTTATTGCTTATGCTTCCAGGAAACTGAAGCCTTATGAACTTAACTATCCGACTCACGATCTTGAGCTTGCAGCTATCATCCTTGCATTAAAGAAGTGGCGTCATTATCTCTGGGGCAACAAGTTTGAAATCTTTACAGATCATAAGAGCTTGAAATATCTGTTTTCACAGAAAGAGTTGAACATGAGGCAGAGGTGTTGGCTGGAATTACTTGAGGACTATAACTGCACTATTAACTATCTTCCAGGTAAGGCCAATATTGTTGCTGATGCTTTGAGCCGAAAGGCTACTGTTGCTAGCTTGATTATCAAGAATTGGGAATTCATGGAAGAATTGTGCTTATGGAAGCCTAGTACTTCAAATTCTGGTATTCAATTTGCAAGTTTGCAGATTCAATCTCTGTTGTTATCCAGGATTCGAGAAGCTCAACAGGCTGATCTTCAATTGTTGAAAGTCTTAGAGAATTCTAAAGGGGGAGAGTCGGATTTCAAACTGCACGACGATGGTATTCTTAAATTCAAGGGTAGAATCTGTATTCCGAATGATCCAACTCTAAAGAAGGATATTCTTGCTGAGGCACACAGTTCTCGATACGAAAATGTATAAAGATTTAAAGCAGAATTTCTGGTGGAATAATATGAAGAGAGAAATTGCTGACTATGTTGCTCGATGCCTTACTTGTCAGAAAGTTAAAGCAGAACATCAGAGACCTGCAGGGTTGTTGCAACCTTTGGCTATTCCTGTTTGGAAATGGGATCATATTACTATGGATTTCGTATCAGATTTACCGAGGTCTTCGAGGGGTAATGACTCAGTCTGGGTTATTGTGGATAGACTGACCAAGACTTCTCATTTTATTGCTAAAAAGAAGTCTGATTCTCTTGATAAACTGGTAGAGTTGTATATTGAGAATGTTGTCCGACTACATGGAATTCCAAAGAGTATCGTGTCAGATAGAGATCCCAGATTCACATCTCAGTTCTGGCAGAAGATTCAGAAAGCTTTGGGCACGAATTTGAATTTCAGTACAGCTTATCATCCCCAGACAGATGGTCAATCCGAGAGAACTATCTTGATCCTTGAGGATATGTTACGGGCTTGCATTCTGGACTTCGGTAAGAGTTGGGAGAAGTATTTTCCACTAGCAGAGTTCGCCTACAACAATAGTTATCAAGCTACTATTGGTATGGCACCTTATAAGGCACTTTATGGGCGTAAATGTCGGTCTCCTCTCTACTGGGATGATGTTGGTGAAATGAAGACTATCGACCCTACTCTCTTACCTGAAATGAACAAAATGATTGATCAGGTGCAGCTTATCAGAAAAAGAATGCTTACAGCACAGAGTCGGCAAAAGAGTTATGCAGATAGACGACGTCGTGATCTGAAATTTGCTGTGGCGGACCGGGTATTTCTGAAAATTTCTCCTCGCAAGGGTTTGATTCGGCATGGTAAAGGAGGTAAACTCAGTCCTCGATATGTGGGACCATTTGAGATAACTGAAACTGTTGGTGATTTGGCCCACCGTCTAGCTTTACCTCCCAGTCTGGGCAGAATTCATGACGTATTCCATGTTTCCATGCTTCGGAAGTATCAGCCAGATCCCTCTCACGTACTTGAGCCGGAACCGCTAGAGATCAGTGAAACTTTGACCTACACAGAGAATCCTCTTCGAATTGTTGATCAGAAAGTTCAGGAGCTGAGGACTAAAAGCATTCCGATGGTTAAAGTTCTGTGGGATCATCACGGAGTAGAGGATGAGACATGGGAAAGAGAGGATCAGATGCGGGAACGGTATCCAGAGTTATTCGCCGAATCATGTAAGAATTGCGTGGACGCAATTAGTTTAAGGGGGAGAGGATGTGACGCCCGAGATTTAGCCATGCATTTAATTACTGTTGTATATTTGTTTGCGCATTTCCTTTTGTGCATTATTGACTGCCTTCTTGAGTTACTATTCACTCCGTTTTTAAACTGCCTTCTATTAGTTAATTAGCATTTTTATTAAATCATATTAATTGTAAAAGTAGTGGGAAAAATGTGCATTTGAGCTAAAGGCGTTAGGAGGGCTCGTTTAGAAAATAATTTTAGTAGTCAAGTGAATAGTGTTACATAATAACTTTATAGATTTAATTAGTTAGCCAATGTGTCACCCCTTAGGCTCGCTTCTAAGCTTTCAACGCGCATTATAATAGATCATTTAAGCACCCAAATGACCCCACCATAACTTAGCCCCTTCTATATATCACCTAAGCTCACAAAAGGCAAAAAAAAAAAAAATAATAAAAGCTGAAAACAGGAGCCCCAAACCCGACAGCCCCTCCTTGCACTTGGGAGAAATTTTTCATCTTCAACTCTTCAATTCAAGCCAAGCCAAGCCTTGAGCAACTAGTGTAGGGTGTTTGCAAGGTTCCTAGGTGCTCCTACGCGTATTGGTGAGGGATTTCATGACTTGTTTTTGCATTTTTAAATAGTTACTCATTTCTTGATTTGTTGAAAATATGATTATATGCCATTGTAATTGTTATCTATGCTAATATACCATCTATATGAATGCTAGAGAACACATTTGAGCCGTTGTTTCACTTTTTAAACGGTTAGAATCGTTAGTTTGATTTTTAGGGTGAATAGTGACGTTTTTTTCTAGGGTTTTGTGTAATTGCTCGAACTAGCTCGATTTAATGCTTCTAATAGATGCCTTAGGTGTTAGTGAAGATAACCTAATAGCCCCGTGCACTTGCATTGCCCTTAAATTGCCTAAAAATGGAAAATAGCCGACTTTAATTTGGGGCTTTCGGGGTTAATGCGAATCCGGGTGGATTCGGGCTTCAATTCTAGTATCCTTAGGCTACCTAGGTGCTATAGATGCCTTGATATCCCTTGTTTGAAGCCCGGACAATGTAGGTGTAGTTTAAAGCCAAAAGAGAGAAATTGGAGCTTTCGGGGTAAACGCGGGCATTTGAATGAGTTAGAGGGTTGAGAGGGTACCTTGGGGGTTAGTTAGAAGGTTGGGAGAGTTTCCTTTGAAAATGAAATCATTAACTTTGGTTTGGAAGAGAAATAGTTCGAAAAACAAAGAGGGTTAGGTGCAATTTAAGTTGTCTCACACTTCTAAACCCATGTCAGGACTTCTTGAGTGTTTATATGTGATTTTAAATTGATTTGGAGCTTTTGGTATGATTTTATGCTTATTTGGTATATGTTCATTGGTAAACTGCTTATTAGCTTCTATATTTGCTTCTATCCTAATTGCAACGAGGTCAACCTACTTTGTTGATCCTCATATGTGTTAATGCTTATATTATTGCTATTAACTTGCCATCGTTGAGTGCATTGCATAGTGGTTGCGCAACCATAGTGTCAGGGGCGGATGTGTTGAATATCGGCTGGGCGGCAGAGGGCTTGCCGGTGGATATTCAAACTCCGTGCCCTATTTCCTCATTCGCCTGGTCCGGAGATTGCCAGGGGATGTTGGGTCGTAGGATTCGGGGTACATCCGGAGTACACCCACTGGAGTGATTGGGGTTATGCCGGCTTATCGTGATCGTGCTCGTGGTTCGTGGATCGTGATTGAAGACTTGTGAAGATTGGTGTATAGGGGATTGTTGAAATGTATCCTTTTAATTGTGTGGTTATTTAAGTTATCGTTGTCTCTTAAATTGTCTAAGTGTTATTGTGGTATAATTGTATTATATGTTGCATTGCACGCCCCGGGACTATATCCCTCACTGGGCAACAGTGGTTGCTCATACCTCGATATCTGTTTCAGGAGACGCTGAGGGTGATCCCCAGCTTGTTGATTTAGTTGAGGAAGAAGAAGTTCAGATCGAGCCTTTACCTTAGTTGCTGTGTCTGATAGCTTGAGGTGGTTACTGAATTTGCTGCTATGTGGAAAGTTCAATTAATTGTTTTATGTTCTATTTTGTGGCCTAAGGGCTATGTATAAGTTTGTTGCGCAAGTCGAAGGATAGTAGATTGTGGTGTAGAATTGGAAGCCATGTCTTGTAATAATTTTTATTCTTGCCTTATTTCCTTGCATGCTTGGGAGTGGATGGTTAATGTAGAATGCTTTATCCTTTAAGTTGTTTTATTGATTTCCTAGAATGTCAGGATTATAAAGCTATGCTGTCAACAAGTTCTCGCATGCTTGTGTGTTTTGGAGATATTGTGTACCATAAGGCTCAAATGGCCTTATAGCTTGGTTGTTTAATTAAGAAAAGCTTGTATTGTATTGTTGGGACCTTGTTTAAGTGTTTACAGGTTTTTAGAATGTCCACGGTACAGGGGAGACTCTGTCCGTGTGTCGGGTCCGGACTTAACCTTTAGCTTGGGGGTTGGGTCGGGGCGTGACAATACCCAATAAGAATATCAAGGTGGTACCATAGGTAAAATCCCGAACAAGAAATCCAAGTGGGAGTGTGCGCAAAGAATACTGACCAATACTCACAAAGATGAATTCTTTTGAATAAGAGTATCAAATAAGACCTCCATATATGATGCCAACTAGAAGATCTATCCGAGATTCCCAAATAGGAGTTCCAGCCAAGAAGTACCGTTTAAGAAGTACCAAGAGAGTCCAAATTTAACCTCGGGGCATCAAATCCCTTCACTGATCCCAATAGCCGATTGAACCATTATTCTCTCACCAGTCAGCATCAATGGCCATCTCTTTCAGGGGAGAATGCTTATTTACCGATTTAAGGGGACAATGCATGAATGCCAAGATATCACCTAATGTAATTGATGTAATGTTCATATATCAGGAGATTATGACATATATCACACAAGCTATTAAAAAACCAGAAGTTTTATAACACAAAGTTAATCGACAAAATAGTTCAAATATGAGTTACATGCAATGAATACAATTCATAATACAACTATGCCGAGACACTCAAGTATACACGTTACAATCAACATTTTGAGCAAGTAGCGATTCATGAGATCAATTCGATTCATGATTAGCTATATCACTACACTTGAAAAGTATTTAACACACAGTACACATCACTATCACATTCTTCACATATTAAGTTCATGATACAAGATTGCACAAAAGACACTCACATTCTCAAGGCACACGAAGCACACACCTAATCAAGATACATTTCACAAGCACGCACTCGAGGTTCACTACCCAGCAGTCCGAAGACCCTATCCTAGCTGAGAGCATCTAAGCTCTGATACCACCTGTAATATCCCGACCCCTCACGAAACCAGAAGTTCTATTAAACAATCTATACTCATCCGAATACCAAACCCAGTCACAAAATTTAGGAAAAACGGACGGAGTTTTCCCTATTTATAGGACTAACTGGATACCTGTAAACAGTAAATAAAGCCACAAATATAATCCACATCATTCTCATACAACTCCAACTCCAACCATGCCCCATCTCAAAGCCATCTGAGCCTTAGACTAACTTAAACATCAAACATACAAGCATGCATTCATTAACTGTTAAAGGTTCATGATTATAATCTCACTTATCATATCACTCTAACATTAACTAATTTTCTTTCTTATAATTTAAGTCCGTCAATCAGTCAAAACATGCAAGCATGCAGCTATTAGACAATAAAGTAAAGATTACAAGTTATTACAACATTACAAGCCATTCGCAACTATCAATACATTCTAATTTTAACTTTACAATTACAAAACTGTATTCAATGACAATCCATGTAAGCCAGCATAATCAATCACGAAACTCTCGAGCCTTCTTTTCTACCTCTGGTAGCACTAAACTTGAAAGGTGTTAGAAACGAGGGCGAGTATACAACATGTATACTCAGCGAGGAAGGGGAAACGGGAACAATATACCGGGGGTTCGTGCAATGCAGCAACTTAACACATTTAATACAATAAATAAACAATGGATAACAATTCTAATTCCACACTTTAAAAAAGATACGATCGATAACCCTTATCACTCCAAGTCTTCGATTCTCGATCCACGAACCACGACTCGATCACGATATGCCGGTATCCCAAACACCAAAGGGTACTCCGGATGTACCCAATCCTACAACCCAACACCCCCTGGCAATCTCCGGAGCGAGTGAGGGAATAGGGTACGGAGTTAGAGCAACCAACCCTGGCATGCCTGCTGCCGCCCAGAGAGGCCCATCGCATCTGCCCCGACGATAAAGTTGCGCAACCATTGACTCGATAACACATGAAGCAATAATAATAACAATATAACAAAATAAGCCGATATACAAACAAGGAGGACAACAAAAGAGGTTGTCCTCGAGCACACATATCATCAATCACGCCATACGATGAAATATGATACATTCATTAGTCTATAATTGCTAAACTAATCCAACTAAAACACTTAAATCACTTAGTATCGAATATTTAGCATATAACAAGATAAGACACATAGAATGCACATAGAAATGATCCCTCACCTTTTAGGAAGTCAAACCTGCGCGAATTAAGCCAAGATTCCCTCAATATTCTCCAAAAGAATCAATTCCCTTCAATTATCACTACCTAATACAATCAATTATATGCATAAGAAGTGATTTCTTATTGTCAACTAAAGCTAGTTCATAAAGCCATTAATTTTATCTAACTCTATTTGATTCCCTTTAATTCACATAACTAACAATATATTTCATGGTTTAACAATCATTCTAATCAATATTTGAACAATACATAAACTCAAGTGATCACATATGCAACATTCTTTAATTTCCAAGTATCAAACAAAGACAATAGCATAATAAATAACATATACATAGCCATGATAATTCATATAAGTAGAAACACTATATAACATCTAACCAATAAGTTATATAAGCGTATCTTTACACATATAATGCAATTAATAAGCAATATAAACATGTTTACTCAATCTTTAACTAGTATCGATATAACTTAATTCACAACTTCTCCGAATAGATGAACTTGTTACATAAGTACATTTAAACATTTGTCCAATCAATCAAGAATCAACTAACAACAATTATTACCATGGTTCATTACTAGTTCTTTTAGTCCATTCTAAATTCATACTCAACCAAAGCCATGTAAACTAAGCAACTTAATTCACGAGACTTCACTACTATAATACGTACACTACACAAAGGCATATAAACATTTAAGTACTCAATTATAAAGCAATTATCATGAAATTAACTATGTGAACACAAAGGGGTCAATATTATACTTTTCACAAAACTTAACCAAAAGCTCACACATACCTTAGAATAGCATTTAGACACGCTAGGAGCAACTACAAAGCAATACAAGTACTAAAACAATTAATTCATTCATTTTCCCTTTGTTCAACTAGGCTATTTAGCTTCCTACCGGAATTCAATGATCAAGTTAAGCTAGCTAACCATCCTACCAATCTAAGGATACCTAAATACCTCATTTAGAACCTCCAAATCATAACTTAGAGCACAAGTACACGAAAACACCAAAAATACCTCTTTGTGGGTTTATACTACAAGTACCAATTTCGGAACCCAAACAAGCGAAACGAAAACACTTCTAAGGTTTCAATACTTAATAAAGACTAGCTATAACCTCGAAACGTGCCCGGATTCAAGTTAACCCCGAAACCCCTTATTAAAGTAGCCTATTTTGATAAAATTTCTCAAATTTTGAACATAGCAAGTGCAATTAACATTTTTCTCACGCTTATGGACCTAATTAGCAACTACTAGAAACCTTGAATCGAATTAAATTGTAACTTTTTTCGGAAACCCTAGTTTGGCACTATTCATCATCTTCCCATGTGCCATTTTCATTTTCAAGCATTCAACAAGCATTTTAAACCATCAAATATATTCTATGAAGTCATTAGAGCATATAAGAAGCAGCGGAACAAGTATTAAACCACTACAATATTAGATCACAAAAATAATGACACAAACTTTAATTGAATTTAATACAAAAATAGAATGCACCCTCACCTCTTTTGAAGATCAAAGAATGGTCTTACGGTCCTAAGGATGAAGCACAACCAATTTGGGAAGCAATGGAAGCAAGAATGAAGCAAGAAGTAATTTTTTTTTTTGAGAAGTTACTATTCTCGTAACTCTTTTTTGGCCATTTTTTTTACCCCTTTTTTTTTGTTTCTTGGCTTATAATATTTTCATGAGATGGTCAAAGGGTAGGTCAAGCAAATAGGGTATTTTAGTAAGGGTAAATGGGTCATTTGGGTGATTAAATTTCAGCAAAATAAAATGCCAAAAATCTGAAAAATCCGAAAAAATCCCACTGGTACTATTCATCAGACATTTTGCGAATTTTTTCCTGTTGATCCCGATATGCAATGCACGCACGGTCATGGGCTATAGTCCCCTAAAAATATGTAGTATTTTATAAAAATATAAAATGCATGAAAATAAATATTTGAATTTATGGAAATATAAAAAAAAAATAAAGTAATTATCTAAATTACATCTAAGTTAACCATTTAATAAATGCAATTAATGAAGTACTGGGTTCGGGGTGTCACACCGAGACTACCCAGAGAGGCCCATCACTCACGCGCCTGACACTATGCAATACAATACGAGCAATATAACAACAATCGAACGAGGGCAACAAAGTGCATATTAGTTGCAATAATCAATATAACAAGCATTTACAATAATAAATAGCAACTAGAACAGTAACAAAACAGGCAATACAAGTTCAATACATGGAAACTACAAGTAACACTATTCAATCTTTAATTTTCAAAGGCAATTACGAGCAGAGGAGCTACAGGATTGGAAAACCGTCTTGACTACCCTCACTTAGGCACTGCAAGGCACATTTTTATGACACGAAACCTCACTTTTCCAACCGAAGCCCGAAAGTCCACTTACAGCGTTTGAACTACAGCTATGCTAACCGGTCACTCAATCAACGCCACAACAGTGCCAAAGTGCTTCCATGTACTCACAAGCCAAACCTTCAACTCAATTCGAGCACGGTCAACACTTGGTCAAACGACCCTTTTATATTTTATTGCCTAATTCTCAATTTTAACAAAGAGAAATTCATTTTTGTTACACATTTAATCTTTCCAGCACTAAAGGCATCTAACTACGTCAAGAAAACACAATTCGGATCAAAAATCCGAAACTAGGTTTTTACTATTCATAAAACATTATTCATTATCTTCCCCAATTCAATTACGCAATTCTAACTATAAAAATCTCTAAATAACTATCAAGAAATGCTCTCCGAACCCTATGGAGGCTATTTCAAACAATAACATGCATTATAACGCAATATATATCAAATTTGAAAATTTGAAACATAAATCAAATTTTAATAAAAATGCACAAAAAACGTGAAAACCCTTACAGAGATTGTAGAGGATGCCTCGCAAGAACCCTAGCCACGATCCTTGCTCGATTCTACGCTCGATTGGAGAAGAAAAATGAAATCAAAATCTTTTCTTTTCTTTCTTGAGAGCTTCGGACATGGAGGGATAAAATGGGGATTTTGGGAAATGTTTTTATGTCGTTTTTGCCTTGTTTTGCTTATTTTAAAAGGTGACAAAGGCTCAAGGGCAAAATTGTAAAAAAACCAAGGTCAAAGCTAATTCAAAATGGTCAATGTTGGCTATTTTAGTTAGCAAATGATCTAATTCAAGTTAAAACAATGCAATTCAATGAAAAACTAACTAAATTAAACTAGAAACATTATTCACTAAGTCCGAGAAATATTTCTCTAACTTTCATTTTCGATGCGCTACAATCGAACCGTCAATAAATGATCGCTAATAAAATAATGTGCAATAATATAAAAATATAATTTTTGAAAAGTAGAATAGTTTAAAATCTACTCCGGCTCGGAGTTACTTTTCTCATTTAGTTGAAAATAAAGTAAATAAGTATAATAAAGCAAAACCGAGTATTAATAATAACCAAATTAGTTAATGTTCATTTAAAATAATTAATGTAAGTATTACTGGAATATTTCTAAAAAGGAATATGAAATCAGTGCAAAAATAAATAAATTGACTAAGTTAAACAATCAATTAAATGCACCTAAATGCCATTAAATGTGTGCCAGGTTTGGGGTATCACACGATGGATGACCACAAGCCGAGTAAGGTAATTAAGACAATTAATTCAAGTATCACTTAGTTAAGCTTGACTCAATCAGGAGATAAACTCCAGTATATTCTGGTGATAGCCTCCAGCACATTCTGGAATTATGTTATGACACTTTGCACATTTGGGAGGCATACCCCGGTACATTCAGGTAATTTATACCGCACGCCGATTAATCACATTACCGAGATAATATTCAAACAAGAATCATCACAACTTAGCATATAATCAAGTAACTTAGTATGCAAGCTCCAATCAACATCACACAACAACCACTTAACGAACATTAGAACCACACGATTAAGATATAGGCATTAACCATGGAATAACCACAAGTGCACAAAGGGGTCATTATCATACTTTTCATGAAAACATACCAAAAGCTCACATAATCCTTAAAGTTGCAAGTAAACACATAATAACCAATTACAAGCCCATACAAGCTCTACAACACACAATTCCCACATTTTTCCCTTTGTTATCCTAAGTCATTTAACTCTATAACAAAGACCAAGGTTCCCGATTGTCGAACTAGCTATTCTATTATTCTAATTATACATTATGTCATACTTAGGGCACATGAAACCACCCGATAGCCCACATTAGCCATAAAAGCCCCGTTTTGCCCCTTATGTGTTTTAACTACAAGTACTATATTCGATATTCAATTAAGCACCATAATTGTACATTTAGTACTTCCTTACCCTAAAAATACTAAATATAATGTTTATTTGCAGTCGGATTTTCGTTTTTCACAAAACCCTTTAGTAATCTTAGTCTTTTATTACATTTTAGTCAATTTCCGAGTAAACCAATCACATGAAAACATTAATCTATGATTAATAGCATCTAAAGATTCATTAGGTAGCATGAAATCAAGCTAATAACACAAATTAAATCAAAACTAAAAAAAAACACTATTTATCATCTTCTTCAACAATCCATTTTGCATTTCTATGGCTAAACAAGTATAAAAAGCTTAAAAGATTGCTCTACTAACTATAATAACATCATTAGAACCAAGATTAACCATAAAACCAAGCATTTATAACAAATCTAACATTTTCATAATTTGATACAAACTTTAAATGCACAAAATATGAAATCCCTCACCAAATGAAGATGTAGAATCTTAGAATTGATCTTGCTAGGCTCAAAAGCTTTGAAAACAACCTTGGAATGAATCAATTTGGGTAAGAATTGAAATTTCCCTTTTTTTTCCTCTTTTCTTGGCCTTTGGCTGAATTTCCCCTTTTTTGTGGTTTGTTTTGGCTTGGTGGGTTATAAGAGCTCAAAATGGGTTTGGGTTATAGGTTAAAAGGTTTGGGTTTGGGTTTGGTTCAAGCTTGGATTATAAAATGTAATTAAAAGCTCAAAAATGCTACTTTGATGTTACTATTCATGCAAACCTCCAAATAATTTTTATTTCACACTTCCCAATATGATATGCATGAAATAACACTTTTCTCATGTCTCCTAGATGTCATGTAACATGGGAAAAATGCGAAATCAAAAAAATTAGACAGTTTAAATCACAAGTGAATAGTAACTTTTAAAATAAGCTTTTAAATAGGTAAATGCACAATTAAATGTAATTTTCTTTAAAAACTTTTGTGAAAATAATATAAAAGTACATTTACTATTTACTAAATAAAATAAACTCACAATTTTAATATTAAAGTTAATTAAACATGTAATTGCACGTAAAATGATAATTAAGCACCTAGTTGCACATTTGTAATAAGTAAACATTTAAGCAAGTAAATGCACAAATGAATGCACCATTAAATGAACAAAAAGGTATATAATGAATGATATGCACATGCTCTAAGTCTCATCAATGGTAAATGTGAAACCCCATATTTTATCTTTATCTCGATTTGCGTATTTTGACCTGTTTATGTGTTATATGAGTTTGAATGTGCTAATTCTGTGATTTATATTCCTATTATATGCTAAGTGTGCATTCATGAAATTTTCATCAAAATCGGCATCATAAACTTTATCGACGATTTTTGTAAATAGTATTTTTAACACACGTCCGCTAAAATTTTTACTGGGGTGTTTTAAATGTTTTAAAAATTAGTTCTCGGATATTAAAAGACCTGTGTCTGATTAAAATAGATTTTGAATCGGCTTTGGAATTTTAAAGGTTTTTACACTTTCTTTTACAAAAATCGAGTTTTAAATTGAGTCGGGTGAAAATGTTGGCTTGTGAAACTCTTTGTCAACTAAAAATATTTTACTTAAAATTGTCTAAAGTGTCAATTGCATGTTTGTGAGCAAAATAGTCAAGAAATATAATTAAAAGACTAGAAATACTAAAAATACTAACTTTGACTTTTATTATTTTTATTAACCAAGCTTATAGATGCATAATATATCAATATTTCTCACAAAATAAACTCAAAACATACTCATTTCTCATACATACGTCAGCCATTTTTGAGAGCTTTTTCAACATTTTTTCAAAGCAAATTTTCAATAGAAAACTCATTTGAAGTCCAAACTTCATCGTCCAAAGCTTGAATTCACTTGTTGGGCATGCCTTGCATGCATTTCTAGGCTTGTTTCGGATCAAAGGTGAGAGAAAAATTCTAGATCTCAAAATGTTATTTTTATGTTAATTCATAAAATCGAATTTTTAGCCGTTGAAATGTTAAATTGATGTTATATTATTGTTCAGTAGATGCTAAGGATTGATTATGTGTGTTTATATAAGTTTTGAACTGTTGTAGCATGAATTTTTATTTTTCGGGTATTAAAATTGAGTTGTTGGCTATTTGTTGAATAATTGGAGTTATGGTGATTGTAATTGATTGTTGTTAGCTTCTAAAAGTTTGTTAAATACGTGGGAGTAATGTTGTAATGCCGAAATTTTGATTGCGATGTCCTGGTGAAAGTCCAAAAATTTCAGCCATGGTGCATTGAGGTTTTAGGCCTATTGGGCTTAATTTGGATGGATTGTGGTTGGTTTCCGAGGGGGTTAATTTAGTTGCTTGAGTGGGTGAGTGATATAAACTGGTTTGGAGGTCATTGGATTAGTAGATTGTAAGTTATGACTTTTAGAAGTTTGGGTTGTCTTTCTTTAAGTGTTGAAATAATGTCCTTAATGGTTTGGGTGGTGTTTGATTGGTTGAATTATGGGTTGTTGTTGGTTAGAATCAGGTTAGGTTGAGTGGATTAGTGCATGTTAAGTTGGATGACCTACTTTGTTATCTAACTTAGTTGTTGAGTTGTTAATTGTTTAATTGATAATATGTTGTTGAAATGTTATTAATTGATTATTGATTATTGATTATTGATGAAGCCAGGAGATAGGCAACCTACTTTGTTGTCCTCCTGAGATATGATTGATTATTATTATTGTCATGAGTCTTGGTATGTGTGTGCCACCTCTCGGGTAGCATCGGGCTGTCGGGTTGATAACGGCATGACTATCATAGACTACCTCTAGCTCGCATGGGCAGAGGTGCCATGGAGGGAGGGGCTAGAGAGGTATATTGGGTGCGTAAGTAATGAGGAGTTACAAGAAGAATGGTTGAGATTGTGATGGCGTTTGGAGCTACACCAACTAGAGTATCCTTTATTGATTGGTTATTATTATTAATGTGCTTGTATTGTTAATGATATTAATTATGTGTTTACTGCTCAAAGGATGATTTCCAAGGAATATAGTAAATACTGTTAAGAGATCTTTCGAATCCTCACTGGGCTTGTTTTATATAAGCTCACTCTCAATTATTGCATGCATACAGGTAATATTGAATAACATTACGGGTACGTGCCTCAGGAAGCTAAGAATGTGCCATATGTGGACGAGTCCTATGTGCCAGAGTCTTGTCCTTGATATCTGAGATGTTGTATTCTTTTGTTATCTTGTATATTAAAACTAGTTGGTTTGTATTTACTTAGAAGTTTATGATGTATAAGATGTTGTAAAAATAATGGATTATATGTTGCTAGCTTAGTAGTCTTGTTTTGGAACATGATTAGGTTGCTAGATTGGTTATAATCTATTTTGGAAATGTATGTTATATAGTAAATGTATGATGTTGGAACAGAGGTGTATAACCTATGGATGCAATGGTAAAAGAATGTTTAATGTATATTGTGGTTGTGTTGTTTAATTGTTGAATTGTGTGTGGAGCTAGTTGTATGAGTTACGAAGAGGTTGGTTTAGAGCCTCGGTATCCAGGTTACAGTCGTTATACTGCCAAAATTCTGTTGCGTCCTAACTGATCTTAAGGGGGGTCGAGTTGGAGCTTGACATTAAGTGATATCAAAGCTGGTTTAGCTGTCAGCCAGGTTATCCTCAGAATGTGGGTAGTGGTCTTAACATGAATGCGTGTACTAAGTGTAAAGTGAATTACATGTTAATATGTTTATGTGATTAATCTACTTATGTGGCTAACTTTCTATGTGATCAATATGTCTTATGTGTTAAGTGAACTTATGTGGTTTTAATTGTTTATAACTTGCTTATGTGAAACAACAGGCTTTAGGTGCTCAATGTACTTTGAGTGATTAATATGAGTTACATAATCAATTTGACTTATGTGTAGTTTGTTTCTTATGAGACTTTAATTATTTATAACTTATTATGTGATATAACTTGTTTACGTGATATTGGCTTCTTATGTGCTGAATTGTGTGCTATGTGATAATGTTGTTTTATATGTTAATTATGTATTATGTTGTACCTGTTTTCATGTGATATAATTGTATATATGTTATAACTGCGGGTGACTCTTTGGGTGACTTTTTTGGGTGAAGTAAGGATGACTGTCAGAGCTCTTAGAATCAGAGGAAGACTCCGTAGGAATGAATTCATGTCTTTGAAACAAGGTACCTGTCTGTTACACAGTATGAGGCCCGATTTCATAATCTGTCACATTATGCTCTGGGTATGGTGCAAACTATAGAAAAGAGGATTCAGATATTCATTTGAGGGTTGAGGCCGGAAGTTCGAGATAGCATGACTTCTTTTCAGTTTTCCACATACGGTGAAGCCCTTAATGTTGCAACAAGAGTTGAGAAAGGAAAGAATAAGGTAGGTGCAAGGTCGAGTCAATCGAGTAGAATGCCTTCACAACCTCTGGACCAGCGAAGATATTTTCATCCTCGAAGTCGGCAGAGTCAGTTCCAGAGGCAAAATAGGCCAGTGGTCATAAGGATACAGCGGAACAGTTTAATGGTTTCTCCAGTTCAGGGTTTCGTGGGTAATAGTGCTGCTCTTCATGTTCCATTTTGTGTTTTCTGTACCAAGAAGGGTCATGTTGAGACTGGATGTTGGAAGAAATTGGGAAAGTGTCTAGGTTGTGGTAGTGATCAACACATGAAAAAGGACTGTCATAAATGGCAAAATGATCGGGGTTTGACCACAGTCAGGGATGCCCAAGAAAAGCCTACTATAGTGAGAGCTCAACAAGATGGTTTAGTTACTTCCTTGGTTCTAGATTCTTCTGGGAATCGTGTTGCGGATCAAGTTAAATATTGTACCTTCTACCGCTGAAAATGCCATCTTGAGTCTAGCTGTCAGAAGAAGGCAGGGACATGTTTGGGTTGCAGCAGCAACCAACACAGAGCGAGGGATTGTTCTAGATATCAGAGGTCTGAGGGTCGGCCAGTGACCCAGTCTACGTAGTGGACTTGGAGGAATTGCTAGAGGCGGCATCAGTATTGAAATGTAACTTACTTATTCCCAACCAATTAGATATCATATCTCCTTGAGTGCAACGTGCTAAAATGTGAGTAGAGAGTTTTCCTTATACGATTAAAGTTAGCACGTGCATTATATCAGTTGGCGACTGAGTAGCATGTAACACTGAAGCATATGAAATTCCGATTAGGGGTCAAGCTACTTTATGACTATGTATTGACTATTGGGATTCTTATTTGGTGATCTTATTCAGCATTCTTCCTCTGGATTTCTATATGAAGATTCTTATCCGTTATACTTGATTGAAATTCTTCTTTGGTATTTTCTATTGGTATTCTTATGTGGAATTCTTATATGGTGTTATCCCGAGTTCTTATTTCGGGATTATTATTCGGTATTCTCTAACGGTGATCGTGTTCGAAGTTCTCAGTTGGTATTCTTGATTGGTGCTCTATTACGGGATCTATGATTGGCGTTCTTCTTCGGTAATTTATTTGAGATTCTTATTCAGAAATCCTAGTCGGTGTTCTTATTCTGCTTTCCTATTCAAGCTTCTTGTTCGGGGATTCTTATTCGATTATCTTATTCAGTGTTCCTACTTGGTGTTCTTAGTTGGTATTTGAAATTTGGTATTCGGTCTTTTATTTCGTATGTTTGAGTCAACTGTGCCTGAGTTACTTCGAGGATCAAGTAGGAATTGCGCGGACGCAATTGTTTTAAGGAAGGGAGAATGTAAAACCCCAGATTTTATCTTTGTCTCAATTTGCGTGTTTTGACCTGTTTATGTGTTATATGAGTTAGAATGTGCTAATTCTATTATTTATATTCCTATTACATACTAAGTGTGTATTCATGAAATTTTCATCAAAATCGGCATCATAAACTTTATCGACGATTTTTGTGAATAGTATTTTTAACACACGGTTGCTAAAATTTTTACAGGGGTATTTTAAACGTTTTAAAAGCTAGTTCTCGAATATTAAAAGACCTATGTCTAATTAAAACAGATTTTGAATCGACTTTAGAATTTTAAAGGTTTTTACATTTTCTTTTACAAAAATCGAGTTTTAAACCGAGTCAGGTGAAAATGTTGGCTTGTGAAACTCTTTGTCAACTAAAAATATTTTACTTAAAATAGTCTAAGTGCCAATTGCATGTTTGTGAGCAAAATAGTCAAAAAATAGAATTAAAAGACTAGAAATACTAAAAATACTAACTTTGACTTTTATTATTTTTATTGATCAAGCTTATATATGCATAATAAATCAATATTGCTCACAAAATAAACTCAAAACATACTCATTTCTCACATATATGGCCAAAACTCCATAGCCATTTTTTAGAGCTATTTCAACATTTTTTCAAAGCAAATTTTCAATAGAAAACTCATTTGAAGTCCAAACTTCTTCATCCAAAGCTTGAATTCACTTGTTGGGCACGCATTGCATGCATTTCTAGGCTTGTTTCGGATCAAAGGTGAGAGAAATTCTAGATCTCAAAATGTCATTTTTATGCTAATTCATATAATCGAATTTTTGCCGTCGAAATGTTAAATTGATGTTAAATTACTCAGTAGATGCTAAGGATTGATTATGTGTGTTTATATAAGTTTTGAACCGTTATAGCATGAATTTTTATTTTTTGGGTATTAAAATTGAGTTGTTGGCTATTTGTTGAATAATTGGAGTTGTGGTGGTTGGAATTGATTGTTGTTAGCTTCTAAAAGTTTGTTAAATACGTGTGGGAGTAATGTTGTAATGCTGAAATTTTGATTGCGATGTCGTGGTAAAAGTCCAGAAATTTCAGCCATGGTGCATTGAGGTTTTAGGGCTATTGGGCTTAATTTGGATGGATTGTGGTTGGTTTCCAAGGGGGCTGATGTAGTTGCTTGAGTGGGTGAGTGATAGAAACTGGTTTGGAGGTCATTGGATTAGTAGATTGTAAGTTATGACTTTTAGAAGTTTGGGTTGTCTTTCTTTAAATGTTGAAATAATGTCCTTAGTGGTTTGGGTGGTGTTTGATTGGTTGAATTATGGGTTGTTGTCAGTTAAAATCGGGTTAGGTTGAGTGGATTAATGTATGTTAAGTTGGATGGCCTACTTTGTCATCTAACTTAGCTGTTGAGTTGTTCATTGTTTAATTGATAATATGTTGTTGAAATGTTATTAATTGATTATTGATTATTGATTATTGATTATTGATTATTGATGAAGCCGGGAGATAGGCAACCTACTTTGTTGTCCTCCTGAGATATGATTGATTATTATTATTGTCATGAGTCTTGGTATGTGTGTGTCACCTCTCGGGCAGCGTCGGGCTGTCGAGTTGATAACGACATGACTATCATAAACTATCTCCAACTCGCATGGGCGGAGGTGCCATGGAGGGAGGAGCTAGAGAGGTACCTCGGGTGCGTGAGTAATGGGAAGTTACAAGAAGAATGGTTGAGATCGTGATGGCGTTTGGAGCTACACCAACTAGAGTATTCTTTATTGATTGGTTATTATTATTAATGTGCTTGTATTGTTAATGATATTTATTATGTGTTTACTGTTCAAATGATGATTTCCACGGAATATAGTAAATACTGTTAGAGATCTGTCGAATTCTCACTGGGCTTGTTTCATATAAGCTCACTCTCAATTATTACATGCATACAAGTGATATTGAACAAGATTACGGGTACGTGCCTCAGGAAGCTGAGAATGTGCCATATGTGGACGAGTCCTATGTGCCAGAGTCTTGTCCTTGATATCTGAGATGTTGTACTCTTTTGTTATCTTGTATATTAAAACTAGTTGGTTTGTATTTACTTAGAAGTTTATGATGTATAAGATATTGTAAAGATAATGAATTATATGTTGCTAGCTTAGTAGTCTTATTTTGGAATATGATTAGGTTGCTAGATTGGTTATAATCTATTTTGGAATGTATGTTATATAGTAAATGTATGATATTGGAACGGAAGCGTATAACCTATGGATGCAATGATAAAAGAATGTTTAATGTATATTGTGGTTTTGTTGGTTAATTGTTGAATTGTTTGTGGAATTGGTTGTATGAGTTGCGAAGAGGTTGGTTTAGAGCCTCGGTATCCAGGTTACAGTCGTTATACTACCGAAATTCCGTTGTATCCTGACTGATCTTAAGGGGGGTCGAGTTGGGGCGTGACAGTAAAAGTATTCAAAAATAATTTTTTCAAAAGATTTTAGAGTCCGCTACTGCCTTTAAGTAGGAGATTCTATCACATTGAGAAGGGTCAAAGATTTTTTTCAGATTGTACCATTGTAATATCATTTACCCCTATTGTATCACCATCTTCCATACTATATTATCACTGTACTACTACCATTGTAACACCATCTTTTGGTCTTCAATACAAGTAAGAGACTACATCTTATATCTTTTCTGTCTACTTATTTTAATTGTGTTCTTTTGTTATTTCCAGTTTTAAATCTTATTTATTATTGCTTTCTTTTATTATACTATGGTTGTTAGCTTCCACTTTATCTTCTATACCAAATTCTTCACACCAATTTCTTAACTCATTCTAGAAACAAGATTCTATTTCTTTAATTGAGCCTTGAATTTGAGATCGGTACAGATTTTTAAGGTAGTCTTGTTGATTTGACTTACGATATCACCATTAGGTCATTTGATTGTAATCAAGACCTGGGAATTCTTATGATAAAGCTTCTTTGACTTGTTCTACAAATAATTTTGGAAGTCCAGCTATGAATCTTTCTTTCCAATAAATTGCATTATTGTCTTGTCTCTGGTATAATTTACTGAGGACAACGTCCTTGTACCAACGGAAATCTCGTAGTCTTCTACATCTTAGATTCTGTAGATCTCAAATGTTGTTTCTTGGTATATGGTTGGGTCACCAATGAAATGGTAAGTGATACTATAAATTAATGCTGACAGAGCACAAGATTCTGCTTGTCCTTGTTCATTAAAAATGATATTGCCTTCAACATTAGTCTTTTGTATATTGTAAATTGATTCTTTGAGATTTTCATCAAGATGATCATCCCACCATCCTTTTAATTTGCCGGTGAAGCCAATGACTATATTCTTAGTGGCATCTGGTTATGTGATACTGGCATAAGTTTTGTAAATGTTACCAATAATGATCATTTGTTTGGTAAGATTGAGGATATGATATTTTGTTAAGCCATCAATATTCCACTCATAAATTTTATTGGCTGAATAAGACTTATGTGGTTGAACTTCTTCGATAAGAAGGTCTGGGGTAATAATTTTTTGTATTATGTTTTGGTTCATAAATGCGATTAATAGCAAATTTTTGGAAATATTTTATTATTAGCTATTCTGATTGTTCTACATCACTCTGGGATGATGTGCTATCAGATTGTTTTAAAACTTGTACTATAGCTTCTTGTTCAGTTTTGCTGGAAGAGGCTTCTGGGGTTGTAATCTTGATTTTCTTTTGAAGTTCTTGTAATAGTTGTTCTGTAGACAATGGTAATTTTGGTATGATATTCGAAATTTGAAATGGTATTCAGTCATTCTTGTAGAGTTTTATATTATGTGGCCCTTGTCCTGAATAGACAAGGGAGCTAAATTTCTTACTAGTATTAGGAAGGATAGGTTTGACTGTTGATTGTTTTGATATAGATTCTTTAATCGATTGTTCGAGTTTTTCTTCGGTATTCCTGTCAAATTCTTTGTCAATTGTGTTTTCTATTCTTTCAATCTATTTTTGAAGAGTAACTAATGAGAGCTTGGTAAAATTATTTTGTTCTGCAATATTGTCAAGGTGTGTTGTTCCACCTGTGATAACTGGCCTTAAAGTTATTGTTCCTTCTGTATTCTTAACCTGGGTTGCCTGAAAAGGAGGATGTTCAGACTCAATGATTTTTGTGGAATTTAGTAAATTCCATTGCCTTGTTCTTTTGTCGAGGACATTATGTCCATTGTATTTCTGTTATTTTCCCTGAACCAAAGGAAAAATGATATATTGAGTTTAACTACTTTCATGGTATCATACCACTGTTCTCTAAAATTATCTTTCTGTTCTTTATTATAGGCAGCAAAGAACAAATCTCTAGTTTGAGTATTCTTTTCAGAAAGAAATTCTTCCTTCAAAACTTGTTTATTAATTTCAAATTCTTCTGTAAGCATATTACAGCCCATTTATGAGGCTGTGGGATTGTAGCCAACAGATGGCTCAAATTTATGGTAGACTGGTCTAACTATAGGAGTTTGCTATCCCTCCGTTCTGATTCTGAGGGGGACAGATTGGTTTTGTATTCCGGTTGATCTAGATGTTGAGGGTAAGTTATCAAATCTTGGTGTAGGATCTGATATGCTAATTCTGGAAATATTAGAGGTAGTTCTGGATAGATGAGATTCTTGATTTCCTCTGTCAATTTTGATACTGACAGATCCATCCTCATAGTGTATGATTTGTTCAATTATGGTGTTTCTTATGGTTTGTTCTTGTTGTAATGGTTGGGTAGCATTTTCAATGTCCCACCGTTCTGGTAAGGACACATCTTTCCATTTTATAGTTCTAGGAATACTAACATTGCTTCTGGTACAGTCCATGGTGTCACGCCCCAATCCAACCCCACACTAAAGGTTAAGTTTGGACACGACAAACGGACAAAGTTTTCTCTGTACCATGGACTATCGGGTTACCTATAAACAGAAAATAAAGCCACAAATATAAACCATATCATTCTCCAACTTCAACTCCAACAATTCTCAATTTCAAGGCCATCCGAGCCTAAAGCAAAACAAGACTTCACAACATACAAGAATGCAAGGTTAAAGCCAATGAAATCTATCCATTTTAATCTACTTGTCTTACCACTCTAACATTAATATATAAACACTCTTATAAATTAAAGCCACCTAACCAACCAACTTCGTTACCACAAAAGCATACACCAAAAATAGCAAACAAAGTTATAAGTTATTACATGCCGCTACTACACAACCCTACTACATCATTCTATCTTTTACAAGACTTCAACTACACAAATATACATAAGCCCATAGGCTCAAAATAGAACATAATAGATACAAGCAAGTCTTCACATAATTCAACTAGCAAACACTCCAACCTCAAGTAGTTTGCACACAAAATCAAGGCAACTCCTCCTTCAACTGCATTGCCTCTTTGCCCTCTACGACTAAGAGTTGGGGGTCAACCTCCGCACCTCCTAAAACATGTTAGCAAGGTATAAGCAGCCACAATTGCTCAGTGAGGGATATAGTCTATCGGGACGTACTCGTGCAATATAACAGTTAAGTACAAATAAAGCAATTAAGAAGCTAAAGTACGAATACACAATAAGAAACCACACATTAAAAAGGATACGATATTTGTCCCTTATCTCTCCAACCCTCAAACCACGAGCCACGATCATGATCAATGATCCACGATATGCCGGCATCCCAAACACCAATGGGTACTCTGGATATACCCATACCTACGACCCAACACCCTCTGGCATACTCCATACCAAGCGAGCGAGGGACTAGGGTACAGGGCTAGGGTAACCAACACTAGCAAGCCTGACGCCGCCCAGCGAGGCCCATTACACCCATCCTGAACATTGTGGCTGCGCAACCATCGAACAATACCACGTAACACAACAATATAACAATATAAAGATAAAAGCTATTAAACGCATAAAAGAGGGACAACAAAGTAGGTTCCCCTCAACCATGAATCTCAATATAAAAACAACTCAATAAACATATAAATAGCATGATAGGGTAGTTTTTAAGTCAATACTATCAATAAACTCAATTTTGGCACATATCCCCTTTGTCAACTAACTCAATTTAGGCTCCTATCGAATCACAAAGCACCATCTACCCAAACCAAGTATCCTACATTCCTAAGGACATTAAAAGACACCCACTTAAGCTTTGAAAACCCGCTTTTAACACCGAAGCTCGGGAAGGCCCCGAGGGTACATTGAACTATAGCTACCCGATCCGCCTCACAATTCAACTCAACGAAAGCACCAAAAGTGTTTCCATGCCTAGATGAACCCCAAATCAACTTTGAATTCCACATGGATTTACTTTACGTTCGAAACCCCTTTCTAAAAGTAGCTAATTTCGTGTTTTCACTAAGTTCCAAGCAATTAAACTACACGGGGTCATTAGACTATCTTCATTAACATCTAAAGCACCTAATTGAAGCATAAAATCGAGCCCTAAGCCACGTTTTTACAAAACCCTTTAAAAAAACACTATTCATTGTCTTCCTTGAAAGTGCTAGCCAACATTCTAGATCATGTCACTACATATACATAGGTTGGATTCAAGATCGAGAAAGGCATGCATGGATACAAGGCTAGAGCTGAAACTAGGCAATGAATATTTCAAAAATTTCTAACAAAGATCAACATGCATTCTTTCATATATGTCCATAAGCTAGTAAGCTAACATCATATATCAACTTATACACAATGAAATAGCAAGGTCTATAGGTATACCTTTTGTAGACAAATTGGTGGATGATGTAGCTTGAAGTTGGAGCTAAGGAGTCCTTCTAACTTGAAGGGTCTAGTTGGTCCACAAGCATCCAAAGTCCACCTAGTTCTTGAAGACAAAAATGTGCTAGTATATCTTCAATGTATAAAGCTATGTGTATGTGGTACTTTGCAAAATAGCTAAAGCTTGACAATCAACTAGCTATGGCCGAAAAACACCTTGAGGAAGATGAAGAAAATTTCTTTCTTCTTTTCTCTAGTGTGTGCCCTGTGGGTGAGAGCTTGGAGGGAGAGAGAAGTTGTCACCTTTTTCCAAATAATATATAAACTATATCAAAAAAAGTAGCCAATCACAATTGCTACCTTTTCTTGATAATCCATGCACATTCTAGGATCACAATGATTGCAATTAGATGGCAAGATGCTAGTCTTCTCTCTCCTCCTCCACTTGGCCGAAAATGCTAGTGGAAAAAGAGAGAAGATTGTCATCTTTTTTACATATTATATAATCTCTATTATTTAATTGTCTTATTGCATTTAAGAGCCAATCAAAACATTTCTCTTTCTTGCTTGAGTCAACCAAGCCATGCAATACCTTGGATTATAATCATTGGAATCCAAGGGACACCTTTTTCTTTCTCATGACACTTGGCAAAAAGGTTCTTTTCATCAAAAGTAATAGACAAGATTCTTTTGTCTTTATCCAAAAGTTAATCTTATCCATCCAATTCAAATTCAAATGACTAGGATTGATGACATGGACAATTCTACATCTCACATGCCACATGTTAATCCTCAATTATTAATTTGCCTTTTCATTTGATGACTAGGATTGATGAAATGGCATTTCACAAATCTCATCATCAAAACATATATATATATATATATAATATATATAAACTCCTTTATACATATATATATTATTCTTACCCATTATAATCTCTATCAGAATAAATACATTGAAAATACTTTTAAATAATTACAGTTTGGCCTCAAAAGTTTTAGTAATTATAATTTGACCCCAAAACTTTCTGAAATTACACTTTTGTTCCAAATACCAACATTGATGACTCTTAACACCTTAAAGCCACCAACCATATTATACAAGCTTCCGGTGAACTTATTCATGATACTTATTAGTGTGTGGCCTTCTAGATTCATCATCGCGTACCGATGAGGGACCGATAAACCTCTTTATCTATTTCGGAAATGTCTCTGCCATTTACCAAAATACCCTCATGCTCATAAGTGATGCACTAGCAACGAACGTACCATAAGAATGTATACGATAATGAAGACGACGTCTTTATGAATCCATTTAACTGTCGAGAATCAGCGTGCAGTCCGATCCTTCTATTAAGAATGCCCTGATCAGGGAAGGACCATGAAATGGTTAAGTCCACCTCTGATACTATGTATAAATCTGAATCGGTGAAACGAGAGATGACTACTGTCACACCCCAACTCGACTCCACTTATAATCAGTCAGGACGCAACGGAATTTCAGCATTATAACGTCTGTAATAGGAACACTAGGGCTCTAATCCAGCCCTTTATAAAACATAACACAACCAACTCCAAGTTTAGCAACAACTCCAACATCCATTCAACAAGTACAAAGCCATTCATTTAACATCCATATGACATTCAAACATAAGTCATAAGCCTCCGTTTCAACAACATACCACAAGCTATGTTATACATTTGCAAAATAGATTATAAACTAGTCTAGCAACCTAATCATATTCAAAAGGAGGACTACTAAACTAATATTATATAAACCATTATCTTTGAGTAAGTTATACAATACAACATATTATAAAAGCTAAGACAAAAACACGGAGCAATTCAACATAACTCATGGATAAGACTCCGGCACATAAGACTCCTCCACAGAAGGCACATACTCAACTTCTTGAGGGACGTACCCAAAGTCTGGCTCAGTTACACTTGGTGACAATAAATGAATGAGGGTGAGCTTATATATAACAAAGCTCAGTGAGGATTAGAAAGATCTTTTGAAAACATTTACTTTACCCTTTGGGAAATCATCCTATGAGCAACAATAACATTAAACTTCATTAACATCAACTTTTCAATTCAACCACATAAATAACCATTCAATTGTGAAAGTATACTCTAGTTGATGTAGCTCCATACGCCATCACAATCACAATTAACCCCGTACGCCCATTGATACATTCTCGAGTACTCCATTCTAGACTCACACTCCATGGCATCTTTGCCCATCTGAGATAGGGGATAGCACATGATAGTCATGTCGTTTTCAACCCGACAGCCCAACACTGCCCTAGAGGTGGCACACACTATCATGACTCAGAACAATAACATTAAACATTTTATTTTCTGAGAAGTCAACAAAGTAGGTTGTCTTCCAGTACAACAACAATCATCAATCAGTTAACAATATTCAAAATAACATAACATCAGTTAAACAACTAAACAACTAAGTTAGATGACAAAGTAGGCCATCCAACCTAACATACATTTGAACATGCATTCAATCCCGAACCTACTTAACAACAATCCAAGAAACAACTACACAAACACTACCAAACAACTAAAGACAACATTTAAACATTTTAAAGAAAGACTACACAAACGTCTAAAATTCATAACATACAATCTACTAATCAAACAAACTTAAAACCACTTTCTATCACTCAACCATCAATGCAAGTACATTATCCCCCTCTTAAACTAGCCAAAAGCTATCTAAAACAAGACCAACAAGCCCAAAAATGGCAATGCACGATGGCTGGGATTTTTGACTTTTCCTACAGCTATCAAATTGAAAATTTGGCATTACAAAATTACTACACAATAAATAACGAGTCAATAGAAGCAATTACAACTCAATTTCAACTACTACAACTACAATTATTCAAGAAATGAGCTAAATTATCAATTAAATACCCAAAAAATAAAAATACATGTTACAACTATTTAAAATTGCTATAAACTCACAAAGTTAGTCTACAACACCTAACTAGCAATAATCTAAAGACAATTTAACAAAACAACAACTAAATATTCAATATTAAAAATTTGACATAAGCTTTAAAATTATAATCTAGTTTTTTTCTCACCTTTGATCCCAAGAAATGTTAGAAATGTATAATAGGTGCCCAACAAGCAATTTCAAGCTTCGAATGGAAGCCAACGGACTTGAATTGAAGTTTGTCCTTTGAAACATGCTTTGAAAACCTTGAAAATATTTTCCTTCTTCTCCTAAGCTCTCACGGCTGCAATGTGTGTGTATTTGTGGTGTTTTCTTTGTTTTAATGTGTGTAGTAATTTTATAGGCAAAGTCAAAGCAAGATACAAAAGTCAAAGTTGGCAATTTATTTTTTTTGTAAGTTTTCTAGTCTATATGCTTATGTATATATATATATATATATATATATATATATATATATATATATATATATATATATATATATATTCTAACACTTATACTATATTTAGTTGACTAAAATTAGTTGATAGCATTTAATATATGCATACATATACATACAAGTAAGCTATAAAGCCCGATTTTGCAAAAGAAGTTGAAAAGTCACACTATTTGTTTTGCAAATGTATTTTAAATGCAAAACCAATATATAATCACTTAATATCACATATAAATTCACATATATATCATTTATAATATATACTAGGTCAACAAAAGTCAATGTAAGAATCGGGTTTAGCAGAAATTACTATTTAGCTCAAAAACACTACTTTTTACCCGAAAAGTCTATTTAAATTCCTATTTCATTTCAAAATCAATTTTTATGAAACACGGGTCTATTAATAACAGAGGACTAGGTTTTCAAACGTTAAAAAAATCAGTTTCAAAATTATAGCGGACGTGTTTCAAAAACACAAGTCACAAAACTCGACAATAAAATTTTCAATGCAGATTTTTATGAAAATTTCATGAATGCTCACATATCATGTAATAGAAGTAATAATCACATAATTATCACATTTTAATTCAAATAACATATAAACAGGTCAACACACGTAATTGCAAATAAGAGCAAGTTTGGGGTCTCACAACTACCATGGAAAAAACCTTTTTCTATCACTTCATACTCGCTTTGGCCAAGGACTTCCTCGTTTAACGACCGATCTCAGATATCATAGGACATCGCCTCACGTTGGAGGTTAACAGATCCTATCTCGACAATTACCTGTTGGTTCATACCACAAAACTAAAACGCGTAAGGTCGTAACCTACCTCATGGAAGACAGGTATTGTCCAGATGCAGTATTTAGCCCCAGATATAATAGGCAACCGTAATTTCTCAAGTCTAAGGATTAATTTGCACAATTCTCAACTAAATAGTAAACTATTAACCTGAAATCATGCAGTTTACTTCTTATTGTCATATTCAATGATCCGTACACTGACGATCGCTCATATGCTTATTAGTCTACATTATCATGTTATTCTGGCACTTCGGATGCCATCATTTATCATTAATATCACTATGCTAATCAAAGGTAATAACATATGATAACCCGTACTCAATTATTCTAGTCCGAGTCGAATGATCGAAGGGCTATGAATCGATTTTTAATGTTTATCATATCGAAGAAAAAATGCGAAATATCCTAAACCCTTTTAGAATATTTTTCTTCTCGGATAAGCATTAGGGACATATTCATATCGAAGTAGAGAATATGAATATCCTACAAATAATATAGTGTATAAAACACATAAACATATTCTTATTAAACCCTAATTAGGTCATCTCAACTATAGCATTAGGGCATATCCCCAACATTCCTTAATAACATATACAACAAATTTTCATAACCAAGCTTTAGGACTTCACAAACTAGATCTCTAGCACATGTATACATTATATATCACCAACTTTAAGCATTCAATAAGCATTGACTAACAAATCCAGGAATTCAAGAAAGTTATCAACATTTAAAAGATGCAAAAGATGTGCTAAAATCCTTCACCAAATGCGCATAGAGGCTTGTAGGAGACTAGAGAACACTTAAATTCACTTGATCCTAGCCTGGTAGAGTCTTGCAAGAAAAGTGAAGCTTTTCCTCTTCTTTTTCCTCCTAGCTGCTCTCGGGTTTGGCTGCACTATTTGGAGTATTTTTGTGCTATTTTTTCTAAGTTATATGTGAGTGTTGTGTATAAGTGGTATTTTAATTAGGTAGGGCTGATTTGGTCTTTCTAAAATTGCTCAAAACTAAGTCAATTACACTTAGAATGCAATTAAAAGTCTAGCTAACTAATTAACTCATGTAATAAAAATTTACTATTCAACAAACCAAGAATTATTTTCTAAACGAGCTTTCCTAACTCAAGCTACTCAAATGCTCACTTTTTTCATTCTTCAAATAGATAATATAACCTAGAAAAATTATTAATTTAGAGAAAATAAGTAGTTGAAAATTATAATGAATAGTAGTTCAAGTTATAACAATTAAATGTAAAGTTAAAATGCTTAAATAGTGAATGCAACAGTCAATAGGGAATATGGTAGTGATCTCAGGCGTCACACATGGTCCATAAAAGTGTTTTATCTTCTAATTTATGTTTGGTTACAAATCTAGGATTAAGTCCCGTATTCATAACTTTATAATTAAGACAGTAAATAATTTCATAAGCATATGATCCTGAAAGAACTCTATAATTGTGTGTCTTAATATCTAATGTCAAAATTCTCATAACATGGGGATCTGTAAGAGATATGGTAAAATTAGGGAAACAATCAAAGCAGACTGGTCCATTACAAAGACTTGTTTCAACTAAGCCAAGCAAAGAATCACTATAATCTAACATTCTACAATCACGTAGAGTTAGATATATACTTGTATTTAATCCTTCTTTGACTAATGGTTTAAGAGCTACTCATATCCTATATAAAGAAATATATAGACATTCTTCTTAGCTTTTTCAAGGGATTTCTATGAGAATAATAGTATAGATTGATTATCACTGACTAATGGTATAACATTTTCTTTAGATCTTATGGTTCTAAGAGACTTAAAGTCAAATACTATTTTCTGGTATACTTGTTTTATTTGCATCTTGGGTGGTTTCCAATTTGTTAATTCTTGTTCATTCCATGTTTCTTCTCTTGTACTTATGGTGTTAGATCTACTAATCTCTAAAGAAGTACTGCTACTAGATGTCATACTATAGTTACGTTTATTAAACCAGAAACCTATATGATCTAGCCTTTGGTGCATACCCTGACTTACACCTGACTTACTATTTGTCTGTGGGACTTACATTAGTTCTCAAACCTAGACCTAGACTAACAAATAACAAGTGTAGATAAATTTAATTACAAACATGGCTCTGATACCCGAACCAGCCCAGGAAAATACAATGGAAGCTAACAGCCATAGTATAGTAAAAGAAAACAATAATGAATAAGAATTAAAACTGGAAATAACAGAAGAACGCAATTAAAATAAGTAGACAGGAAAGATATGAGACATAGTCTCTTACTTGTATTGAAGACCAAAAGATGGTGTTACAATGGTAGTAGCACAGTGATAATGTGAAACCCCACTTTTCTGCTTATCTCATTTTACGTGCTATACCTCGTTTTGCGTGCATATGATCTGTTTATGTGCTATAGGACCTAGAAAGTTATAATTTTGATGTCAATACTTCTAATACGTGCTAAATGTGCATTCATGAAATTTTCATCAAAAACGGAGTCAGAAATTTTATCGTCGATTTTCAGTGAATAGTGTTTTCGAAACACGTCCGCTATAATTTTGAAACTGGTCTTTTTAACCCTTCTAGACCTAGACCACGGACTTTAATAGACCTGTGTTTGATGAAAACGGTTTTAAAATCGGCTTAAGAATTTATTAGGGTTTTTACACCGACTTTTGCGAAAATCGAGTTTTAAGCCGACTCGGGTGGAATTCTTTGAATGTAAAACTTCTTGTCACCTAAAAATAACTCACTTGAGATATCTTGGGGGTTGCATAATTATTTTTAACTTGGTGAGCACTAAAATGCAATTAAAGTCATTAAAAACACAAAAATACCTATTAAAACTAACTTTGACTTTGCATTTTTTTAATTGACCGAGCTTTTTATTATATAATGTCATCAACACACACTCACACAACACAAAACACACTCCACAAACACACACATGGCCGAGAGAAAGAGGAGAGAAAAAGAAAGAGAATTTCAAAGCTTTTCAATCCAATTTTTCAAAGAAAAACCTAGTTTTTGTCCGTGAAACTTCGCACCGACTTGGATTCCGCTTGTTGGGCACGCATTGCACGCATTCCTAGGCTTTTATCGCATCAAAGGTGAGAGAAAAATTCTAGATCTCAAAATGTCATTTTTGTGTTTTTGCGTATAAATGAAGATTGAACCGTTAGAATTGAAATCTGATGTTAGATTATTGCTCCTTGCATGCTAGGGATCATTATATACTAATACTACGAGTTTCTGTCGGATATAGCATAATTTTTATTTTCCGGGTATTTAATTTTGATTAAAATGTTCAAAGTTGATTTAATTGAGTTGCGTTGCTCGAAATCGATTGCCGTCGATTTCTAAATACTTGATAATTACGTGTTAGCGCTGTTGTAATGCCGAATTTTCGATTACATTGATTGTGTGAAAATCCGGAAAATCCAGCCATGACGTCATAGGGTTTTAGGGTTATCGGGCATGATTTGGAGGTGTTATGGTGGATTTCCGAGAGGGCTAATGTAGTAGGTTGAATGGGTGAGTGATAGGAACTGATTTGGCAACGTTTGGATTAGTAGATTGTAAGTTATGAATTTTAGAAGTTTAGGTTGTCATTCTTTAATTTCTTGAACGATGCCTTAGATGGTTGGGTAGTGTTCGAGTGATGAATGGTGAGTTGTTGTTGAGTAATTTAGAGTTTAATTATGTATGTTATGCATGTTCGGTTAGATGGCCTACTTTGTCATCTAACTTAGTTATTTGTTGTTTAATTGATTATTGATGATTATTGATGATGATGTTATGATTATTGATGATGATAAAATGATATTGATTGATTATTATTGAATGCGGGAATCGGGCACTCTTGTTGCTGATCTCCCAATTGATTGATCGATTTATGCTTGCATGATGATTGATGAATATGGAGCCTTGGTATGTGTGTGCCACCTCTCGGGCAGCGTCGGGCTGTCGGGTTGAAACCGGCATGACTGCCATAGGCTACCCCCAGCTCGCATGACGGAGATGTCATGGAGGGAAGGGGATAGTGAGGTACCTCGGGTGCGTGAGTAATGGGGAGTTATAAGAAGAACGGTTGAGATCGTGATGGCGTTTGGAGCTACACCAAATAGAGTATTCTTAATTGAATGGTCATATAGTTATGTGATGATAGCATTATTTATGTTGTTATGAGATGATAGCATTATTTATGTTGTTATGAGATGATAGCATTATTTATGTTGTTATGAGATGATAGCATTATTTATGTTGTTATGAGATGATAGCATTATTTATGTTGTTATGTGATGATAGCATTATTATTGTTGTTGTGTGTTTACTTGCTCAAAGGACTAAATCCAAGGAGCGTAGTGAATACTGTCGAGATCTATCGGATCCTCACTGGGCTTATGTATATAAGCTCACTCTCTATTAATGCATGCTTACAGGTGTTGCAGAGCTGGATTACGGGTATGTGCCTCCTGAAGAGGAGAATGTGGAAAATGTGCTTTACGTGGACGAGTCATATGTTCCCGAGTCTTATCCATGACTTTATGTTGTTAAATGTCTTGTGTATTAGTTTAATAGACTTTTATATGCTTTGTGGTTCTTATTGTAATAGATGTTGGAAGATGATGATCCAAATGGTGTTAACTTAGTGGCTTTCTTTTATCTATGGTTAAGTTGTAAACATGTCTCAACTTATTTTTGAAATGCATGATAAGGTTGAAGTATTGTATGTTATGTTGGAACGGAGGCGTATAACGAGGATGGTTTATTGTATATTATGATTGTGTTGTATGTTGTTGTTTGAATTAAGGAGTTGCTGGATGTATGATGTTTAATGAGGTTGGTTTAGAGCCTCGGTATCCTATTTACTGTCGTTATACTGCCGAAATTCCGTTGCGTCCTGACTGATCATAGGAGGGGTCGTGTTGGGGCGTGACAGATAATGTAGTATGAAAGATGGTGATACAGTAGGGGTAAATGATATTACAATGGTACAATCTGAAAAAAAAAAAAACTTTGACCCCTCTCAATGAAATGGAATCTCCTACTTAAAGGCAGTAGCGGACTCCAAAATCTTCTGAAAAATGATTTTTCAATAGTAAAAGTAACTTTATCACTATTCTTTGTCGTCTTGTGATTATTGTGTCAACCGGTAGGGAAAAGCAAATGCTTTTGCTATGGCCGAAAGATTTTTTGCCTTCTTGTGATGGAAAGAAGTCAAAAGCAGAATGCTTTTGATGATGGTGTTTGTAGGTGACAGAAAATAGAATCCTTCATCATTTTCTCTTGTCTTCTTGTGGAAAGCGGAATATGCTTGTTGTCTGGTGATGATCAAAGTGCAGAAAATCTGCATTGGCTTTTGGGGAAAGCCACACCTATCAATATTCTTGATATGTCTTTACTAGTTGCCGTTTGAACTGGACTAGCTGAAGAAATTAAGGGTTTCTTCAATAACCATAGTCAACTTCAAAAGGGAAGTTGCACCTTTTTCATCCATGTTTTTTGCTAGAACATAGGAAAACCGTGTTTTTTTTTTCTGTTTTCTTACTTTTGTGAAAAATGAATGTCATAACAATCATCTTCATTATCATCTGGTTCACTGGGTTCAGCCTGTTCTCGTGACTCATAGGTGTTGTCTGAGACTAACTGTTGAAGCTGAGATGTGATGACGAGAATTTCATCAGTGCTGGTAGCAACAACTAGCCTAGAAAGGAGTTGTGCCTTGATTGTGAGAAATTCTTGCTGAATTGGTTGAATGGTGATTGTCTGAGATCAGTTTGTTTGGAACCATTGTTAGATTATTGTGGTTGAACAAGTGTTATTGTCCATTTTGTCCTACCACTTGACTTTAAATGTTCGACCGAATGCTGGAACAATCTCATCACTTCCATAGGAAGTATGGTTGTAAATGAACTCAGACATAAAAATCCAAGTTATAAAGAATTTTATGTAAAAAACAAAAAATGGTGGAATTGTGGCTAAGTCCTCTAATGGTTGCCATTTTTCCAAAAAAAACTGGTAGCCCTTTTGGACAGGTTCTGGTAAAATTTATGTGATAGGACCATAAGACGCCCACCATTGGAAAAACCAATTTGGGACTTTGACTGGAAAGGATGGTTTGAACATGAAAAACCATGAGAGGGAAAATGTTTCATTCTGGCGGTAGAAACATCGATACCATGCCATGATGTAATCATAATATGTGTAGTCTTTGTATGGTCTGTCAACTGGAAATTGTTTGGAGACCTGTGGGGGTTGAACCCATTCATCAAGGGAAATTATATGAAGTAATTTGGCCTTAATAAAACTATATTGGGATGGGTTTTCTGGTGATTATCTAGTTGGAATTCAATTGACTTGGTGGCCACGAGAATGGCCTCGTAGTAGTTTTAGGTCTTGAATATGTTGTCTGGTATATAATTGCACTATAGATGGAGGAATGTTATGGCGAACTCAATGGGTGTCATCTTTGGGTTCTGCTTAAAATGTGTTGGTTTAGTGATCATGGTCTGGTCAAAGACATTCTTGTAAATGTAAAAAGATTTCTGGGTATTTCTGGATTATGGGATTTTCTTTTCTAGTTTAGTAACAAGGGGTTGAAACTTGTTACTCTAAGAAATCTGGGTAGAAGTTCCTGCAAAACTTGCATGAACACTTGTTAGTGATTTTGGTAAGGTGAGAGACCCGAAAATTGCTAGGTTTCTCCCAAGGGGTGATTGTTTAACATCTGGTGTATGGGTTTTTTATTTTTCTTCTTTCTTTACTGGTGGGGATGATGAGAAAATTGGTACTGGTGTTGTTGCTTTCTGAGCATAAGAGCTTATATCAAAGCTCTTTGATATATTTTTCCCTTTGTCCTTCTTGGACTTTGAAGACATGACCTGTAAGAAATTCCCTGGTTAAAAAGTCAGGATTTGAATTATCAATCCCTTTAATATATCCAATATCAAAATCAAAAATTGATAAATAGCATTTCATCTCGCAAAGATTTGTTTAGAAGCAATATTCTTAACATCCTTTGTAACAACATCTTTGGCAGATTGACAGTTAACTATAACAATAAATTTCTGGTTGAGTAAATCATCTTGAAATTTTGAAATGCAAAGAACGATAGATAAGATTTCTTTCTTGACTGTGGATAATTCTGTTGAGCTTTATTCCAAGTACTAGAATGAAATCTGACAATATGTTCTTTTCCTTGTAAAACTTGTTTTAATATTCCTCCAAAACCAATGTCAGAGGCATCTGTCGGGGATATGCCCTAATGCTATAGTTTAAGATGACCTTATTACGGCTTAATAAGAATATATTTATGTGTTTTATACACTGTGTTAACTTGAGGATATTCATATTCTCCGCTTCAGTATGAATATGTCCTTAATGCTTATCCGAGAAGAAAAATATTCTAAAAGGGTTTAGAATATTTCGCACTTTTTCTTCGATATGATAAGCATTAAGAATCGATTCATAGCCCTTCAGATTATTCAACCGGGACTAGAATAATCGAGTACGTGTTATCATATGTTATTACCTTTGATTAACATAGTGATGCTAATGATAAAGGATGGCATGCAAAGTGCCAGAACAACATGATGATGTGGACTAATAAACATATGAGTGATCGTCAGTGTACGGATCATTGAATGTGACAATAAATAGTAAGCTGCATGATTTCAGGTCAATAGTTTACTATTTAGTTGGAAATTGTGCAAATTAATTCTCAGACTTGAGAAATTGCGGCTGTCGATTATATCGGGGGCTAAATATTGCGTGTGGACAATACCCGTCTTCCATAAGGTGGGTTATGGCCATTTGTGTTTTAGTTTTATGGTATCTATTAACCTTCGGCGTGAGGCGATATTCTATGATATCTGAGATCGGTCATTAAATGAGGAAGTCTTTGGCCAAGGCGAGTATGAAGTGATGGAAATGAGTTTTTCCATGGTAGTCATCTCTCGTTTCACCGATTTAGATTTATACATAGTATCAGAGGTGGACTTAACCATTTCATGGTCCTTTTTCTCGAATGGGGCAATCTTAACAGAAGGATCAGACTGCATTTTAATTCTCGACGGTTAAATGGATTTATAAAAGACGTCGTCTTCATTATCGTTTACATTCTCATGGACGTTCGTTGCTAGTGGGTCACTCATAACCATGAGGGTATTTTGGTAAATGGCAGAGACATTTTCGAAATAGATAAGGAGGTTTATCGAGCCCCTTATCGGTATGCGATTGTGAATCTAGAAGGTTACACACTTATAAGTATCATGAATAAGTTCACCGGAAGCTTGTATAATGTGGTTGGTGGCTTTAAAGTGTTAAGAGTCATCAATGTTAGTATTTGGGCCAAAAGTATAATTTCGTAAGTTTTAAGGTCAAATTGTAATTATCAAAACTTTTGGGGCCAAACTGTAATTATTGAAAAGTAGTTTCAATGTATTTATTCTAATAGAGATTAGAATGGGAAAAGATAACATATATATATATATATATATATATATATATATATATATATATATATATAAAGGTGTTTATATATGTATATGTGTAATGATGATGTAATTTGTGAAATGTCATGTCATCATCTAGTCATCAAAAGAAAAGACAAATTAATGATTGGGCATTGACATGTGGCATGTGAGATGTAGGATTGTCCATGTCATCAATTCTAGTCATTTGAATTTGAAATGGATGGATGAGATTAACTTTAGAATAAAGACAAAAGAATCTTGACCATTACTTTTGATGATAGAACATTTTTGCTAAGTGTCATGAGAGAAAAAAGTGTCCTTTGGATTGTAATGATTACAATCCTAGGATGTGCATGGCTTTAACTTTAGAAGAAAGTAATAATGATTGGTTATCTAATAAAGTAAGATTATATATATATATATATATATATATATATATATATATATATATATATATAAGAGTATGTTATATATATAATAATAATAATAAGATTACAATATTCTCTCTCATTCCACTCATATTTTCGGCCATAGCAAGGAGGAAAGAGAAGATTGATTTCTTGCCAATCAATTGTAATGATTGTGATCCAATGTTTTGCATGTCTTTGTCTTGATCTTGCAAACAAGCTAGCAATTTTGATTGGCTAATTAACATTGCAAGAACATATAATATGTATTATATATTATACAAAAGATGACAACTTATCTCATACATATACACACATTCGGCCAAGGCTATAGAGGAGAGAGAAACTTCATCTTCTTCCTTGAGCTAAGTGTATTTTCATCCATTGCAAGATCTTCAAGAAGTTTTTGCTTTTTGATAAAACACCATATACACATAGCTTAATACATTGAAGATATACTAGCACATATTTGTCTTCAAGTAGAAGGTGGACTTTGGATGCTTGTGGACCAACTAGACCCTTCAAGTTAGAAGGATTCCATAGTTTCAACTTTAAGCTACATCACCTACCAAGTTGTCTACGAATTGTATACCTATGGACCTTGCTATTTCATTGCGTATAGTTGATATATGATGATTGGCTTGCTAGTTTATGGACATATATGAAAGAATGCATGTTGATCTTTGCTAGAAATTTTTGAAATATGCCTTGTATCCATGCATCCCTTTCTCAATCTTGAATCCAACTAGAATATGTGTAGTGTCATGATATAATATGTTGGTTTGCACGCTTCAGCATATGTTTGAACAAATTTTGGGGCATCTGGGTGACAAGTAGTCAAAACTGGTAGAACTTTAACTTATTCTTTTATTTGTTAGACAACTCTAGTATGAACCTCAGACCAAGCTAGAGGGTTCTTCTTGAGTCGTTCAAATAAAGGTTTACAAATATGGCAAATGTCAAGATAAAAATCTGCAACATAGTTAAGAGATCCTAAAAATCTCTGTAACTGTGTTTTTTCTTTTAAGATATCTGGAAATTTCTCTGCAAAATCGAGAGTTCTTTAGATAGGGGTGATTTTCCCAAAGGAAATCATGTGTCCAAGGAACCTGATTTTTTCTAGAAAAGTTTAATCTTGGGTGCAGAAATCACAAGACCATTTTCTTTGATAATGTTAAAGAAAATACGCAAATGTTTCCAATGTTGATGTAGATTAGTACTAAAGACTAATACATCATCAATGTAAACAATTGTAAAACTGGTATAAGGATTAAAAATCTGATTCATAATATTTTGAAATTCTAATGGTGCATTTTTCAAGCCAAAAGGCATGACATTCCATTCATATTAGCCAAATGGTACTGTGAATGAAGTCTTGTATCTATCTTGTTCAGTAATCTGGATTTTCCAAAATCCTGATTTCATGTCAAATTTTGAAAAAACATGAGCATTGTAAAGTCTTTTCAAAAGATCATTCTTGTTGAGGATATGATATCTAATCCATTGTAAAATCTTGTTCAGAGACTTGTAATTGATAACTAATCTTGGAACTCCTCGTTCCTTCTCAACATGTTTATTAACATAAAAAGCTGCACACGACCATAGGCTTTTTACTGGTCGAATGAGTTTTTTTTTTCTAATAAACTTTGGATTTCTGTTTTACAAAGATCTAAATATTCATAACTCATCTGGATAGGACGAGCTTTCGTAGGAATAAGTTTTTCTGAAAAGTATTTTTCATAAGGTAATGAGACGATATGTTTCTTCCTATTCCAAAAAGTTGTAGGAAGTTCAAAACAAACTTCTTTTTCAAGCTTGTTATGAAATTCATTAATTGCGTTCTTTAGTTATTTCCAGTTTTAGTTCTTATTCATTATTGTTTTCTTTTACTATACTATGGCTGTTAGCTTCCACTATATCTTCCTAGGCTGGTTCTGGTATCAGAGCCATGTCTGTAGTTAAATTTATCTGCACTTGTTATCTGTTGGCCTAGGTCTAGGTTTGAGAACTGTTGTAAGTCCCGCAGACGAATAGTAAGTCGGGTATAAGTCAGGGTCTATACCAAAGGCTAGATCACATAGGTTTCATGTGAGGCCCGACCTCGATTTGCGTGCGATACCTCATTTTATGTGTCCTAACCTAGAATTACATGCCTTGACCTAGGTTTAAGAGTCGTGTCTTGATTTACGTGCCTTGCATTGAATTACGTGCATTCATTTAGAGTTACGTGCATTTATTTGGAATACGTGCATTAGTCTCGTAGTGCATGCCCTAAACCTAGGAAAGCGTGTCCGCACGCTAATCAATAAATCACTTTACACGAAGCACTAGACTATTAAATAATCCTACAAACTCCACTAACTCTCATTTTAATTCTAAGTCAATGCACTAAAAGACGAAACGCTAAACACTAGGCATTCTTTATTCCTTATTCTTTATTCTTTTGCAAAATCCATACACCTACAATAAATAATGCTCAAAACATGATAAAATTCAGAATTGATCAATGCTTTGGCCGACCACTTCTTGCAATTTGACAATCTTTTGCATAATTAAAAACATTCCAAGACAAACTATGACAAAATCACTTCAAACAATGCATAAAAAAATGAAACCAAAGCCATCACCAAGCATGCTTTTCTCAACCACATCCCCAAGGCATGCTAAACAATTCAAATGATGTTCAAAGATAGCAAAAAAATCAGATTTGTAGAAGCTCAAGGCCGACCATATGCACAAACACTTCATTTCTCTCTCTCAAACTCTCATTCTCTCATTTCCTCTCTCTCTCTCTCTCGGCCAAGGCTGCATTCTCAAGCTCCATAGCGCAAGCTCATCTTCTAAGGTTCTCCTAGGCACTCAAGGACTCTAAGAAACTCATCCATGGCAGCCCAAGCAAGCAAGAAGCAAGAAAAATTGTATGCAAGCTCATAGAACTCTTCATTTTGGCCTAGGTATGTTTGATAGCTTTTATTTCATCTCCTTTTGTTCTAACCACATGAACATACTAAGAACATGGTAACTAAGCTAGGAATTAGAGAACCTCAAGCTATCTCTCGGCCAAGCAAGGAGAGAGACCCTTTTGTGCATCTTCAAGAGCATTGTGCATCTTCATCTATTGTCTTGCTAAGGTGAGGGCTAAAACTCTTTTAAAAGCTTTCAAAAACTACATGCATGCCTTCATATGTCTATATTTACCTCTGTACTTGTTGTATATGTGTGCATATGAGCTTATATGACCAAGCATGGCTAGACTTTTGGCTAGAACTTGAAGATAGGTAATAGTCGAGTAGATGGCAGATTTCTGACTTGGTAGAGCGAAGTGAATTTTGCCTAATAAATGATGTTGAAAATGCGTGAAAATTGGTAAGTAACTATTTTTTCCAGTTCTAAGCATTTTTTGTAGAAATAGGCCAAGGCCAATTCTAAATCTAAGACCTCCAAAATGGTAAAACATTGAAAGGTATCTAAATCAGGAAAAATTGGAAATTTGAAATAGAATCTGGCAGCCTTCTGACTTTGTAGAACGAAACTGTTTTAGCCTAGTAATTGATGTCAAAAATGCATGAAAATTGGTAGGTCACTATATTTTGCAGTTCTGGACATTTCTATCAGAAATAGACCAAAGTTAATTATGACTCTAAGACCCTCAAAATTGGAAAAAATTGTAATGTGTCTAAAACTGGACAGTTTTGCGTAGTCTCACGGTTTTGGTCATAACTCCTAAGCCCGAACTCCAAATGATGCGAGGTTTGTTCCTAGATCTAAATCACTAATTAAGCTTCAAATTGACACTTGGTTCACTAGAATTGGAGATTGTTTGCTTTTCTAATATAATGTGGGAAAAGAGACTATTGCAGTAAGGGTTTTGTTTAGTGATGTGCTTAGAACCATGTTGAGACCTTGCTTGGGGTATTGAATGCTTGGAATTGTGGCATTTGAATGTTGTGTGAACTGTTGTGGTTGGTTGAAGTTGCTTAATGTGATTGATGTATGGTTTGGGATCATTAATCGATGAATGGCATGTTTAATTGCACGTTTAAGCACGGAATTGAAACCCTGACGCTTATGACTTTTGTTAAGAGATGGCCTATTGGTTAAATGTGTCAAATTGTGTGGTTAATAGGCTGCCCGTAATTGTCCTTATAGCTCTAAATGTGATTTCCGATGATTGCATGTTGCTAAGTGAGCTATTCTTGCAACCGGTCTCTATAAATGTCATTGCATGCTTGTATAATGTTAATACTTGATACGTGAACCCCGAAATGAGTTATATGACTTGATTTATATGTGTCACTCGGCTGCCCGTTTAATTTTCATATGACTCTACATGTTTTACAAAGTGAAAATTCATGTTAAGCGTGCCTCATGCGTTTACTTGGCAATATGTGATCTTGAAATTGCTCGGAGGCAACCTACTTTGTTGTTCTCCTAATGTGATATGTTAAATGTTATAAATGTGTATTGCATACAAGGTTGCAACCTTTCATTATGGCATGGTAGCGTTTCACAAACGCCGGGCGGCAGAGGGCTTGCCGGTGCTCCCGTGACTACCATGATCCAATTCCCTCTCTCGCTTGGCATTCCACCCTTGGAGAGTTGGGTCGTAAGTTTTAGGGGTACATCCGGAGTACACCCAATTGGGAGCGATAAGTGGATTATTGAAGCTGGCCACAACAATCGTTATCGAAATTGATATTGAGAGCAAATGCTTACCATATCCTTAAAATGATTGGTAATTGTATTTTTTGTTCCATTTAATTCTTATACCTTGTGAATCTTATTACTTGTAATGTGTGACATGTTTTCAATAAGGGGGTTTTCATAAGTTCAACCGGAAAAGAGTTTCAAAACATATTTCTCATTCCCCCCACTGAGTTCATAAGGACTCACCCTCTTTTATCATCACAGGTGAAGAAGATCATGAACAGGTACCCGAGAAGAACGTGCATGTTGATGACTCTTTGGAGTGATTGCTTGTCTTACGTGCCTTGCTTAACTATGACTATTTTGCGAACATTATATTTGTTTTGAAGACTACCTCTTATGTTGTTGTCGTTGTTATTGTAAAAGACCCCCGTTGTAATATGGGATCTAATTTTGGTTTGGACTGACTATAACTAGACAGACGCTTTTTTGGTTGTTTTGCTATTACTACTTGGTTAGTAACTATTACAGGCTTATGAAGTATTAGGCAAAGAATTAAGTAAAATGAATCTATCCAATCTTAAACAGGTACTTATTTGTAGGCTAAGGGATAACAGGCACTTGTGTGACAGACGTTAACAAATAAACGGGACATAGTTATCATGCTAGGTTTGTTAATCAAATGAGACTGTAAGATTTATAGTAGGCATATCGATCAGTGATAAATAGTAATCTTAGTTGGAATCGAATTTAAGATTGAAGATTTCGAGGCATTTAAAAAATTAGGTCAAACTAAAGAGCCCAATTACAGTCGTTATGCTGCCGGTTTTTCAAAAAAAATTTGGAGTTCTAGTCTAACGGATAAGCTTAATCTTCGTTAATCGGTTATAGTCGTAAAAGAATGTGAATGATTAGATCACACCCTAGTCTAACCTCCATAGGTCGGGTTAGGGGCGTGACACCTTATATTAGTGGTATCAGAGCTTAGATTGCTTAAGCCAGGTTTAACTCTCGGACCATGGGTAGAAGCCCTAAGATAATTACGATGACTTGTTTATATGTGTTAGTACGTGCCAATGTTAAACGTGTCTTCTTTATTTCTACATGCTTATGTGATTAACATGTATTAACTGTTTTGAGAATTGTATGTCTATGTGAAATTGTATGTTGCTTACCTTATACGTTAAATTCTTGTCTTATCGTATTCCAATAAATTATACATAATAATCTATGCCTATAGATGGCTGACCCTAGTACTCGCAATACCAATAGGAGCGATGAGCCCCAAGAAGCCGGAGATGCTCATCAAACTAATCCCAGCATGGCCATGTTTAATATGATGGCGAACGCTATGGATCATGTGTTGTGAGTAATGGAACATCAAGATGCATGTGAAGCAACCCATAACAACAACAACAACAGGAATGGGGGTAACAATGGGAGAAACAGCATAATGCGGGAGTTCCTTGATTTTCACCCGTCCAAATTCTTCGGGGAAGCCAATGATGAAAAGGCAGAGGCTTGACTGTCTGAGATTGAAAGGATTTTCAGGCCACTTGACTATACTGATGAAGAAAGATCGAGTTCACTGTGTTTCTGTTGCATTGGTGGCATACTGTGGAGGCACTTTGGGAAAGTGATCATACACCTCGATTGTGGAATAATTTCGTTAAGGCATTCAAGGAGAAATACGTACCTGCAGTTTCCAGGTATAGGCGAATTGAATAATTCATGCACTTGAACCAGAGTAACATGACGGTGGCTTAGTATGAGGCTTGCTTTGATAGACTGTCCCATTATGCACAATACATGGTCAGTACCCCTGAAGCGAAGATGTGGAAATTTATGAATGGATTGAGGCCAAAAATTCAGGATCAGTTGACTTCACATGACTTTTCTACATATTCTGTTCTTCTTGCTGCTGCTTCCCGAGTTGAGAAAAGAAAACTTGATAGAGTCGGTTCGAGTCAGCCGAACAAGAAACCTTACCAGCCTCAAGGACAATAGAGAAAATTCCAGACTCAGAGTCGCAGTCAGGGCCAGAGTCATAACAGACCAGTCAACAACCATGGCCCGTCTAAAGCACCATCAGCCTCTTCCACCCGTGGATCCACAGGTAGTTCACCTGCTACTCAAACTGTCACCTGTTCTTACTGTAACAGGAAGGGTCACACCGAGGCCCAGTGTTAGAGGAAATAGGGACGATGTGTAGGGTGTGGCAGTGATCAACACCAGGTTAAGGATTGCCCTAAATGGCAAGGAGGACAAAATCAGAATAAACTAGCCGGTAGAGGCAAGACTCCAGTTCCTAAAGTTCAAGCCCGAGCTTATGCTATTGAATGCGAGGAGCTTCCTGAGGAGACTGCTGTTGTTGAAGGTACATTCTTGATACTGAATCAACCTGTTAGGGTGCTAATTGATCCAGGTGCTACTCATTCATTTATTACTCCCTTATGTGTGCAACGTGTGAAATTACAAGTTGAATATTTGCCTTACGAAGTAGAAGTTGGTACTCTGATGGGTTTTAAACTCGTTACTAGCTCAGCTTGTAAAACATGTAAAATCCAGATTAAGGATAGGGAATTCTTAGCCAATCTTATAGTGTTACCCTTTCGAGACTATGAAGTCATCTTAGGGATAGACTGGTTGGCAAAGCATCATGCCCAACTAGATTACCGGACGAAGATTGTAACCTTCCAGATACCTGGTCAACCAACATTGGAGGTAATGGGTCGAAGAGACTTCACCGGGGGTTCTATCATTTCATCTACGAAAGCAGTGAAGTCCTTGAGAAAAGGGTGTAGTGGATACTTAGCCTACCTCATCAACAAGCCATCGGACAAAGCTAAGTTGGAGGAGATGCCAGTGATTAAAGATTATGCTGACGTGTTTCTAGAAGAATTGCCCGGTTTACCCCCAGATCGGAAAATCGAGTTTGTAACAGAAGTCCTGCCTGGTACCCAACTGATATCTAAAGCTCCCTATCGTATGGCACCAGCCGAGCTACAAGAATTGAAGGACCAATTGCAAGGATTGTTGAAGAAGAGGTTTCTTCAACTGAGTTCTTCTCCGTGGGGTGCACCAGTCCTATTTGTAAAGAAGAAAGACGGAACGTTGAGGCTATGCATCGATTACCGAGGATTAAACCAAGTAACCATCAAGAATAAATGCCCACTTCCACTGATCGACGAGTTGTTTGATCAACTTCAAGGAGCTAAAGTGTATTCAAAACTCGACTTGAGACAAATGTATTATCAGTTGCGGATCAAAAAGGACGATGTACCTAAATCGGCTTTCAGGACGAGATATGGGCATTATGAATTTGTGGTGATGCCATTTGGGCTAACTAATGCCCCTGCAGCTTTTATGGACTTGATGTACAGGGTGTTTCAACCCTACTTGGACCAATTTGTGGTGATCTTTATTGATGATATTTACTCGAAATCTGAGGCTGAGGATGAACAACATCTGCGATTAGTATTGCAGAAACTTCGAGAACATTAATTGTATACAAAGTTTAGCAAATGCAAATTTTGGTTGCGGCAGATTGCATTCTTGGGGCACATCATATCCCAAGAGGGAATAGTGGTGGACCCAGCAAAGACAGAAGCGGTGATGTCTTGGAAGAAACGAGAAAATGTTACGGAGGTTCGGAGTTTTCTTGGTTTAGCCAGCTATTATCGGAGGTTCGTGAAGGATTTCTCAAAGATTGCAGGACCGCTTACAAAGCTCACTTAAAAAAAAACAAAGTTCGTGTGGGATCACAAGTGTGAGAACAACTTTCAAGAATTGAAGAAAAGATTGACAACCGCACCTGTTCTTGCATTGCCTGAAGGGAGTCAAGGCTTTATGATCTATAGTGATGCTTCTTAAGAAGGATTGGGTTGTGTACTGATGCAGAATGGTAGAGTGATTGCATATGCCTCTAGGAAACCGAAGCCGTATGAATTGAATTACCCGACGCATGATTTGGAGTTAGTGGCTATTGTGTTTGCACTCAAGAAATGGAGGTACTATCTGTGGGGTAACAAGTTTGAGGTGTTTGCTGATCACAAGAGCTTGAAGTACTTGTTCTCACAAAAAGAGTTGAACATGAGGCAAAGACGGTGGATGGAGCTCTTGGATGATTATAACTGCACAATCAAATATGTGCCCGGTAAAGCAAATGTAGTTGCAGATGCCTTAAGCCGGAAGGCGAACATGGCAAAGCTGGAAGTTAAGGTGCAGGAGTTGTTAGAGGAAGCATTTTTGTGGAATCCACAATTGACTCAAAAAGGGTTACTATTTGCCACTACACAAATTCAGTCGACCTTGTTGTCTGAATTACGAGAATAGAAAGATCAACAGTTTCAAAATATTAAGGAAGGTAACACAGATTTTAAGTTTCATAATGATGGTATTTGGAGGTTCAGAAATCGAATTTGTGTTCCTAATAATCCAGAGTTAAAAAAGAAGATTCTTGAAGAAGCCCATAACTCGAGATATACTATTCACCCAGGCGGAACGAAGATGTACCGGGATTTGAAGCAACACTATTGGTGGAATAACATGAAGAGAGAGATTGCGGAGTTTGTGACATGGTGTTTAACTTGTTAGAAAGTCAAAGCGGAACATCAACGACCGGCAGGTTTACTACAACCGTTGAAAATTCCCCGATTGACTAAGTCAGAGCACTTCTTACCGATGAACAAGGATGATAGTCCTGAGAAACTGGGAGATATGTATGTGGCAGATATTGTAAGGCTACATGGGATGCTTGTAAGTATTGTGTCGGATAGGGATCCTCGTTTTACTTCCCAATTTTGGAAGAGATTACAAGAAGCTTTGGGGACGAAGTTGAGTTTTAGTACAACTTATCACCCTCAGACTGATGGACAATCTGAGAGAACTATTCAGATTCTAGAGGATATGCTGAGGGCATGTATTCTAGACTTTGGAAAAAGTTGGGAGAAGTATCTGCCTCTAGCGGAGTTCGCTTATAATAATATCTGTTGGGCAACTATCGGGATGGCCCCATTTGAGGCATTGTATGGACGTAAGTGTCGATCCCCAATTTACTGGGATGAAGTAGGTGAGACGAATACTTTTGACCCGACCCTATTACCAGAACTTATGAAGACTATTGAAAATGTCCACCTCATCCGGAAACGGATGCTTACCGCCCAAAGCAGGCGGAAAAGTTATGAGGACCGACGGAGACGGAATTTGGAATTTGAAGTCGGCGACAAGGTGTTCTTGAAGTTATCACCTCGGAGGGGATTGATTAAACATGGTAAGGGTGGAAAGTTCAGCCCGAGGTTTGTAGGACCATTTGGGATAATTGAGAAGGTTGGCAAATTGGCGTATCGTCTGGAACTACCTCAAAACCTCTCCAATATTCATGATGTCTTCTATGTCTCAATGCTACGAAAGTATTACCCTGATCCATCACACATCTTGGAGCCAGAGCCATTGCAGCTTCGGGAGAACTTGTCTTATGAAGAAAAGCCTATTCAGATCCTAGATGAGCAAGATCGGGAGTTGCGCAACAAATCTATACCGATGGTGAAAGTGCTATGTGATCAACATGGAGTCGAAGAAGCAACGTGGGAAAGGCGAGACCAGATAGAGAAACAGTATCGGCATTATTTCAAAGGTAACATTGAATTTCGGGATGAAATTCTTTTAAGGAGGGGAGGATGTGAGGCCCGACCTCGATTTGCGTGCGATACCTCGTTTCATGTGCTATAACCTAAAATTGCATGCCTTGACCTAAGTTTAAGAGTTGTGTCTTGATTTACGTGCCTTGCATTGAATTACGTATATTCATTTAGAGTTACGTGTATTAGTCTCGTAGTTCGTGCCTTACCTCGTAGTGCGTGTGAAACCCCAATTTTCGTCTTTACATCGATTTGCGTGTCTTTACCTCAATTTGCATGATTTGACCTGTTTATGTGTTATATGAGTTAGAATGTGGTAAATATGTGATTTATATTCCTAATACATGCTATGTGTGCATTCATGAAATTTCATAAAAAACGACATCAGAAATTTTATCGACAGTTTTTGTGAATAGTGTTTTTAACACCTGTCAGCTAAAATTTTTACAAGGGTGTTTTAAACGTCTTAAAACCTAGTCCTCTATTATTAATAGACCCATGTTTGATAAAAATTGATTCTGAAACAGAATAGTAATTTAAATAGACTTTTCGGATAAAAAATAGCATTTTTTTAGCCAAATAATGATTTCTTCTAAACCCGATTCTTGCATTGACTTTTGTTGACCTAGTATATATTAATATAAATGTATTTATATATGGTGTTAAATGATTTTAGATTAATTGTGCATTCAAAAGACATTTGAAAATAAATAATATGATTTTTCACATTCTTTTGCAAAAATCGCGTTTTAAGCCGACTCGGGTGAAAATGTTTGAATGTAAAACTTCTTGCCACCTAAAAATAAACTATTTGAGATAGTTTAGGTGTTGCATAATTAATTTGAGCAAGAGTAGTCAAGAAAATGAATTAAAAGACAAGAAAACACTAAAAATAATTAGTTTCCACATTTGGCTTTCTTTTATTTATTTGACCTTTGCTTAATATATCATCAACACACATTAAAAAAAAATAAAAACACCTCCAAAAGCACACACAAAACCGTGGTTCTTTGTAGGAGAAAGATGAAGGCATTTTCAAGGCTTTTCAAAGCATTTTTCACATAGATTTTGCAATTCAAGTCCAAATCACTTCATTCAAAGCTTGATTTCACTTGTTGGGCATCCATTCTACATATTTCTTGCATCAAAACACATCAAAGGTGAGAGAAAAATTCTAGATCTCAAAACTCATCTTTTATGTTTTTGCGTAGAATTGATTATTGAACTGTTAAAATGTTAATTTGAAGTTAGATTATTGCTCCATGCATGCTACGAATCATTTATATGTAATCTTGCAAGATTTGAACTGTTGTAGCATAATTATTTATTTTCGGGTATTTAAAGTTGAGTTATTTTCCATTTCTTGATTATCTTGAGTTGTATTGGTTGAAATCGATTGCCGTCGATTTCTAAAAGTTTGATAATTACGTGGTAACGCTGTTGTAATGCCGAATTTTCGATTGTGATGTCCGTGTGAAAGTTTGAAAATTTCAGCCATGACGCATTAGGGTTTTAGGGTTGTTGGGCATGATTTGGATGTGTTTTGGTTGGTTTTCGAGGGGGCTAATGTAGTTGATTGATTGGGTGAGTGATAGAAACTGATTTGGAGTGGTTTGGACTAGTAGAATGTAAGTTATGATTATTTGAAGTTTAGGTTGTCTTTTTTTAAAATGTTAAATTATGCCTTTAGTTGATTGGGTGTGGTTTGAGTGATTGAATTGTGAGTTGATGATGGGTAAACTAGGGTTTGATTGTGTGTTTAATGCATGTTCGGTTGGATGGCCTACTTTGTCATCTAACTTAGTTATTTGTTGTTAAATTGATTATTGATGTTATTATGATGATAATATGATCATTGATGATTATTGATTGATGATTGATGAACCAGGAGATAGTCAACGGAAAAGATTGTCCTCTTGTGAATGATTGATGTTTATTATTATTGTTGAGCCTTTGGTATGTGTGTGCCACCTTTCAGGCAGCATTGGGCTGTCGGGTTGATAACGGCATGACTACCAGAGACTACCTCCAGCTCGCATGACGGAGGTGTCATAGAGGGAGAGGTTATTGAGGTACCTCGGGTGCGTGAGTTTATAGGAGTCACAAAAAGGCTGTTATGATCGTGATGGCGTTTGGAGCTACACTAACTAGTGTATCCTTTATTGAATGGTCATTATAGTTTATGTGATGATAGTATTATTGATGTTATTGTGTGTTTACTTGCTCAAAGGATCATTTCCAAGGAGTATAGTAAATACTATTTGAGGTCTATCGGATCCTCACTGGGCTTATTTTATATAAGCTCACTCTCTATTATTGCATGCATACAAGTGTTACAGAACAGGAATACGAATACGTGCCTCAGGAAGCTGAGAATGTGCTTTATGTGGACAAGTCCTATGTGTCAAAGTCTTGTCATTGATTTCTGAGATGTAGTTCTCTTTTGTTATCTTGTATATTAAAACTAGATGTTTTGTATTTACTTAGAAGTTTATGATGTATAAGATGTAGTAAAGATAATGAATTAAATGTAGCTAGCTTAATAGTCTTGTTTTGGAACATGATTAGGTTGCTAGATTGGTTATAATCTATTTTGGGAATGTATGTTATATAGTAAATGTATGATGTTGGAACGGAGGCGTATAACTTATGGATGCAATGGTAAAGAATGTTTATTGTATGTTGTGGTTGTGTTGTTAATTATTGAATTATTGTGGAGTTGGATGTATGAGTTTCAAAGAGGTTGGTTCAGAGCCTTACTGTCCAAATTACTGTTGTTATACTGCCGAAATTCCGTTGCGTCCTGACTGATTGTAGGAGGGGTCGAGTTGGGGCGTGACAGTGCATGCCCTAAACCTAAGAAAGCGTGCCCGCACGCTAATCAATAAAGCACCTTACACGAAGCACTAGACTATTAAATAATCCTACAAACTCCACTAACTCTTATTTTAATTCTAAGTCAATGAACTAAAAGACGAAACGCTAAACACTAGACATTCTTTATTCCTTATTCTTTATTCTTTTGCAAAACCCATACACCTACAATAATATAATGCTCAAAACATGACAAAATTCAGAATTGATCAATGCTTTGGCCGACCACTTCTTGCATTTTGACAATCCTTTGCATAATTAAAAACATTCCAAGATAAACTATGACAAAATCACTTCAAACAATGCATAAAAAAATGAATCCAAAGCCATCACCAAGCATGCTTTTCTCGGCCACATCACCAAGGCATGCTAAACAATTCAAATGATGTTCAAAGATAGCAAAAAAATCAGATTTGTAGAAGCTCAAGGCCGACCATATGCACAAACACTTCATTTCTCTCTCTCAAACTCTCATTCTCTCATTTCCTCTCTCTTTCTCTTGGCCAAGGCTGCATTCTAAAGCTCTATAGCTCAAGCTCATCTTCTAAGGTTCTCCTAGGCACTCAAGGACTCTAAGAAACTCGTCCATGGTAGCCCAAGCAAGCAAGAAGCAAGAAAAATTGCATGCAAGCTCATAGAACTCTTCATTTCGGCCTAGGTATGTTTGATAGATTTTATTTCATCTCCTTTTGTTCTAACCACATGCACATACTAAGAACATGGTAACTAAGCTAGGAATTAGAGAACCTCAAGCTATCTCTCGTCCAAGCAAGGAGAGAAGACCCTTTTGTGCATCTTCAAGAGCATTGTGCATCTTCAAGAGCATTGTGCATCTTCATCTATTGTCTTGCTAAAGTGAGGGCTAAAACTCTTTTAAAAGCTTTCAAAAACCACATGTATGCCTTCATATGTCTATATTTACCTCTGTACTTGTTGTATATGTGTGCATATGAGCTTATATGACCATGCATGGCTAGATTTTTGGCTAGAACTTGAAGATAGGTAATAGTCGAGTAGCTGGAAGATTTCTGACTTGGTAGAGCGAAGTGCATTTTGCCTAGTAAATGATGTTGAAAATGCGTGAAAATCGGTAGGTAACTAGTTTTTCCAGTTCTGAGCATTTTTTTTTTGTAGAAATAGGCCAAGGCCAAGTCTGACTCTAAGGCCTCCAAAATGGCAAAACATCGAAAGGTATCTAAATCTGGAAAAATTGAAAATTTGAAGTAGAATCTGGCAGCCTTTTGACCTTGTAGAATGAAACTATTTTAGCCTAGAAAATGATGTCCAAAATGCATAAAAATTGGTAGGTTGCTAGATTTTGCAGTTCTGGACATTTTTTTCAAAAATAGATCAAAGCTAATTATGAATCTAAGACCCTCAAAATTATCAAAAAGTGTAATGTGTCTAAAAGTGGACAGTTTTGCGTAGTCTCACGGTTTTGGTCCTAACTCCTAAGCCCGAACTCCAAATGATGTGAGGTTTGTTCCTAGATCTAAATCACTCATTAATCTTCAAATTGACACTTGGTTCACTGGAATTGGATATTGTTTACTTGTCTAATAGAATGTGGGAAAACAGACCATTGCAGTGAGGGTTTTGTTTAGTGATGTGCTTAGAACCATGTTGAGACCTTGCTTGGGGTATTGAATGCTTGGAATTGTGGCATTTGAATGTTGTGTGAACTGTTGTGGTTGGTTGAAGTTGCTTAATGTGATTGATGTATGGTTTGGGATCATTAATCGATGAATGGCATGCTTAATCGCACGTTTAAGCACGGAATTGAAACCCTGACGCTTATGGCTTTTGTTAAGAGATGGCCTATTGGTTAAATGTGTCAAATTGTGTGGTTAATAGGCTGCCCGTAATTGTCCTTATAGCTCTAAATGTGATTTCCGATGATTGCATGTTGCTAAGTGAGCTATTCTTGCAACCGGTCTCTATAAATGTCATTGCATGCTTGTATAATGTTAATACTTGATACGTGAACCCCGAAATGAGTTATATGACTTGATTTATATGTGTCACTCGGCTGCCCGTTTAATGTTCATATGACTCTACATGTTTTACAAAGTGAAAATTCATGTTAAGCGTGCCTCATGCGTTTACTTGGCAATATGTGATCTTGAAATTGTTCAGAGGCAACCTACTTTGTTGTTCTCCTAATGTGATATGTTAAATGTTATAAATGTGTATTGCATACAATGTTGCAACCTTTCATTGTGGCATGGTAGCGTTTCACAAACGCCGGGCAGCATAGGACTTGCCGGTGCTCCCATGACTACCATGGTCCAATTTCCTCTCTCGCTTGGCATTCCACTCTCGGAGAGTTGGGTCGTAGGTTTTCGGGGTACATCCGGAGTATACCCAATTGGGAGCGATAAGTGGATTATTGAAGCCGGCCGCAACAATCGTTATCGAAATTGATATTGAGAGCAAATGCTCACTGTATCCTTAAAATGATTGGTAATTGTATTTGTTGTTCCATTTAATTCTTATACCTTGTGAATCTTATTACTTGTAATGTGTGACATGTTTTCAATAAGGGGGTTTTCATAAGTTCAACCGGAAAAGAGTTTCAAAACATATTTCTCATTCCCCTCGCTGACTTCATAAGGACTCACCCTCTTTGATCATCACAGGTGAAGAAGATTAGGAACAGGTACCCGAGGAAAATGTGCTTGTTGATGACTCTTTGGAGTGATTGCTTGTCTTACGTGTCTTACTTGACTATGACTATTTTGTGAACGTTATGTTTGTTTTGAAGACTACCTCTTATGTTGTTGTCGTTGTTATTGTAAAAGACCCCCGTTGTAATTTGGGGTCTAATTTTGGTTTGTACTGACTATAACTAGACAGATACTTTTTTGGTCGTTTTGCTATTACTACTTGGTTAGTAACTATTACAGGCTTATGAAGTATTAGGCAAAGAATCAAGTAAAATGAATCTATCCAATCTTAAACAGGTACTCATTTGTAGGCTAAGGGATAACTGGCACTTGTGTGACAGACGTTAACAAATAAACAAGACATAGTTATCATGATAGGTTTGTTAATCAAATGAGACTGTGAGATTTATAGTAGGCATATCGATCGGTGATAAATAGTAACCTTAGTTAGAATCGAATTTGAGATTGAAGATTTCGAGGCGTTTAGAAAATTAGGTCAAACTAAAGAGCCCAATTACAGTCGTTATGCTGCCGGTTTTTCGAAAAAAATTTAGAGTTCTAGTTTAACGGATAAGCTTAATTTTCATTAATCGGTTGTAGTCGTAAAAGAACGTGAATGATTATATCACACCCTAGTCTAACCTCCATAAGTCGGGTGGGGGGCGTGACATTTCAGGTTTGATAAACGTAACTATAGTATGACATCTTGTAACAGTGTTTCTTCAGAGATTAGTAGATCTAATACCATAAGTACAAGAGAAAAAACATGGAATGAACAATAATTAACAAATTGGAAACCACCCAAGATGCAAATAAAACAAGTATACCAGAAAGGAGTATTTGACTTTAAGTCTCTTAGAACCATAAGATCTAAAGAAAAGGTTATACCATTAGTCAGTGATAATCAAACTATGCAATTATTCTCACAGAAATCCCTTGAAAAAGCTAAGAAGAATGGTTATAGATTTCTTCATATAGGACATGTACAAGTAGCTCTTAAACCATTAGTCCGTGAAGGATTAGATACAAGTACATATCTAGCTCTACGTGATTGTAGAATGTTAGATTATAATGATTCTTTGTTTGGCTTAGTTGAAACAAGTCTTTTTAATAGACCAATCTACTTTGATTGTTTCCCTAATTTCACTATATCTCTTACAGATCCCCATGTTATGAGAAGTTTGACATTAGATATTAAGACACACAATTATAGAGTTCTTTTAGGATCACATACTTATGAAATCATTTACCATTTTAATAATAAAGTTATGAATATGGGATTTAATCCCAGATCTGTAACCAAATACATATTAAAAGATGAAACTCTTTTATGGACCATGGACCCGCACCAGATCCAATGTTAGTTTTCCTAGAACTATAAAATGGAAAGATGTTTCCTTACCAAAACGGTGGGACATCGAAAATGCTACCCAACCATTACAACAAGAACAAACCATAAGAAACAGCAGAATTGATCAAATCATACAATATGAGGATGGATCTGTCAGTATCAAAATTGACAGAGGAAATCAAGAATCTCATCTATCTAGAACTACCTTTAATATTTCCAGAATTAGTATACCATCATATCCTACACCAGGATTTGTTGACTTACCCTCAACATCTAGATCATCTAGAATTCAAAACCAATTTGTCCTCCTCGGAATCAGAACGAAGGGATAACAAACTCCCATAGTTAGACCAGTCTACCATGAATTTGAGCCAACATCTGTTGACTACAATCCCACAACTTAAAAAATGGGCAGTAATATGCTTATAGAAGAATATGAAATTAATAAACAAATTTTGAAGGAAGAATTTCTTTCTGAAAATAATACTCGAACTAGAGATTTGTTCTTTGCTGCCTATAATAAAGAACAAAGAGATAATTTTAGAGAACAATGGTATGATACCATGAAAGTAATTAAACTCAATATACCATTTTTCCTTTGGTTCAAAGAAAAGAACAGTAATACAATGGACATAAATGTCCTCAAAAAAAGAACAAGGCAATGGAATTTACCAAATTCCACAAAAATCATTGAGTTTAAACATCCTCATTTTTAGGCAACCCAAATTAAGAATACAGAAGGAACAATAACTTTGAGACCAGTTATCATAGGTGGAACAACACACCTTGACAATATTGCAGAACAAAATAATTTTACCAATCTCTCATTAGTTACTCTTCAGAAACAGATTAAAAGAATAGAAAACACAATTGACAAAGAATTTGACAGGAATACAGAAGAAAAACTCAAACAATCGGTTAAAGAATATATATCAAAACAATCAACTGTCAAACTTATCCCTCCTCATACTAGTAAGAAATTTAGCTCTCCTGTCTATTCAGGACAAGGGCCACAAAAAATAAAACCCCATAAGATTGACCCAATACCATTCCAAATTTCGAATATCATACCAAAATTACCATTGTCAACAGAACAACTATTACAAGAACTTCAAAAGAAAATCAAGATTACAACACCAGAAGCCTCTTCCAGCAAAACTGAACAAGAACCTGCAGTACAAGTTTTAAAACAATCTGATAGCACATCCTCCCAGAGTGAAGCAGAACAACCAGAACAACCAATAATAAAACATTTCCAAAAATTTGCTATTAATCACATTTATGAACCAAAACAGAATACAAAAACTTATTACCCTATACCAATACCACCAGACCTTCTTATTGAAGAAGTTCAACTACATAAGTCTTATTCAGCCAATAAAATTTATAAGTGGAATATTGATGGCTTAATAGAATATCAGATCCTCAATCTTACCAAACAAATGATCATTATTGGTAACATTTACAAAACTTATGCTAGTATCATAGAACCAGATGCCACTAAGAGTATAGTCCTTGGCTTCATCGGCCAATTAAAAGGATGGTGGGATGATCATCTTGATGATAACCTCAAAGAATCAATTTACAATATGCAAAAGACTAATGCTGAAAGCAATATCATTTTTAATGAACAAGGACAAGCAGAATCTTGTGCTATGTCAGCATTAATTTACAGTATCACTTACCATTTCATTGGTGACCTAACCATATACCAAGAAAGAACATCTGAGATTCTATAGAATCTAAGATGTAGAAGACTACAAGATTTTCGTTGGTACAAGGACGTTTTCCTCAGTAAATTATGCCAGAGACACGACAATAATGCAATTTATTGGAAAGAAAGATTCACAGCTGGACTTCCAAAATTATTTGCAGAACAAGTCAAAGAAGCTTTATGACAAGAATTCCCAGATCTTGATTACAATCAAATGACCTATGGTGATATCATAAGTCAAATCAACAAGACTACCTTAAAAATTTGTACCGATCTCAGATTCAAGGCTCAATTAAAGAAACATAATCTTGTTTCTAGAAATGATTTAGGAAATTGGTGTGAACAATTTGGTATGGAACGAATTCAAACACCACATACCATTAGAAAACATAAACCCAAAAGGTTTGAAAGAAAATACAAGAAAAATTATGAAAAATCATATAAATCTTTCAAGAAAAAGAACAAATACAATAAATACATGAAATTTCCCCAAAAGGATTGGAAACCAAAATATAACAAGAAACATAAAAAATCCATCGGGTGCTTTAAGTGTGGAAAATCAGGACACTTTGCAGCAACCTGCAGAGTAAGAACAAAGGTTCAACAATTAGAATTAGATAAAGAAACAAAAAAGCAAAATTCTCCAGATTATTGATCAGTATGAATAAGTTCTAGTTCTTCACCAGAAACTTCTAATGAAGATAACATTAACCAGATTGGCACAAATTACTACTCCAGTAGTGAAACAGAATCTGAACCAGAATGTGCTTTTCCCTCAAAAGGACCATGTTTTTGTCACAAGAAACTCAGTGTCTTAACTGACACATATAACACCATGCTTGACATGATATGTAAAATACCAGATAATAAGGAACGACAATCATCCCTCCTCAAGCTTAAATAGCTTATCGATCAAGACGAATCAGCCAAAGAAACCAGTAAACCCAGCATTTCCAACTACACTGACGTAATAAATCTTTTCTAGAAAAAGAAACAATAGCCAGTTAGAATCTCATACTTACAAAAAGAAATCAATCAATTAAAACTGGAAATCCAGGAATTAAGAAATGATCATAACCAATTATGACAAGATGTTTTAATCCTTCAACTAACCAATCAAATTCACCAATCAAAAGAAGAAAAATACCTGATAAACCAGAAGCTAGTCCTACCCAAGACAAGGAGAATTTCTTAATATTCTTACCATAATTTCATACCAAAAATGGTATGTTCAATTAACCATAGTTGTTAATGATTTTAAATTTGAAACCATAACACTCTTTGACTCAGGAGCAGATATGAATTATATACAAGAAGGACTTATCCCTACCAGATATTTTGAGGAAAAAAAAAAAAAGCTTTCCATAGCCGATGCTACCAGATTACAGATACATTATAAAATTCCCAATGCACATATCTGCAATAAAGGAATTTGTTTTCCAACCAGCTTTGTTTTAATTAAACAATTGAATTCCAAAGTCATTTTAGGAAATCCATTTTTACAAATGTTTTTTTCCTATGAATGTCACAGAAAAAGGAATTTCAACACAAGTTTTAGGAAAGACAATTCTAAATGAATTTTTCTATCCTTCCATGAAATGAGATATTAACTCGATTCAGAGAAAAGAAAACCAGATCAATTTTCTGAAACAAGATATACAAAGTTTAAGACTTAATGACCAGTTTTCTAAACAACAGAAAACAATTCAAGAATTTCATAACAAGCTTGAAAAAGAAGTTTGTTCTGAACTTCATACAACTTTTTGGAATAGGAAGAAACATATCATCTAATTACCTTATGAAAAAGACTTTTCAGAAAAACTTATTCCTACGAAAGCTTGTCCTATTCAGATGAGTCAGGAATATTTAGATCTTTGTAAAACAGAAATCCAGAGTTTATTAGATAAAAAAGTCATTCAACCTCTTAAAAGCCCATGGTTGTGTGCAGCTTTTTATGTTAATAAACATGCTGAGAAGGAACGAGGAGTTCGAAGATTAGTTATCAATTACAAGCCACTGAACAAGATTTTACAATAGATTAGATATCCTATTCCCAACAAGAATGATCTTTTGAAAAGACTTTACAATGCTCATGTTTTTTCAAAATTTGACATGAAATTAGGATTTTGGCAAATCCAGATTACTGAACAAGATAGATACAAGACTGCATTCACAGTACCATTTGGCCAATATGAATGGAATGTTATGCATTTTGGCTTGAAAAATGCACCATCAGAATTTCAAAATATTATGAATCAGATTTTTATTCCTTATACCAGTTTTACAGTTGTTTACATTGATAATATATTAGTCTTTAGTACTCATCTACATCAACATTGGAAACATTTGCATATTTTCTTTAACATTATCAAAGAAAATGATCTTGTGATTTCTGCACCGAAGATTAAACTTTTCCAGACAAAAATCAAGTTCCTTGGACACATGATTTCCTTTGGGAAAATCACCCCTATCCAAAGAACTCTTGATTTTGCAGAGAAATTTCCAGATATCTTAAAAGAAAAAACACAGTTACATAGATTTTTAGGATCTCTTAACTATGTTGCAGATTTTTATCCTGGGATTCGCCATATTTATAAACCTTTATTTGAACGACTCAAGAAAAACCCTCCAGCTTGGTCTGAGGTTCATACTAGAGTTGTCCAACAAATAAAAGAACAGGTTAAAGTTCTACCAGTTTTGACCCTTTGTCACCCAGATGCCCCAAAAATTGTTCAAATAGATGCCTCTGACATTGGTATTAGAGGAATATTAAAACAAGTTTAACAATGAAAAGAACATATTGTCATATTTCATTCTGGTACTTGAAATAAAGCTCAATAGAATTATTCCACAATCAAGAAAGAAATCTTATCTATTGTTCTTTGCATTTAAAAATTTCAAGATGATTTACTCAACCAGAAATTTATTGTTAGAGTTGACTGCAATCAGCCAAAGATGTTTTCACAAAGAATGTTAAAAATATTGCTTCTAAACAAATCTTTGCGAGATGGCAGGCTATTTTATCAATTTTTAATTTTGATATTGAATATATTAAAGGGATTGATAATTCAATTCACGACTTTCTAACCAGAGAATTTCTTACAGGTCATGTCTTCAAAGTCCAAGAAGGACAAAGGGAAAAACATATCAAATAGCTTTGATATAAGCTCTTATGCTCAGAAAGCAACAATACCAATACCAGTTTCCTCATCATCCCTACCAGTAAAGAAAGAAGAAAAAGAAAAAACTCAAACACCATATGTTAAACAATCATCCCTAGGGAGAAACCTAGCAATTTTGGGGTCTCTCACCCCACCAAAATCACTAACAAGTGTTCATGCAGGTTTTGCAGGAACTTATTCCCAGATTTCTCATAATAACAAGTTTCAACCCCTTGTTACAAAACTAGAAAAGAAAATCCCAAAATCCAGAAATACCCAAAAATCTTTTTACATTTAGAAGAATGTCTTTGACCAGACCATGATCACTAAACCTGCATATTTTAAGTAGAACCCAAAGATGACACCCGTTGAGTTCGCCAGAACATTCCTCCATCCACAATGCAGATTTTCTGCACTTTGATCATCACCAGACAACAAACATCTTCCTTTTTCCACAAGAAGACAAAAGAAAATGATGAAGAATTTTACTTTTTGTCACCAACAGACACCACCATCAAAAGCATTCTGCTTTTGACTTCTTTCCATCACAAGAAGACAAAAAATATTTCGACCACAGTAAAAGCATTTGCTTTTCCCCACCGGCTGACACAATCATCACATGACGACAAAGAACAGTGTTTTGACCATCTAAAGACAAGACATGAATAGTGATCAAGTGAATTTTACTGTTCATCAATAGTAAAAGTTACTTTTACTATTCAAAAATCATTTGTCAGAAGATTTTGGAGTCCGCTACTGCCTTTAAGTAGGAGATTCCATTTCATTGAGAGGGGTCAAAGTTTTTTTTTTAGATTGTACCATTGTAATATCATTTACCCCTACTATATCACCATCTTCCATACTACATTATCATTGTACTACTGCTATTATAACACCATCTTTTGGTCTTCAATACAAGTAAGAGACTATGTCTTATATCATTTTTGTCTACTTATTTTAATAGCGTTCTTCTGTTATTTCTAGTTTTAATTCTTATTCATTATTGTTTTCTTTTACTATACTATGGCTGTTAACTTCCACTATATCTTCTATATGTGTATCTATATATATATATATATCTATATATATATATATATATATATATATATATATATATATACACATATATATACTTAATTAATCTTAAAATGGTATAATTAATTTAATCTAATCACCATTGGTTTAAATTAAGGAAACAACTTTCTGTAATTGTACTTTGGCCCCAACACTTTTAAATAATTACACATTCGACCCATTACTAATTAACGGCCCACATTAGTAACGTTAACACTTTAACGTATCTCAACCAGATATAAGCTTATCCGAAACTCATTCATTTACGCTTTATTGTGTGTGACTCTCTTGATCCACCGCCAAACAGCAATAAGGGAATATTAAACAACTTTAATATATTTTGGGAATATCTCCGCTATTCCCAAAATACCATCACGTTCTAAAGTGACGTCTAGCAATGTATCATGACAATTTATATGGAAATGAAGTCAAACAGGTGAATCTATTTATAGTCGCAAATTAAGGTACCATTTAATCCTTCTATTAACGTATCCCGATTGAGCAAATATCATGAAACGATTAAATCTATAAATCTCGATAACGATGCAAACATCTAATAGTTGGAATGAGAGATGACATCCATGGAAATACTTTTCCATCTTTCATGCCTTGGCTAGAGACTTCCTCATTCTACAACCGAAATTAAATTGCATAGGACATCGTCTCACGCCGGAGGTTAACATATCATTTCTCGTCAATTACTTGTCAACCATTATACCAGGAATATAATATGCAAGAGGTCGTAACTCATCTTGATAAATCAAAGACGAGCATTTCCAAGTACTAGTATTAAATTCACAATATATGTTATAGTCATATTTTGTCAAGTTAAAGATTACATGTACATTCGCAACGAATAACGAGCTATTAATCCGAAATCATGTAGCTTGTTATTCACATCACATTCAATGATCTATTCTACTAATAATCATTCACATGATTGCTAATCACATCATATGCAGTTATAACTTACGGCTCACCATCCTTTATCATTAATATCCAATATCAATCAAAGCTAGCAATCCATGTGATAGTCCATAATAGATTATTTTAGTCCTATACAAATAATCTAAGGACTACGAACAACTTTAGATATTCTTCATATACAAAAGAAATACGCCAAGATATTCTAAACAACTTATACAATATAATTCCTTTATGAAGATATCAAGGGACATATTCATATAATTGAAAGCGGAGAATATGAATATCATTAAAATGCCATTGATTGATAAAAACAAGTTTACATTAAAGTACCCAAGATAGGTCATCAAACTACATAGCATTATGACATATCACTAATAATGCTTACTTAGGTTTTTGTGATTGATCAAATTCTTATGGCTCGAATTCGATCAAACACTAAGTCCATGATCCACCAAGGTTATATTGTTGCATATATGTTTATTTAGTTGTCTTGTGTGCTGATGCGTGCTAAATGGACTAATGTGCAAAGTGAGATCTAATAATGACCGGAAACTTCCTATGTGAAAACATATTAGATTATAAACGGTGGAAATGTTTTACCATTACCCTCCACTGTCGTAGGAATGCAGGTGCTCGATTGATTGTGTTTTTCTTGGCCAAGGTGTTGTTGTGATGTTACAATATCTAATGGCCAAAAATGCACTAAAGTTGAGGTCGTTAAATTCAAATTGTCACATCATGGAGGCGGTGGGTTCAATCTAACTAACTCACTAGGCCAATATTCCACTAAAGGTGAAGTCTTAGTGATTAGGGGAAAAAAACCAACCCTATATATGATATAGATAACAAAGTGTTGTTAAATTATTTTTACGCATGTGCCAATAATACACTAAAGCTGAGGACTTCATATAAATAAGAATTTGGTCACCTACTAATAAGTATTTTTGATAAGATTTACGTTTTCCATTTGGGAAGTATGAGATTCGATAAAATTAGTGGGATGTATCATTTAATTAAAGACCAAATTAAATGGTTTCCAGAATATCGTCACTAATTATTTTATGTAGAACTTGAAAAATGTCTTCTATCGCGAACCCTTTATCTCATATTCTCGACAATAAACTAACCGGCCCAAACATCGCCGATTGGCTTTGTGGCTTGAAAATTGTTTTGAGCATAGAGAAAATTGGCTATGTTTTGGACAAATCTCTCCCCACCGCTCCTCTGAAAAATGTTTCACAAGAGGAACGGGAAACTTATAAGTTATGGTTGGAACATGATCAACGTGCATGTCGCTATATCATTGCATCAATGGATATTCCACTCCAAATGCAACATGAGAAGTTGTTTGATGCAAGGAGCATGATTATGAATATGCAAGAACTATATAGTGAACATGGTAGAACTGTTCGATATGAGATATCGAAGGATTTTTTTCGATCTAGGATGGAAGAAGGATCTGACGTTGGTAAACATGTGCTCAAAATGATTAACCTGATTACTAGCTTAAGCAACTTGACTTTGTGACGGATTACAACCTCTAGATTGACGTGATCCTTCAGTCTCTGCCTTCGTCCTTTCATCAATTCATCATGAACTATCAAATGAACAAACTAGAGAATTCTATTCCCGAGTTGTTCAACATGCCGGTAACGGCACAAGGGAAAATAAAAGGTAAGGTAAAGGAGTTCGTTCTTGTTGTTGCTTCAACTTCTTCTAGCCAAAAGGCAAAGAAGAAGAAAAAAGACAACAACAAGAAAGATGTCACTCCAAAGGCAAATGGATGTGTGTCGAAGAACAAGAAGAAGAAGAAGAAAGGTAATGCTCCCAAGGGAACTTGTTTCCATTGTAAGAAGGAGGGCCACTAGAAGAGGAATTGCCTGCTGTATCTAGAGAGCTTGAAGGTCAAGCGCCAGAAAACTGTAGGTATTTCTTCTTTATTTGTGATTGAGACTAATTTTACAATTGGTCAAGATATTACTTCATGGATTTTAGATTATAGTGCTTCAACTCACATTTGTGTTTCTGAACAGAGTCTGAATGATAGAAGAGCACTTGGGAAGCATGAAGTCGTTTTGAAGGTTGGCAATGGAACAACTGTTGTTGCTTTGGCCAGAGCCAACCTTGATATGTTTTTGCCGTCAGGACATGTGATGTATCTTAAAGATTGTCTTTTTGTACCAAATACTGTTAGGAATATTGTGAGACCCCATATCGAGCCTGTACAGAGTCCATGTGCATTTTATAGCCTTTCATATATTTTTGCATCATTTAATATGCATTTATATCAATTAATGTGCATTTACATTATTTAATGTGCATTCATCTCGTTTTATGTGCAACTATATTTAATTATGTTTGTTTGAATATTTTATATATCGTAGGCATTAATTAAAATCCACCATACCATAATAGCTAACTAAAGCAATTAGAATTGAACTACATGGCATGCTAGTAAATAAGCTTTTAGTTGGAGGGGCAACTTAGTCATTAGGCCACTAGATATTTTTCCTAGCCAACAAAACACACATTTTACACCACACACATACACAAAAATGCAGCACACACACATGAACACCATACATGATCTGAGTGAAGAAGAAGAAAAAGAAGAAAGGAATGAGACCAAGCCATTTTCAAGCTTCTATTTGCATCTTCTAGCTAGGTTCAAGGTCTTCTTGCTTCTTGTAGCTTTCAAATCCAAGATTGAGGTGAGGGATGTTTTCAAAATCTTTGTAAAACTCATATGGTTCTTGAACTTGTGGTTTAATAGCTTGTTGAACTTACTTGTGGTGTATAAGAGCTTGTCTTGCATATTTGAAACTTGTTGAGGTTTTAGGGCTTTGAGGCTTTGTTGTTGGGTTGCATTATTTGTTTTGAGTTGCTCTTGTATGCTAGCATGAAGCCTTGGAGGATGTATATTGCTCTTGTGTTGAAGCGTAGAAAATAGGCAATGTGTTGAGAGCACTAGACATGTTGGTTGATCTTGTTATGTGTTGTAGTATCTAGGTGACAGCCTAAATGATTTTAAATAGCTTTTGGATTCTATGAGCAAAACCTAGCAAATCTAATAGCATATGTGTGTGGAAATGAAATGGGTAATAATGTGTGAGCATAAGTGTTGCAAAGGAGGATGAAAAATAGAATTGAGTTTGGGTTTGATGCAAGATTTGATGAGAAAATCGAGCATGTCCAGGGGTAATACCCGGTCGTGTTATCACGACCGAGTAACACGACCGGGTGAATATCAGTAACATCCAGACATGATACCCAGTCGTGATCATCACGACCGGACTACTCGTGCGAGACCCCATATTTTGCCTAATCTCAATTTGCGTGTTTTACCTCGTTATGCGTGAATTGACCTGTTTATATGCTATATGACTTAGAATGTACTAAATATGTGATTAATACTCCTAATACATGCTAAGTGTGCATTCATGAAATTTTCATACAAAACGGAATCAGAAATTTTATCGTCGGTTTTAGTGAATAGTATTTTGAGCACCTGTCTGCTAAAATTTTTAAAGGGGTATTTTAAACATTTTAAAACCTAGTCCTCGGGTATTAATAGACCCGTGTTTGATTAAAACGGATTTGGAATTGGTTTTAAAATTTTAAAGATTTTTACACTTTCTTTTACAAGAAAACGAGTTTTAAACTGTCTCGGGTGAAAATGTTTTAATGTAAAACTCTTTGTCACCTAAAATATAATTTCTAGAATTAATTTAGGAGTTAATTTAATAGTTGAGCAAGAAATAGTCAAGAAATGAATTAAAAGACTAAAAATAGAATTAAAAGACTAAAAATAGGATTAAAAGACTAAATAAACTACTTTGACTTTACATTTTTTTGTTTGACCTTTACTTAATATGCATCAACACACAATGAAACAACACAAAAACACACTCAAACTCACACACATGGCCAAGAGCTTCAAGGGAGAAAAGAGAAGTTGATTTTCAAGGTTTTCAAAGCAAAATTTCATAGAAAAACCTAGTTTTTGTCTGTAGTTTTTCGTACCGAGTTGGATTCCGCTTGTTGGGCATGCATTGCACGCATATCTAGGCTTATTTCGGATCAAAGGTGAGAGAAAAATTCTAGATCTCAAAAGTCATCTTTTGTATTTTTGCGTATAATTGAATATTGAACTGTTAGAATGTTAATTTGAAGTTATATTATTGCTCAGTGCATGCTAATGATCGTTTATATGTATTCTTATGAGATTTGAACCGTTGTAGCATAAATTTTTATTTTCGGGTATTTAAAGTTGATAGTTTGGCTATTTGTTGATTATTTTGAGTTGTAGTGGTTGGAATCGATTGCCGTCGATTTGTAAAAGTTTGTAAAATGCGGGGTAGCGCCGTTGTAATGCCGAAATTTTGATTGAGATGTTGGTGCAAAAATTCAGAAATTTCAGCCTAGGTGCATTGAGGTTTTAGGGCTGTTGGGCTTGATTTGGATGTGTTTTGGTTGGTTTCCTAAATGGCTAATGTAGTTGATTGAATGGGTGAGTGATAGAAACTGATTTGGAGTTGTTCGGATTAGAAGAATGTAAGATATGATTATTTGAAGTTTAGGTTGTCTTTCTTTTAAGTATTGAATTATGCCTTTAGTTGATTGGGTGGTGTTTGAGTGATGGAATTGTGAGTCGTTAATGGTTAGACTAAGGTTTGATTGTGTGTTTAATGCACGTTAAGTTAGATGGCTTACTTTGTCATCTAACTTAGTTGTTTATTGTTTAATTGATTATTTGATGTTATATTGATGAAAAGATGATTATTGATTGATTATTGATGAACCGAGAGATAGTCAACGGAAAAGGTTGTCCTCCTGTGATGTGAATGTTTATTTTATTGTTGAGTCTTGGTATGTGTGTGCCACCTCTCGGGCAGCATCAGGCTGCCGGGTTGATAACGGCAGGACTACCAGAGGCTACCCTCATCTCGCATGGGCGGAGATTCCATGGAGGGCAAGGCTAGTGAGGTACCTCGGGTGTGTGTGTCATGGGGGTGATAAGAGGTTGGTTGAGATCATGATGGCGTTTGGAGCTACACCAAATAGAGTATCCTTTATTGATTGGTCATTATAGTTATGTGTTTATATTGTTATTGATGTTTATTATTGTGTTTACTGCTCAAAGGATCATTTCCAAGGAGTATAGTAAATACTGTTAGAGATCTATCGGATGTTCACTGGGCTTGTTTTATATAAGCTCACTCTCAATTATTGCATGCTTACAGGTGTTGTTGAGCAAGACTACGGGTATGTGCCTCTTGAAGAGGAAAATGTGTCTTTCGTAGATGAGTCTTATGTGCAGGAGTCATTGCCATGAGATTGTTTGTAGTTGATGTATTATGATGTATTATAAACCTACTTTAACTTAAAGACTTAAGTATGATGGTTTAGTAGTCTTTCTTTTGATCATGTTTAAATTATTAAGTTGGTTTATAATCTATTTTAAAATATATGTATAGCCTATGTACTAAGTTGGAACGAAGGCGTATTGTCACGCCCCAACTCGACCCTTCCTACGATCAGTCAGGATGCAACGGAATTTTGGTAGTATAACGACAATAATTAGGACACCGAGGCTCTAAACCAACCTCTTCAAAACTCATACAACCAACTCCACAACAATTCAACAATTAAACAGCACAACCACGATATACAATAAACATTCTTTTATCATTGTATCCATAGGTTATACGCCTCCGTTCCAATATCATACATTTACTATATAACATACATTCCCAAAATAGATTATAACCAACTTAGTAAACTAATCATGTTCAAAATAAAGACAACTAAATCAACATACATACATCTTTATATTAAGATAGGTTATACAATACATTGTTTTACAACAACTAAGATAATCTCATGGAAATGACCCCTGCACATAAGACTCATCCACATATGGCACATTTCCCTCTTCAAGAGGCACGTACCCGTAGTCAGGCTCAGTAACACCTGCATGCATGCATGCAATAATAGAGAGTGAGCTTATATAAAACAAGCCCAGTGAGGATCCGATAGATCTCTAATAGTATTTACTATACTCCTTGAAAATCATCATTTGAGTAGTAAACACACAAGGAACATTGATATCATTATAAATGCAACAACAGCAATAACTGTAAACACACAATAAGGATACGATACATTTGCTGATGAAGCTCCATACACCAATTCAATGCTCATCAACTCCTCCAAACTCAATGGCACAATTCTAAGGTACCTTGACCTAGACCCATACCCCATGGCCTCTCTGTCCATGTGAGATAGGGATTAGCCATGACAACTGTGCCCGCAGCCTAGGATGCCTCCCGAGGTGACACAACATTATCATAACTCACAACAATGGGACTCAATTCGAGAAGTCAACAATATTGGTTGCCCGACTCCCGACTCATAACAACAATAATAATCAGTTAACAATGTAACACCCCGGATTAACCCCGAGCGTGCTCCTCACGGTTTTGTAACAACAATCAATAATCAATAATCAATTAATCCGCACTTCAACAATCAAATAAACAACATTTAACAATCATCAACTATATAATCATGAAACAATTAAGTTAGATGACAAAGTAGGCCACCCATCTTAACATGCATTAGACACACAACCAAACCCTAATCTAACCATCAACAACTCATAGTTCAATCACTCAAACACCACCCGATCATCTAAAGGCATATAACAATATTTTAAAGAAAGACAACTTAAACTTCTAATAATCATATCTTACATTCTACTAATCCAAACAACTCCAAACCAGTTTCTATCACTCACCCATTCAACCAACTACATCCGCCCTCTCGAAAACCAACCAAAACACATCCAAATTAAGCCCAACTACCCTAAAACCCTAACGCATCAAGGCTGAAATTTCTGGACTTTTACACCAACATCACAATCGAAAATCCGGCATTACAACAGCGCTACCACGTAATTAACAAACTTTTACAAATCAACGGCAATCGATTCCAACCACTACAACTCAAAATAATCAACAAATAGCCAAACTATCAACTTTAAATACCCAAAAATAAAAATTTATGCTACAACGGTTCAAATCTCATAAGAATACATATAATCAATCCTTAGCATGCACTAAGCAATAATATAACTTCAAATTAACATTCTAACGGTTCAATATTCAATTATACACAAAAATACAAAAGATGACTTTTGAGATCTAGAATTTTTCTCTTACCTTTGATGTTTTTTGATGCTAGGAAAGTGTAGAATGCAAGCCCAACAAGTGAAATCCAACTCGGCTTAAGCAAATTCGGACAAAATCTATGTTTTTTAGGCAAAATTTGCTTTGTAAAATAAGTTGAAAAACTCTCAAAAATGCCAAGGAACTCACGGCTGCAATGTGTGTGTGTGTGTTTGTGGGGTTTTTGTGCTGATTTTGTGTGTGTAGAGATTTTATAGCAAAAGTCAACAAAATGGAAAAAGTCAAAGTTGAAGCCTTTGTTAGTTTTTAGTATTTTTTAGTCTTTTAATTAGTTTTTCTTGACTATTTTGCTCAAAACATTAAATTGACACTTAGACTATTTTAAGTAGAATATTTTTAGGTGACAAGAAGTTTTACATTCAAACAATTCCACCCGATTCGGCTTAAAACTCGTTTTCTTACAAAAGAAAGTGTAAAAACCTTTAAAATTCCAAAATCGATTCCAAATCCGCAAAATACTATTCACTAAAATCGACGATAAAATTTCTAATTCCGTTTTTTATGAAAATTTCATGAATGCACACTTAGCATGTATTAAGAGTATTAGTCACAGAATTAACACATTCTAAGTCATATAGCACATAAACAGGTCAATTCATGCAAAACGAGGTAAAACACGTAAATCGAGATAAGATAGAAAAGTGGGGTTTCACATGTATAACTATGATTGGGTTGTTGAAGGAATGATTATTGTATAATATGGTTATGTTGTATATTGTTAATTTAATTGAGGAGTTGATTGTTGATTAGTTTGTGGAGTTAGTTGTATGATGTTGATAAGAGGTTGGTTTAGAGCCTCGGTGTCTTAATTACTGTCATTATACTACCGAAATTCCGTTGCGTCCTGACTGCTTGTAGGTGGGGTCGAGTTGGGGCGTGACAACCCGTTTTTCAAATCGATAGCTTTGCATAACATTTTTCTAAGGGCCATATCTCGGTCAATTCAACTCCGAATTGAGTTTCGTTTGATTCTAGATGTAATACCCAAGCCTGACCATACATTTACAATTATTTATTTCTTTCATTATTCTTGGACAACATGCCTTTGTGATTATTTGCTTGCCTTTAATTTATAGTTAATTGTCTCATTATTTAAGATCAGTTGGTATTATGATTAATAGTAACCTATTATTAGGTGTTCTTATAACATGAATTTATAAAATTAAACTTAGGAAATATATAAACCCTAGTATTTCAAACTAAACATTCGTTTCAATTCGAAGGAAAAAGATTAACTTGGAAAGTACAAGGGATAGTTTGAGTTAGAAATATTAAATTTAGCACTTTACATTTCATTTAGATTAAATAACTTGTGTTTGAGCGTGATTTAGATGTTTTGCTGGTTAAGTGACTTAGTTAAAATATGAGGAATGGTATTGGATTTAATCCTAGATGCCTTTGAAATGAAGTAGTTGGTGAAATGATATAGCCAATTATGTCAATTTGTTTTTTAAAGTGATTTAACCTGATAGTATTAGGTTCTTTATTTTACTTAGGATTAATATCTTACTAATGAATTGATTGGAAATATTAACTTTTAATAAGTTAATATAAGTTCTCCATTAAAATAAAAAGATTAGAATAGCATTCCAAAAATAATTCATTGTTTGTGGATAGGATTCATTAGTTAGAAATATTAGTTGAGTAGTTGACTTTGTAGAAAACAGTGGACAATTTGAAGATACTTGGATTTATGAATTAGTTAGTAATACAACTTAGAATAATATTACTTATAAAATAGAAAGTTTAATGTATCAATGAAAATATTAATCTTTAGGAAATGTATGTTACTGAACAATCTTAAATAAATTAAAAAAATTAGTAAGCTAAATACAGTGCTACAATCCTAATGAAGATGTGGATGTTGAAATATTATTAGAGTAATTTTAGATTATGGAAATGAGGGAACGAGACAAAAAGGAAATCTAGGATGATTAACTAATCAGTTTAATTCTATAAATAGGATACATAGATCTATAACATTTAGCTAGCAATGCTAATTTATACTAGGTTAGGATAATATCACTTTTTATTAGATAATATAGTTTTTCTGTTAGGGTATTACAGCAACCTTAATTTATAAAATAAAAAGGTTAGTATTACCTGCCTACTAATAAAATTAGAAATAATTTCCACTAAGAATGAAAGATAAATATGGCATTTTAGAATATAACTCATTAATTCTTAATAGGATTTATTAGTTGTTGACATCTGGTCTATACCTTAAGCTTAGTCATTGCCCCAAGTCACAGGATAATCCATCATCACACCTACTAAATGATTAACCTATCCACTAGAAGCTGCCACATAAACATATACTATATATTAGTCTTACCATTTTAGCCATCCAGGTGCCATTGTCATCTATCGCCACCACAAACCAAAAACATGCAAATCTCACTAAGCAACCAAACACTGAGATACATTAGTTACTCAACACCTTGCACTCTTGCATCATGTTTTGCCACGTAAATTAAGTTATCTTAGCTAACCAATTCATTTAACTTAACTATCCTAATAAGCAGCTATGCTTGCATGAGCTAAGAGTATACTCTTATGTCTGTCATCTAAACCCAATTGAATAAATGAGCTAGTTGTTTCACCACCGTAAGGTATTATTCTCTTAACACCAATTCGATATTATCAACAAGACACATGTACCTACTAAACTCCAATCCTTATCAACAACAAATCGTGGCAAGCAAAAGGAAAATGTGGCCGCCTAGTCTTTACCCTTAGCTGCCACTGAATCCTTCTAGCACCATTTTTAGCCTATTATCATATTTCAACACTAGAACCAATAAAACTTCAATAGGGATGCTATAAAAGGGCACTCCATCTTCGGCACTAACCACACACACAAAATGGATATAAATATAAGTTTAGTATCATAGAGAATTAGTGATTATAGTGTTGGTTTATTGAAGTTACGTGTGTATTCTATACCCTATTGAAAACTTTGGTAGCTTTGGCAAAGCAAGAAAACAAAACTACACCTAGCAATAATGATTCCACAGCTCCAAATAAGCCGAACTCAATATTGTCCTAAGTGCCCAGCCTTCTTCATAGCCGCCCCAAGCTTGTTATTCTTTTATCTCTACCGTCGGCCAAGCATTCTATAAAAGAAGTAGATCTACAAGCTTAGCTTAATATTTTGATTCATTAACTCGCCCCACCACCGAAAGCTTTTATCATCTCATACCACCGATCAAGCAAGCCACATCTTTCACATATACAATCAGTTTACATACCTATATATATAAACAGATTAGAAACACTTAATACTTTACATCCTCGATGGACCAAAGGAAGAAACACCGAAGGAGAGGCAGAAACTTAGCTAAAATCGGGTGAGGAGATTTAATAAAAAAATATCATCTTATATAACTTGTGTATATATGATACTATTTTAATTAGAAAGAGCTTGCACTAACGTGGTTATTGTTCATGCATGCATAACTACCAAATATTAGGCGCAATACATGTGAGAAAATTTTGGTAAAATGCACTTGTGTTTTGTTTATACATATATATGTATAATATTATGGTTGAACAGGTTGGTGTGTGTCTCTGTGTGTGTATTTAGAACTGCTTATAACAAATATAATAGAAAAGAAATTGATCAGGCAAGTAAATAAATAGCATACTAATATATATACATTTCATGGACTGTGATCCACCTTACCTGATTCTCGTGAGGAGATTTTATTAAAACAACATCTTATTTGTGCATATGTTTATATGACTACTGCTTAGTTATAATATGATTTATTATTCTAATGTTCTAGCTTGAGAAATATATCATGGTTGCTAGTATTCACTATTTGTTAAAAAGTGTTAATTGAATTAAAATTAATTTTGATAATGTATCGTTCTAAAGTTTGCTAGGAGTTAACTGCTATTGACTATTGTGAAATTTATCATTTTAGTAACAACAATGAGTCGAATTACCATATCAACCTTTACAAGATAATTTACAAGAAAGGATAATAGCTGGATTATTTGAGCTATCAAATGGTGAAGTTGTTTATCTATTGAATGTACTTGACCGGGGACAGCCTCTTTTGTTGTACCCTACTTATGTGCTATCAATTGTGTTCCTATCAACTGTGTGTTATGTGACAACTTGTACATGTTTGTATGCTACTTGTTGGGGGTTGCAACCTCAGGAATGATAGCGTTTCACGAATGCCGGGTGGCATAGGGCTTGCCGGTGCTCCCGTGACTATCGTGGTCCTATTCCATCTCCCGCTTGGCGATCTCCACCCTCGGGGAGTTGGGTCGTAGATTTCAGGTACAATCCGGAGTACCTTCTTAGGAGAGATAAGAAATTATGATCTTGATTCGGGGCTGGCCACCTTTGGAAGTGTTATCAAAACGTATCCTTTGCAACGTGATATGATTAAGTACTCTCGCTTGGCATTCTACCCTTGGAGAGAAAAATTGATTGTTTGTCTAAATGTCATTACTATTATTGATATGTGACTCGAATGTGATAATAATTTCTACTAGTTATCATATGTATCTTATGTGGATAGTTTATTAATGTCATTGCTTATATTACTCGCGGGTAGAAGGGTAGCTGCGCTGAAACCCTAGTTTGTACAATAGCCAGGTAGTTCTCAGGTCTCGAATAATGTAACACCCTTTGTACTGAGATTGTTATTGAATAGTTGGTTATTGTTAAAGATCTTTGTTCTTTACTTCTTGGAATGTTATACAAATTTATATTCATGAGACCACAACGACAGTAAACGCAGACTTTAACCTAATCTTGAGAAGGGTCAAGTTGGGGTCGTTACACTAGAACTAACTACTTTTGATAAGATTTAATTCTATATCAAAATCAGATTATTTGGAGTTCGGGAAAGTAGGAAAATTAATTGTTTAAGTTAGGCTAATGCTTGCGTTGAAGTTGTTTTATAGTTTCGTTCGTGTTTGCATTTTGTTGTCGTTTTGAGTGATTTTAAGGTATTCTTACACCCTCCTTTGGTATATGGCTATATTGAGCTCTTCTACATGGTATTAATATAGTCAAGCATGATGAGTATTGGTTTCATGATTATCTAAACAATGCACATATCACTACATGTTCGTATGAGGTCGCTACATGATTAATCGCTTGCATGATGAAGTAACTTTCCTTGTTATCCTTCACATTGTGTTTTATGAATTCTAAATGCAACATATTATAATTTTTTACATGTTTATACATTGGAATATGTTCAAGGTTATGTATATGCACATGATTGCACGATGTTCTATATGATCAAATGTTTGAAATACTTGTATATGTTTATATGAACGGAGGCAACCTACTTCTAAATATGTTCCTATTGTTATCAATGACGGGTGCGATGGTACCAAACTTTATGGGCATGGTAAAGTTCATTATCTCTGGGCAGCATCGGGCTACTAGTCGGTATCGACTACCATGGACCTCAGTGTATTTCCGGATAGCACCTAATATTGGTAAAAGGGGAAAATATTGATTGAATACTCGAGACTGGCCATCTCCAATAATGTTTACTGAACCGTATCATTTTTACTATTATGTGTATAGTTCCCTTGATGGTTCACTATCATGTTGATATCCACTTTTTGTTATTACACGTTACCACATGATATCTTTCTTGCTTAGGCCTACCTTAGCCTTGGAGAGTTTGGGTTGTATGTTTATCTTCATGTGTGACATTGCATTCCGTATAGTTAGCTTCTACATGTTATTCAAATGCTTATTATTATATGAAGCTCTTGCTTGCTTGTGTGCACGACATGGTTTTCTAAATGATTTTGGAATGGTAAATTGCTTGCGAAAATTCCCGTACCCATTATCCCTCACTAAGCTCGTTGTAGCTCACCCTTTTTCTTAATATCTCAGGTACAATTAAGCCTTCTTATTAATGGAAGCCTCGTTAACGAGATGATTTAGATTTTCTACCTTCATGTTCTATTTGCTCGCTCAGGGAGAATATTTTGTATATTTGACTATCTTGTTATCTTGTTCCTCCTTTTGGATTAGAACTTGTGTAGTTAATCGATTTATGACTCTTGGGGACTTAGTTGTACTAGAGGGATTACAAGCTGTAATTTGATGGATACGGGTTTGTAATTATGTATTTGGATTGTGGCTTTAACTCTTAGTGATGAAGTTTGTATAACAAGTATTGTTGAACTTATGTAACTTTTATAACTTGAATTTTAGTATTGGGTTATTTTACATAAGGTTGAGTTGTTTTATGGTTAATGGTGCCCAGGATTTTGTATTGTGCTTTAGCGAACTTAGGTGGAGTGATCTGCTTGAACCCGTGGCATCACGATCCCGAAATGTTAAGGTAAATGCAAGTTTGAATCTTATTCCGCTTTCATGGTATCAGAGTACGTATATTAGAGTTTAAAAATTGGGATCGTGACAAATATAGTGTTTATTCCTAAGCTAGTATTAGATAAATATGAATTTTCCTTTGTTGATAACTTTTGTAATATTCATTATAGTAATGAATGTGTTGGCAAGGGTATTTTGGTTAATGGTCTTTATTATCTTGTTCTGAACTTGGACCAACTTGTGAATCTTGTTTGCTCGACAAAATGACTAAGTCACCCTTTTTGGGAAAATGAATTAGATCTGCTAAATTGTTAAGATTAATACGTTCTGATGTATGCGGGCCTTTTAAGGAAACAACTCAAGGTTGTTACAATTACTTCATAACCTTTACTAATGGTTGTTCACGGTATAAATATGTGTACTTGATGAAGTACAAGTCTGAAGCTTTTGAAAAGTTCAAAGAGTTTAAGGTTGAAGTAGAAAATCAAACTGGGAAAAGTACTAAAATCTTACGATTTGATCATTGAGGTGAATACTTGAGTATCGAGTTTGAAAAGTATCTCAAATATTTTGGAATAATATCACAATTAATGCCACTTAGCATACCACAACTAAATGGGATTTCTAAGTGGAGAAATCGTACTTTGTTGGACATGGTACGATCGATGATTTATTATATTGATCTTCTCATTTCATTGTGGGGATATGTGCTCCTTACATCTATCTATTTATTGAATAGAGTTCCAACTAAATCGGTTCTTATTACACTGTATGAGATATGAGTTGATAGAAAGCCAAGTCTTAAGCATTTTAAGATTTGAGGATGTCCAGCTTTTGTCAAAAAGCTTAAAACAGACAAGTTGGAAACAAGGTCTGATAAAGGTAGATTTGTGGTATATTCTAAGGAAACTAAAGGATATTACTTTTACTTTCATAGTGATCAAAGAGTTTTGATTAGTAGAGATGTAGTCTTTCTTGAATCAGTTCATTCAAGAAAGAGGTGCAGGTAGAAAACTAGTCTTTGAGGAAGAGTCCTCTTGGCCACAAATCAACCTTGATCGAGACCATACCCCGATTCAACAAGACCCAGAACCTGTCATCATAGAAGTTCCTCATAGATCTAGTAAAGTATCTCATCCTCCTAAAAGATATGGGTATCTTCTTGAGGATGCACAAAAGTTGTTTGTGCTTGGAGATAGTGATCAAATTGATGATCCTACAACTTATAAGGAAACGATATGTGATATCGACTCCAAGAAGTGGCAAGAAGTAATGCGAGCAGAAATAGACTCTATTCTAACCAAGTCTAGACCTTGGTAGATCCACCTGAAGGTATTGTACCTATAAGGTGTAAATGGGTCTTCAAGATAAAGATTGGTGCTGATGGAAAGGCAGAGAGCTTTAACGTTATATCGTCAAAGACAAGGTGTTGACTATGATGAGACCTTTTCACCGATTACTATGCTTAAGACTATTTGTATCATGCTTGTTATTGTTGCATACTATGATTATGACATATGGCATATGGATGTCAAAACAACGTTCTTGAATAGATATATTGAGGAAGATATTTACATGGAACAACCTCGTGGTTTTGAAACCATAGAGAACAAAGTATACAAGCTTAAGAGATCCATCTATGGTCTTATGCAATCTTCTAGGAGTTTGAACATCCGATTTAATAATGAGATCAAAGAGTTTGGTTTCATTAGAAATGAAGATGAACCTTGTGTGTACAAGAAGGTTAGTGGGAGCACAACCACTTTCCTAATCTTGTATGTTGATAACATCCTTATCATAAGTAATGATACAGGAATGATGATGTCGAGTAAACTCTGGCTGAGTAAAGCATTCTCCATGAAAGATTTAGGAGATGTCACCTATATCTTGGGAATTCGTATCTATAGAGATAGAACAAAAAGATTAATTGGGTTATCTCAAAGATGTACATAGAGAAGATCCTGAAGAAACTCAAGATAGATAATTCTAAGAGGGGATTTTTGCCTATGAGACATGGAATCCATCTCTCGAAAGGGATGTCTCCAAAAACCTTCGAAGAAAGGCAACACATGGATAGAGTACCTTATACCTCAGCAATAGGTAGTCTTATGTATGTCATGCTATGTACGAGGCTTGATATTACATATGATGTAAGTGTTACAAGCAGATATCAGTCTGATCCAGGTGAGGGTTACTGGACTGTAGTAAAACATATCCTTAAGTACTTGAGAAGAACTAAGAATTTGGTTTTAGTTTATGTAGGCAGTGAACTCCGTATTGACGGATACATTGATTTAGATTTTCAATCTGATGTTGATGATAGAAAGTCTACATGAGGGTTCATATTTCTTTGCAATGGAGGTGCAGTAAGTTGGAAGAGATCCAAACAGCCAATAATTGCTGACTCCACTACATAAGCTGAGTACATTGCTTCATGTGATGCTGCAAAGGACGCAGTTTGGATTAAGAAGTTCATGAGCGAACTTGGAGTGGTTCCTTTTGTTGAGTTGTCCATACCTTTGTATTGCGACAATAATAGGGTTATTGCACAAGCTAAAGAACCAAGGTCTCACCAAAGATCCAAACACATTGAGAGGCGTTTTCATGTCAGTAAGGAGATCATAGCCCGAAAAAATATAATTCTACATAAAGTAGCTTCATTAGATAATATAGCTGACCCATTTACCAAAGCTATGAATCAGTCACAACTGGATCATCATCTTGAGAAGATAGGTATGAGATATCAGTGTATGATACACTAGTGTGTAGTGTGCAAGTGGGAGATTATTAGAGACATGCCCTAATGTTATAATTAGATTAATATATTTGGGCATTTTTATGTGTACTTGTTTCATATATATATAAATGGCATGTTTAATCATTCATATTCTCCTTCTTTCTTGTATGAATGAGTCCCTAGTATTTCCGTTAAAGAAATGTATTCTCAAGGAGTTAAAAATATGTGAGCACGTTTCTTTGGCATGAGAAATATTTAAAATGTTCATAGCCCTTAGATTATTTGAAAGGGACTTCAATTAATCAAGTATGGGCTATCACAATGGTTTGTTACCTTTGATTAATATGAGATATTAATGTAGAAGAATGGTAAGTCATATACCATACAAGCATGAGATGCTAATAACACACATGTGGCTGAGTATTAGTTGAATAATCACTGAACGTGACATGAATAACAAATCACATAGCATGGATTAATAATTTGTTATTCGTTGCGAAGCTGCATGTGATCCTTAGACTTGAGACAACACGGTTGTCATATGTATCGAGGTTTGGTGCTTGCTTTTGAATAATGTTTTTCTCGACCACGGGAAAGATACATTCACTTGTAGTATCATTCTTTCAACATATAGAATGGCAAGTGCTTGTCAAGAGAGAATCCATTACCACGGTTATTGAGGCAATATCCTATGCGATTCAATTTGGTAAATGAGGAAGTCGTTGGCCAAGGTGTGATTGATGGAAATGTGTTTTTCCATGGTAGTCATCTCTCATTTCACCACATTGAATCTAGGCATAGAATTGAGTCTATGAACTTAATTGATCCATGGTTCTTACTCAATTGGGACTACTAATGGAAGGATTGAATTGCACGGTAATCAACAACTAAATAGATTCATTACATGATTACTTCATTGCCTTATATATTGTCTTGATATGTTTTTAGACGTCACTCAAGACCTTAAGGGTGTTTCAAGAATTGGATGATAAATTCTTGAAACAAATCAAAAGCTTGATCGACATTAAAGGTGTTTGATGTTTCCTTAATGTTATTTGGCTATGAACCTAGAAAGTTACACCATATTAGCAATGAGATTAAGTCTTGCTTGGACTTTAATCATTTTCTCTAAACAATTATTAAGACTTAATAATTGAAGTCTCAACCATTAAAAGTTAATGGGGCAAATTTGTAAGATTGACAAAGTTTTGAGGTGTTTGGTGCAAGTAGCTAAAATATGATTTAATCTTATTGGTTGCCAACATCTAGACCAATAGGATTCTTGCATTCAACATCTAATCCTAGCCATTGATCTTCCAAGATCCAAGGTGTATTATTTGAACACATAGGTGGAAGACTTAATGGTTAAGTTTTCTTGCAGCTTGCGTTGACTAGACATAAAAGCTTAGCAAAAGAATATGTCAATTGTTGTCTATGTTGTTTGCTTGGTCAACCATCCATAGCAAGAGAGAGAATGCACTTTTTCTTTCTTCTTTGCTTCATATAGGCATACATACAAACACTTGACAAACTTAGTGTGACGGCCCAGACCCAACATATAGCATAACATACTTAATTGCATATAAATTGGTGACAATTTAAGTTTTATATGTGTGAATATGTTTATTTTAGAATTTAAGATTTAGCTAGTAGTTTCATTTTCTTTTATTTCTCTTATTTTTTTTTAAAGAGAACAATAATACTATTAATTTAAATAAAATATTTTAACTACTATTTAACATTTACTATGACGCCCGACTCTCAATGCATACATTTATCATTCATGTGCATATAAATTGTGCATTTACTTGTTTAAGTGCTTACTTGCCATAACATGCTATTAAATGCTTATTTGACATTTTGTGTGAAATTTCATATTTAATTGACTTCTAACAGTAAAATGGTGAATTAATTTATTTTAGAAAATGATCAACGTGCATTTAAACTATTTTCATAAAAGACTTTTAGTAAAACTTATATTTAAAGAGTTTTCTATTAAATTGAGACCGGACTAAAATTTTTATTATCTTATTTCCTGGATTTCATATTTTTTTTATTATTACTTAACTTATAATTAGCCTACATTCACAAAAAATATATTCATTGTATATGTGACGAGTGATTTACAAAAATATCTTGATATTATATGAATAGCAAAAATAATGTATTATTTTGGGTCTAAAGAATTTTTCTTGCATTTATTTTAAGACACCTAAACCCAAACCCATTTTACTCAAAAACCCAAACCCAATATCCAACCCATCAACCAATATAATCATCCTACACATATATATATATCGAACAAAACACAATAAACACTAAGAAAATGCTCAAAATAAGCCAAAAAATGCCTAAAATAAGCCAAAAACCCTTATTACAGGAATAGTGCTTTTCTTGCAAATTTTGCTCTTTGGATCTCTTCTAGCTTGTTTAGGGTGTGCTAATCCCTCACAAAGCTTCATCCTTACTTGCTCTACTTGGTTTTGGTGAGGGATTTTACAAAAAAAAAATTGCATTTTATTTGCTATTGTAGTTTATGTTCAAAATTGATATTGTTATATATGCTTCCTATTATTCAATTTGAAGCTTTATATCATGCCTATAGGACTAGGAGAAGACACTTATATGGTTGTTTCATGTGTTTATGAATTGTATGTATGAAATCATTTTTGTAAAGTCTTAAATTGGCACTATTCATGCAGACCCATGAAATATTGCTCCAAATCTTAATCTAATGTTAGATATTTGGTGTTGGGTTGCTAAAACGGCCTAACATTAAAATTTATCGAATTCTGAGAACGTTGATTTTCATGGCCCTTTGTATGCGCACGTTAGAATTGATGCAAGCAGAGCCTTTAAAACTAGTTTAATGCTTGGTTAGGGTGCCATAAATATAGTAGAGAATAGTTAGATGCTTTGATTAACTAAAACTTGATGAAAACTAGTTTTGGTTTGTTGAGCTTAAAGGGGAAAATGGGGTTATAGCCTTTGTTCTTAGTTTTAGCTTGCTTGTTGTGCTACACTTGTTGTAGAGATTAGGAATACATGTTAGATGGATAAAATAAGGTGGACGTGGCATGTGCGTGTGTTGAGAACTAAAGTGGTTATATGAGATTAGTGAAGTTAGATTTGAAGTTTGTTATCTTCTGTGAAATTTAGAACCTAAATTGTAAGCATTTGAAAAGCGTTTTGTTGGAATTTATGTGAATTAGTTGAGCTTATTGCATGATTAGCTATTTGAGTTATTATAATTGTTATATTGTCTATTGGTTGAGTTGTAAATGGTAAATTAGGTGTATAAGCATGATAATGATTCTTAGGTCATACTTATAGTTAGATTATGTTTACATGTTAAGTGTGTTTGTATAGAATGTTTATCCTTTGGGTGAGGTCTTATGAGTTGAGTTACATTATTATTTTGCTAAGGGTGGATTGAATATGCTTCTAACTTGATGTGATGCTATTGTTGAATGTCTCCAAGCATGTCATCTAGTTAAATAATAATTGAGTAGAGAAAAGTTGGGTGTCTTGTAATTGTAATTAATTACTTGTCATCTATTGAATTGAAAATATTATGTCGATTCTTGTTAATGCTTATTAGTTGATAAGAATTACTTGTAACTCATGAATATCAAGTAAAGTAAGTCATATTACATTAATATGATCAAGCTAGGATTGCATATTTGAGCTAATTCAAGGTGATTTGAAGTAAATAGAAGCCATTTTTGCATCTTGAGCTTGGTAAAGGTGAGGGACTTCATCCTGTGGTACATTTAGTTTATTTACTTGTTCAAAGATTTCATGATTTAACCAAGTTACTTGAATCGTGTTTTTACTTGATCATTTAGTAAAGTAGATTTGGAACCTTTTGTCTTGTGTGAAGAATATGATCTATTTAGTAAGTATTGGAATAGTATTTTGATGCATATCTTGTGAATTACTTGAATTAGTTGCAGGAGTAATTGTTTACATTGTTATAATTGCTTTATTTGATTATCAAATGTGTTATATGTTATATATGGGGTGAGGCTAGCCTACTTTGCTACCTCCCTACTTGATTCGGTCTTGGTATCTCATGATTCGTGATTCATTATTTGGGGTTGCGCAACCTTTTCGGACATGATAGTATCGAGAAACTTCGGGCAACATCGAGTTGTCGGTCTAGCTCGACTACCATGGTGCCTATTCCTTTTCTCGCTGAGTATACTTCAATAACCTAGAGGTGATGTGATGCCCGAGATATTCATCATAATCACGATTAACCGTTGCATATCTTTTGTGCATTTCTGTGTGCATTTTAATATGCATTTCTTTACTTTAAATGTGGTTACTATTTATAAGGTAAATTGACTGTTTAAATTGTTCAAACTAATATTTTTCCTAGGATATATAACATATAAAAAGAATGGGAAAAATGGAATTTTATGCATTTGACCTCGGGAGAGCATGTTTAGAAAATAATTTTTGTACCATATGAATAGTGAAACATAGTATAACATTGATTTTGGCTAGTTAGAATTTGATTGCATTTGGATTTGAATTAACTTGTTCTTGCATCTAAATAAGCCTAATTAAACTAACTACACCAAATATATACCTTACAGATTATACCTACACAACACATAAACATCAAAACAAAGCAAAAAAATGACCCTTGTGTCCCTCCCAAACCCGGTGGCAATAGGAGCAAGAAAGAAAGGAAATTTCATCTTCAATCTTCCATTGTGAGCTCAACCAAGATTTTGTGAGGTGGATTCAAACTCTCCTAGGTCTTCTTCTAGCATCTTTAGGAGCTTTTGGTGAGGGAGATTTCATTTATATGCATTTTAAAATTTTTGACTCTTTATGAAAATTTTAGATTTGTCATTAATTGCTTATGTAATGCTTAAATATTGTGTAATACCTCTTATACATGCTATGTAGACCTTGTTTGCTTAGTTTATTGGCTTGTTTCATGGTTTAATGCAAAGGTTGAATTGTAGAAGATAATGAATAGTGTCATTTCCAGGGTTTTGCAAAAATTGGCTTATAAGATTGAATTGATGCAATCTGTAGGTACTTTAGGTGTTAGTGAACGTAGATTAGCAAGTGTTTGTGATTGGTTTAACCGAAACTTGTGTAAAAATGCAAAATTAGCAAAATTTAAAAAGAGGTTTCGTATGAAAAGTGAATTCGGGTGCGTTTGGACGTTATAGGTAGTTTTTATTAGTTGAGTGGATGCTAAATGTGCTTTTATGGCACCAAATTGGGGGTTAATTTGGGTACTTGTACTTCAAATGCACTAAGTGGACTTTCAGGCTTTTGTTGGGAAAGTGAGGTTTTGTGCCATAGAATCGTGCCTTAACGTGTCTAGGAATGTGTAGTGAAGTCGGTTTCCAAATCCCGTAACTTGTTTGGTTGTAATTGCTTTTAGAAGTTAGAGCTTGAATAGTGTTTTGGTAGTTTTCTTGCATTGAGCTAGTAATGCCTTCTTAGCTATTGTTCTTGTTGTTATATTTGGCTATGAATGACATCCATGAGATTTCTTGTGATAAATATGTGTTCTATTACATGCTAGGTGGATCCATTGAGCCCAGATTTGCGTCTTGGAGCTTGGTGGAGGTGAGAGATACATCATACTTGTCATCTTAATTGATTTATTGCTTTTTTATTATGATAGATTATTGTGTAGTTATTGAGTTATTGCTTATTTACTTTAATTGTATTGTAAGGACCCAAATCCCGAGCATTAGTAAATTACTTAGGCTGGTGTTTGTATTACTTATATTGGGAATTAAATTAAAATTAGAAACATATCAAACTAAGTATTCGTTTCAATTAAAAGAAAAGATTAACTTGGGTAGTACATTTGAATTATTTTAGTACAAATATAGAAATATTAAATTTGGTACATTACTTGTTTTTATAACTTATATAGTATTAGAGCCTAGTTAAGTTTGGTTCATTATCTTAGGATGAGATAGGTTATAGTTAGGATGTTAGTAATTGAATAGATTATACTTAGATTTATTATTAGATAAAGTAGTTATGCTAATAGGATAATGCCTTACAAACTTTCATTTGACTAATGTAGCCTATAATAATTTTGAAATTATATGGTCACAGAATATTAAGTGTAACAAACTTAACTTGTGAAATAAAAGTAGAGAACTAGGATATTATGTGAGTAGTTTAAACTTATAGAGTATGATAGGTTATTTGAGGATACTCAGATTTATAACTAGGTAATTCAATAAAAATATTGGTACTTAAGGAAAAAAAATACTTCGGTTAAAGTTGTTACGAAATGCTAGGAAGTATTAAACTAAAACACCAATAGATAGTTAGATAAAGATATAAGAAATTAATATAGTGGGTGTTAAAATATTAGATAAATGTGAGAGTTTTGAAGTGTAGAGCAAAACCAGGTGTTGGAGAGTGGAAATAATGAATTGTAAGATTTAATATAATGTTGTAATAATATCTAGTGTGTAGATAGAAAAAAAAAAACATTTTTAACTTGGTGATTAAATGCTAGTATTATAATTTAAATAAAATAATAAAATAAAATGTAGTGTCAAGTTCTTAATAGGACTTATCAGCTATTAATAAATTCCTGGAACTAATTATTTCCTAAGACTAAGTTATAGCCAAACTTGCCAAGTTTTATAATGTCGTCTATAGCTACCTACCAAGGTATTAAAATATCATCATCAAGTTAAACTATCCTAGTGAGCAACTTGCTAGTACCTTCCAAATAACACTAATATTATAGGCATACTGTCACGCCCCAACTCGACCCTACCTACAATTAGTCAGGATGTAATGGAATGTCAGCTATATAACGTATGTGACATGGACAATAGGACTCTATCCAATCTTTTTAAAACATAACACAACCAACTCTAAGTTCAGCAACAACTCCAACATCCATCCAACAAATACAAAGCCATTCATTTAACATACATACGACATTCCAACATAAGACATAAGCCTCCATTTCAACAACATACCACAAGCTATACTATCCATTTGCAAAATAGATTATAAACTAGTCTAGCACCCTAATCATATTCAAAAGGAAGACTACTAAACTAGTGTTATATAAGCCATTATCTTTGAGTAAGTTATACAATACAACATACTATAAAAGCTAAGACAAAAACACGGAGCATTCCAACATAACTCATGGATAAGACTCCGGCACATAAGACTCCTCCATAGAAGGCACATACTCAGCTTCCTGAGGAACATACCCGGTATCCTACTCAACTACACCTGATGACAATAAACGAATGAGGGTGAGCTTATATATAACAAAGTTCAGTGAGGATTTGAAAGATGTTTTGAAATCATTTTCTTTACCACTTGGAAAATCATCCTATGAGCAATAACGCACATTAAACATCATTAACATCAACATTACATTTCAAGCCATATAAATAACCATTCAATTGTGAAAGGATACTCTAGTTAATGTAGCTTCATATGCCATCACGATCACAATTAACCACATAAGCCCATTGATATACTCCGGAAGTACCCCATTCGAGACCCCCACTCCATGGCATCTCCACACATTCGAGATAGAGGATAACACATGATAGTCATGTCGTTATCAACTCGACAGCCCGATACTGCCCGAGATGTGGCACACACTATCATGACTCACAACAATAACTTTAAACATTTTATTTTCTGAGAAGACAACAAAGTAGGTTGTCTTCTAGTACAACAATAGCCATCAATCAGTTAACAACATTCAAAATAACATAACATCAAGTAAACAACTAAAAAACTAAGTTAACTAAGTTAGATGACAAAGTAGGCCACCCAACTTAACATACATTTGAACATGCATTTAATCCCGAACCTAATCAACAACTCAAACACTACCCAAAGAACCAAATACAACATTTCAACATTTTAAAAAAAGATTACACTAAATTCTAAAAGTCATAACTTACAATCTACTAATCAAACAACCCCCAAACCTTTTCATATCACTCCACCATACGTGCAACTACATTAATCCCCTCAGAAACCAACCATGAACCATCTAAAACAAGCCCAACAACCCTAATTTTGCAATGCACAATGGCTAAATTTTCTGGACTTTTGCCACGACATCCAAATCAAAAATTCGGCATTACAACATTACTACACCACAATTAACAAACTTTTAGAAGCAACAACCAATCAATTTCAACCACTACAACAACAGTTATTCAACAATGAACCAATAACCCAATTTTAATACCCGAAAATTGGAAATACATTCTACTACCGTTCAAAACAGCTATAAATACATATAAACGATCCTTGCAAACTACTGAGCAATAATCTAAAGGCAATTTAACGGAATATCGGATAAAAATGCAAAAATAGAAATTTGACATAAAATAGCATTTCTAGATCTATAATTTTTATCTCACATTTGATGCAAACTAAGGCTAGAAATAGGTAGAATGGATTCCCAACAAGCAAAATCAAGCTTTGAATGAAGTGATTTGGCCTTGAAATGAAGTTTTTATATGAAAAATGCTTTGAAAAATCTTGAAAATTTCTTTCTTTCTCTCCCTATGGTGTTTCGGCCATGTGTGTGTTGATGAGTGTATTTTTGTGTTGTTTTAGTGTGTGTTGGTGATTAAATAGCATAAGCCAACAAAAAATGAAAAAGTCAAAGTTAATTACCTGGTCTTTTAATTTGTATTTTTAGACTATTTTGCTCAAAACAAGTAAACTACAATATTTACTATATTTAGTAGACTAAATTTAGGTGACAACAATTTTCATATGCATACACATACACACCGCTCGGGTAAAAAACTCAATTTTTGCAAAAAAAAATGTGTTTTTGCCTTTTAAATTCCTAATCCGATTTAAAATTCATTTTAATTAAACACGGGTCTATTAATATCCGAGGACTAGATTTTCAAACACTAAAAAGACCAGTTTCAAAATTTTAGTGGACGTATTTCAAAAATACTATTCACAAAACTCAACGATAAAATTTTCAGTGTCGATTTTTATGAAAATTTCATGTATGCTCGCATAGCATGTAATAGGAATAAAAATCACAAAATTAGCACATTATAACTCAAATAACACATATACAGATCAAAACACACAATTTCACGCATAGATGAAATCTAGAATTTCACACATACAACTAGTCCTAGCAAAGCCACAACAACAAGTTAGAAGGCTTAAGATGAAACCATAAGACTTTGCATGCATGATGTGGTGCTTTCACAGTGAGCCATGATGAAGCAGTCTGCTAGGAGTATGCCAATTCCACATGCTTGTCACCCAAACGCCATCGTCGCCTACCAACTAACATGCGAAGCTACGAATGACTCCTTGTTTCACTTTGCTACCTTATCAGCTTAGTCTACTACCAATACGGCCACGTATATGAGTTATTCTACCTTAGCCTTGCATCATGCGAACACTTCCTCAACAACGCATAGCCTAGATCACTATTGAATTAGAATCATGAAAGCCACCTAACAACTAGCTTGCATTAGGCACCACTCCACCGCTTGGAACCAAGCCACCACATCTACAGTCTATTACACCATTTCAATCATTATTCACCTATTATTAGAATTATCATGGCTGCCCAAGGAAATCAATTTCTACCTATGGTTAGTGTGTAATTAGTGTCGAGCAAGCAGCTAAACTAAGTGATAAATCAGCACGTCATAAGCCTAACCAAAGTTCCTATATAAAGACATCATGCATTCGGAAATTAGGACACCTGCACATTAGTATTACATATGAAAGGAAAAGAAAATTAGAAGTGGTAGTATTGATTTCTTGAGGGTTACGTATAGTCCCTGTTGAAACATTGGTTTTATAGTTTTTGTTGTAGTATTTAAGCTTAGTAAAACAAAAGAAATATTATTATCAACTCGCTGCTCGACACCTCACCACCTCACCATCTATACATTAAACCTTACTACCTCTATGACTCAGCTAGGATTGCTATATAAAGACATGAAACAATAGGAGAACACACAAACATATATATTTCGATTAGCAAAAGCCACGACTTTAGCAAATGGTTAGGCTGTAATGTAGTAGAGCCGATCCTTTCATTAGTTTAGTGATTATGTTAGCTCTAATTTTATTTAGTAGTTAAGAATAAAGCAAAGAAATAAGGAAAAGAAAACAAAAGAGCAGAAGCAAAGAAAAGAAATAAAAGGAATAGAGAGCAATTCGATAGAGAAGGAAAAAGAAGGAATCGATTAAAGAGCTAGTTGGCATTTGGAGAAATCAGTAAGCTTTCTCTTGCAGGTTCTATCTAGTAGGTGAGGAGAATTTGATATAAAAACATTTTTGTTTCTTATATTCGCTATATAGTAAGTTGGTATATATGGAACTATTATAATATACTATACCTGTAAATGAGATTACGGATAATGCATGAGAACGTATGTTTTAATATGCCGCTTGTAACATTCACGTGAAGAAACAACTATTACTTTTGACTTATGGAATTAACAATAGGTCCTAGGAGTAATGTCAACAATAGGATCCATTGTTAAGAGCCAAAGATAAAGGATCAGCTATAGCTACATAATAAGTGAAATGTTGTAGTATTCTAATCTTATATTTGGGTGTCAGCTTAGATAATTAAAGGTAACTTGAATTTCATAACTAGAATATGATCCATTGTGGCTGAAGTTTTTATGGCTATAATACTGTTAAGCTTAAAGGGAGTGGATATCGGATGTTGAGTTAGTCAGGTAATCTAAATAATGAATGTTACTAGTATATTAATTGGAAATTTAGAAGCTTAAAGGTTAAACAAATTATTATTATCGGCCTAGGTAAGTTTAAATTTTAAATTGAATACTATCAATAATATTAATGATTGAGTTGAAATTTCAAATTAACCAAATCAAGTTACTACTTTAAGATCTTTAGGATTAAATTCCAAATAAAAGTTTAGCTTCATCTGATTAGTGTCAGGGAGACATTTAAACTATTTAACTAGCTAGGGTTACTGAATCTTATTAACACTTGAGTTTATACTTTTACTTTAGTTATCTCTTGAGTTTTCATTAAACATTTTAGGTGACGATAATGAGTTAAATTACAAAGACGAGTTACTCAAATGCTTTCAATTATGTGTTATAGCATTACTTAAATTACTTGAATTCCCAGAAAATCGATATACATGACCAAGGACAACCTCTTTTGTTATTCTCCACTTACGTGTTTATCGAGTTATATGTTGTGAATTGCAAAGGTGTGTTATGTGACTACTTGTGTGACGCCCGGCTCCCAGTGCATGCATTTATCATTCATGTGCATTTATATGCGCAACTATTTGCTTAAATGTCTACTTTTCCTATAAAATGCTATTAAGTATTTATTTGCTCTCTATATGCTAAAATTTGTTAAATTACTTTGAAATATCAAAATGTTGAATTTATTTACTTTAGTAAATAATAAATGAGTATTCAAATTATTTTCATCATAGGCTTTTTAATAAAACTTGCATTTAAAGAGTTTTCTATTAAATTGAGCCTAGACTAAAAAAATTATTATCTTATTTTCCGGATCTCATATTTTTCTATTATTACTTAACTAATAATTAGCCTACGTTCACAAAAATTATATTTATTGCATATGTGACGAGTGATTTGCAAATATATCTTGATATTATATGAATAGTAAAACTATGTATTATTTTGGACTTAAAAAAGTTTTCTTACATTTATTCTAATACACCTAATCTCAAACCCATTTTAACCCACAACCCAAACCCAATATTCAACCCATCAACCCATATAATCATCCTACACATATATATACTAAACAAATCACAATAAACCACAAAAAATTACTCAAATAAGCCAAAAATCAGCCAAAAAACCCTATTACGGGAATAGTAATTTTCTTGCAAATTTTGCTCAATTTGATCTTCCAAGCCCTTCCAAAGGATTCCAAGCCATCAAAAAGCTTCTCCCTTGCTCCTACATCTCTAGTTTGGTGAGGGATTTAGCATTTTTGTACATTTTTAATGTTTATGTCATAACTTTAAATTTCTAGATTTGTCAATATTAGCCAATGAAATAGTCAAATATGATCATAAATGTTTTCTACATGCTATAGAGATGTGTTTTTGTTAGTTTTATGGTTTGGTTTTAGAGCTTTAGCAAAGGGTGAGTTGGAGAAGATGATGAATAGTGCTTTTCTATGAGTTTTTTTTTTTATAAAATGTGCTATTAAGATTGATTTAATGCTTCCTATAGGTGCTAAAGATGTTAACTAACATAAAAATGTGATTGTATAACCTTAGATTGCTTAAAACTTGGGAAAATGCTAAAAATAGTTCGGTTTATAAAGGGATTTCGGGGTAAAAGTGAATCCAGGTTGATTTGATCGGTATATCTAGTGTTCTTAGGGTATATAGGTGTTAGATGTGCTTTTCTAATGCTTATTTGAACATCGGTTAGGGTATGTGTAGTTCAAATACATAAATGGGTAAATCGGTGTTTTGCATGAAACGAGAGCTATCGGGTGGACTTAAGGATTTAAAGGGTGCCATAATGTGAGGGTTGGAGGGTAGGATAGTTCGTTTATGAATTGAGAATCTTTTCTTCCGGTTAGAAGCTAAATAGCCTATGTTAACAAAGGAGAAAAAGGGGATTTTGAGGCTTTTTAGCACTTATATTGCCTTGTAGTGGTTTATAGTATGCTTAAATGTAGTCCTAAGGTTTATGTGAGTTTTTGGTAAGGTTCCGTGAAAGATTATGATTTATATCTCTTTATGCTCAATCGGTTATTATAATGTTATTGCTTGTAATTCATTGATTTTTTAGAGCGACCTACTTTATTGTCCCTTATTTATTATTTTGTTTCATATCGCTTCATATTTTTTGTCATATTTTCATTGTCTTTAAGTGCATTGCATAGTAGTTGCGCAACCATAGTGTCAAGGGCGGATGTATTGGATATCGGCTGTGCGGCAGTGGGCTTGCCAGTGGATATTCGATCTCCGTGTTCAAGTCCCTCACTCGCCTGGTCTAGAGATTGCCAGGGCGTGTTTGTGAAATCCCAGATTTCACCTTTGCATAGAATTGCATGTTTTGACCTGTTTTTGTGTTATATGAGTTAGAATGCGCTAATTCTGTGATTTATATTCCTATTACATGCTATGTGTGCATTCATGAAATTTTCATCAAAATCGGCATCAAAAATTTTATTGTCGATTTTTGTGAATAGTGTTTTGAACGCACGTCCGCTAAAATTTTTACACGGGTGTTTTAAATGTCTTAAAACCTAGTCCTCGAATATTATTAGACCCGTGTCTAATTAAAACGTATTTTAAATCAGAGTAGGAATTTTAAAGGTTTTTACATATTCTTTTGCAAGAATCGAGTTTTAAGTCGAGTCGGGTGTAACTATGTGCATATAGAAATTTTTGTCAACTAAAATAAACTACCTAAAAATAGTCCAAGTATTAAATGCATGTTTGTAAGCAAAATAGTCAAGAAAAACAATTAAAAGACTACAAATACTAATTAAAAGACTAGAAAACTAACTTTGACTTTTTGTATTTTGTTGACTTGAGCTATTATATCACCAACACATATTAAAAACAAAGCAAACACACTCACAAACACACACAAGGGGCCAAAACTCCATAGCCATTTTTGGGATATTTTTCAACTATTTTTCAAAGCAAATTTTCTATAAAAAAAACTCATTTGAAGTCTAAACTTCTTCATCCAAGGCTTGATTTCACTTGTTGGGCATCCATTCTACATCTTTCTAGCATCATACAACATCAAAGGTAAGAGAAAAATTCTAGATCTCAAAATGCTATTTTATGTCATTTTCATATAATTAAATTTTTACCCGATGAAATGTTAAATTGTTGTTAGATTGTTGCTCAGTAGATTCCAAGGATCGTTTATGTGCGTTTATATAAGTTTTGAACGGTAGTAGCATGTATTTCTATTTTTCCGGGTATTAAAGTTGAGTTATAGCTTCAATGTTGAATAATTGTTGTTGTGGTGGTTGGAATTGATTGCTTATAGCATCTAAAAGTTTGTTAATTGCGGGGTAGTAATGTTGTAATGCCGAATTTTTGATTGGAATGTTGTAGCAAAATCCCAAAAAATTCAGCCAAGTGCATTTCCAAAATTAGGGTTGTTGGGCTTGTTTCGGATGGCTTTTGGTTGGTTTTCGATGGGGTAAATGTAGATGCATATGTGGGTGAGTGATAGGGAGTGGTTTGGAGGTTATCGGGTTAGTAGATTGTGAATTATGACTTTTAGAAGTTTGTATAGTCTTTCTTTAATATGTTGAAATGTTGTCTTTAATTGTTTGGGTAGTGTTTGGGTAGTTGATTTTGGATTGTTGTTGATAGAGATAGGGGTTGAATATCGGTTTAAATGTGTGTTGAGTTGGGTGACCTATTTTGTCATCTAACCTATTTGTTTCAGAATTGTATAGTTGTTGGTCGTTAAATGTTGTTAATTGATTGTTGAACTATGGTTTAATTGATTATTGATTATTGATTGTTGATACAAAACTATGAGGAGCACGCTCGGGGTTAATCCGGGGTGTAGCCAAAGCGGACATTATTTTTTTTTAGTAGTGTGCTCGGGGTTAATCCGGGGCGTTACATTGTTAATTGAATGTTGATTGTTGAGTTCGGGAATCGGGCACTTTCGTTGCTGATCTCCCGGTTTATTTATATAGAGTCAATTGCCATTGTTGTGAGCTTTGATAATGTTGTGTTACCTCGGGAGGCATCCTAGGCTGCAGGCACAGTTATCATGGCTACTCCTTATCTTGCATGGACGAAGAGGTCATAGGGTGTGGGTCTAGGTTAAGGTACCTCAGGATTGTGTCATTGGGTTTGGAGGAGTTGGTGAGCATTGAAATGGTGTATGGAGCTTCATCAATAAGTGTATCGTATCCTTATTGTGTGTTTACTGTTGTTAATATATATGTATTATTATCAATGTTAATTGCGTGTTGATGCTCATAGGTAATTTCCAAAGTGGTAAATTATATGTTTTCAAAGATCTACCGAATTCCTCACTGGGCTTGTTTTATATAAGCTCCCTCTCATTCGTTGTCTGCAATCAGGTGTTACTGAACAGGATTTCAGGTACGTGCCTCAGGAAGCTGAGAATGTGCCTTATGTGGATGAGTCCTATGTGCCAGAGTCTTATCCATGATATCTGAGCTGTAGTTCTCTTTTGTTATCTTGTATATTAAAACTAGTTGGTTTGTATTTACTTAGAAGTTTATGTTGTATAAGATGTTTTAAAGATAGTGGATTAAATGTTGCTTAGCAGTCATGTTTTGGAACATGATTAGGTTGCTAGATTGGTTATAATCTATTTTGAAAATGTATGATATAACCTATGGATTAATGTTGGAATGGAAGCGTATAACTTATGAATGAACTGTTGTATGGTTGTTGAATATATATAGAAATGGTTGTGTTGTATGTTGATGCAAAAGTTGTGGAGTTGTTGTTGATATTTGGAGTTGGATGTATAAAGTTAAAAATGGTTGGTTTAGAGCCCTGATATTCATGTTATTGTCATTATATTACCGAAATTCCGTTGCATCCTGACTGAACGTAGGTAGGGTCGAGTTGGGGCGTGACATTTAGTGGTATCAGAGCGCATGTTAGCTGTCAGCTGGGGTATTCTCGGAATGTGGGTAGTGTTCTTATCATGAAAGTATATATGTATGAAGTGAAAGTAAAATGAAATATGTGTTAATATGATTAAGTGATTAGGTGATTAAGTGAATTATGTGATTATGTGATCAATTTGTTTATGTGACTAATATTTAAGTGACTTATGTGTTTTACGTGAGTTTTGTTGCCTATGTGCTATAAACTGTCTATGTGTTATAACATGTGCTAACTCTTTGATAGTAGAATAGCGGCTCGACCGAGAACACAGGGTAGGCTCCAAGGTGATGATGAGGCACCAGGTCAGGCAGTACCCGGCAAAAATCAGGGGTATGATCGTCTAGCAGTGGCTATGGACCGTATAACCGAGATCATAGCGGGTCAGGCACAGATATTGGCGGGGCAGGCTGCTCAGGCACAGGCTGTACAAACTCAGATGTTGAACACACAGGGTGGTTATCATGGGTGTAGTACATTAAAGGAATTTCTGGGTTATTATCCACCAAGATTCCAGAGCGAGTAGGATGATAGAAAGGTAGAGGCCCAAATCAACAAAATTGAGAAGATATTTGATCCTTTGGATTACACTAATAAGAGAAAAGTTACATTTGCGGTTTATTTGTTTGATGACGAGGCTGAAGAGTGGTGGCATACAATGAAATCTGGTTGGGAGGCACAAGGTACTCCTTATGTTTAGGATACCTTTCTTAGGGCGTTCCGGGCTAAGTATGTTCCAAGGATTATGCGGGAATGAAGATAGGCGGAGTTCCTGTCTTTGGTTCAAGGTGATGTTACAGTGGCCCAGTACGAGGCCAATTTTACCAGGCTGTCCGGTATGCACCGGAATTTGTAGCAGATCAGGAGCGTAAGAATCAGACGTTTGTTTTGGGATTGAGGCCAGAGATTCAGGATGCAATGGCCTGAATCAGTATGATGTGTTTTCAAAGGCCTTTGATGCAGCTTCTAGGTTGAAGAAGAGGAAAGGGGAGCAGATTGGTCCTAGTTAGCCTAGTAAGAGGCCATTTCAGCCGCAGGGTCAGCAAAGTGTGTATAGGCCTAATGCAGCAGGTTGGTCCTAGTTCTCTTTTGTTATCTTGTATATTAAAACTAGTTGGTTTGTATTTACTTAGAAGTTTATGTTGTATAAGATGTTTTAAAGATAGTGGATTAAATGTTGCTAGCTTAGCAGTCTTGTTTTTGGAACATGATTAGGTTGCTAAATTGGTTATAATCTATTTTGAAAATGTATGATATAGCCTATGGATTGATGTTGGAACAGAGGCGTATAACTTATGAATGAACTGTTGTATGGTTGTTGAATATATATAGAAATGGTTGTGTTGTATGTTGATGCAAAAGTTGTGGAGTTGTTGTTGATCTTTGGAGTTGGATGTATGAAGTTAAAAAGGGTTGATTTAGAGCCCTGGTATCCGTGTTACTGTCATTATACTGCCAAAATTCCGTTGCATCCTGACTGAGCGTAGGTGGGGTCGAGTTGGGGCGTGACAATGTTGGGTCGTAGGATTTTCGGGGTACATCCAGAGTACACCCGCTGGAGTATTTAGGGTTTATACCGGCACATTGATCGAGGTTCGTGGTTCGTGATTGAAGATCAAGTGAATTTTGGAGTGTTTGGGGTTAAAGTGAATCGTATCCTTTTAAATGTGTGGTATCTTATTGCTTTTGCGCATTTTAATTGCTTAAATTGCTTTAATTGAATGTAACTAATTGCATTGCACAAATCTCCTTATAAATGTTTCCTATATACTATTTCCTCTCCCCCCCCTTCCCCCTCATTGGTATACATGATTGTATACTCACTCCTCATTATCCACCTTTCAGGAAATGCTGTGTTAGCAGGAAAGTTCGTGATTACGTGATAGTTCGTGCTTGAAGAGTTGTTTTATGTGTTATATGGCTTGAATTATAAAAAAGTTGTAAAGTTGTTCTATTATGAGTTGTATGTATTCAATGAATAAAGAAATGTAATTTAAGTTTAATTAGATCATTAGAGTGGTATGATAACCTAGTTTATGTAATAGGTTAGTATTATTTAATTTCAAAGCATGAGCATGCTTATTTAAAGGAAAAGAGTTAGGATAGCCTTTGAATTTGGAAAATGTATAATTGTTTGTGTCTGTTTGTTGAGATCCAAGGCTCGAATGGCCTTGAGGAGTTGTTAAATGTGTTGAACATAGTACTGGTTCATTTATATTCTATTTGCAGGTTTTGGTTTGTCGTATAAACAGGGGCGACTCCGTCCATTTTTCCTGAATTTTGTGTCGGGGTTCAGATTTGGGTTAAGTATAGCATGTTTAATAGAATTTCTGATCTCGTGAGGAGTCGGGGTATTACAACTTGTGCATGTTTGTGTGCTACTTGGGGGTTGCAACCTTAGGTACGATAGCTGTCACGAACACCGGGCGGCATAGGACTTGTCGGTGCTCTCGTGACTATCGTAGTCCTATTTCCTCTCCCGCTTGACGATCTCCACCCTCGGGGAGTTGGGTCATTGTAATACCCCGATCCCTCTCGAGACCGGGAGTTCTATTAATCGATCTAATCACAACCCAAACCAAACCCGGGCAAAATTTTAGAGAAAGACGGACAGAGTCTCTCCTGTTTCTAGGCAATTTGCAAAACCTGTAATAGCATATAAATGGACCAACACCGTGTCCAACCATACAAAACTTCCTCAAGGCCATCCGAGCCTCGGTTCTCAACAATTTAAACTCAGCAAGTATACATACATTTCTAATTAAGAAAAACTAACCTATCTCTATTCATTCTTGACAAGTACATTCAACTAGACAATTAAACCATACAAAGCTACTGCATAAAATAAATTATCAAGCCATTCTAATTCTTTTCCATTGGACATTACAAACATGCATTGAAGTTAAGCTATGCTAACTGATTACATAACTAGCTTATCAATTTACCTCAACTATTTAGCTAATTTAAATTACATTTCTTTTGACAATAAATACAAACAACATATGAACATACATCTTTACAAACTTCGACACTCAAGCCACATAGGCACGCAAGACAACTCTTCAAGCAACGAACTTTCACGAAATCATAAACTTTCAGCTAACATGACATTTCCTGAAATGTGGTGATGAGGAGTGAGTATACACAACACGTATACTCAGTGAGGGCGAGACAGATATCGAATTGGAGAGAAAGAAAGTCGTGCAATTCAAATAAGACAGTTAAGCAATATAACTGAGAAGTAAGCAATCGAGCCAAACAATCAATATAAGCAATTACTGAAAGCATTAACACAACCATTCAAAGTTATACCACACTCTGAAGGCTATGGTTCACTCTTACGAGCAATATACCATTTCACGAGCGATACATCAATCTCGAGCTTGATGTTGACAATGATGACAATAAGCGCGCAACTACCTTATAACACCAGTTTGGAATATCCCGGGAGTAACCATCAATTCTACGACCCAAGTCTCCCTGGGAGGCAACCCAAGCGAGAAAAGGGAATAGCCACGGAGCTAGAGCAACCAACACTGGCAACCCGAGGCTACCCAGAAAGACCCATCACTCACGCGCGGGACACTATGCAATGCAAGACTCGATACAAGGCGATAAACGAGAGATAAACAAGATATCAAGCATTATTCAACAATTGTTAAACATTTCAATCAATAATCAACTCTAAAAAGCGTAATAAGCATTAACAAGCATTTGCAATCAAACAAGTAACAAGAAGAACACCAACTAACATTATCAAGCAATAACAAGTATTCTATAGGCATTATAAGCATTCTATAAACATTATAGACATTCTATAAGCAATATAAACATTCTATAAGCATTATAAACATTCTATAAGCAATATACTATGAAAACACACAAAATCCCAAAAATGTCCCCAACTTTCAAAACGCTACTACTTTCAAACGAGCCACGAGCTTTGGAAACCGACTTCACCAATCCTCCTAGGTCACCATAAGGCACGTCTAAAGACCTCGAAACCCTACTTTACCCTAGAATTCACGCAAAGTCCCGATTTCTCCCTATGCTCGTTTGAACTACAACTATACCAACCAAACACCCAACTAACGCCATAATCGCACCAAAAGTGCTTCCATAGCCTCCCGAAACAATGCCAACATGCAAAACGAGAAAACGCCAAACTCGACCTAAACGACCCCGACTTTCACTAAGCCGTTTTTCTCTATTTTTCCATTACACATTCCAATTAAACCACACATTTAGGCATTCTAGCATATCTAGCATCTTCCTACATAAACAGAACGCGTAACGGAGCAACTTCATCGAAACAGGGATTTACTATTCATAATTTACTATTCATTACACAATTTATATTTCAATTTCAATATTCAACAGCAGAAAATATTAAAAAGCTATAAATACATGTTCTACAATCAACAAGAAATATTCTTTGAGTATTAAAACGATTAAACTAACGATCTACACATAAAATTCAAAAATCAAGGTTTAGATACAAATATTTCAAATGCATAAATAACGATGAATCCCTCACCTTAGACGCTCCTAGACGCTAGGAAAACCTCGTAGGATGCCTCGGAAACCACCCCGTGCAAGCTCACGCAAAGATTTGATGATTTGATGTTGAATTATTTTTTTTTCTTCTCTCCCATTTTCGGCCAGCTGCCCACTATTTTCAGCTGGTTTTTTTTTTATTTTATGTGCTATATTGTGCTATTTTAAAAGATGACTTAAGTCCTCAAGTCAATGCTTGGTCAAACTACTTAAAAATTGGTCAATTAGGCTCATTTTAAGCATTTTAAGGCTAAAACAAGTAACATAAATCCAATTCTAGTTAAATACAACTTAAAACACTAAAATTAAAACACTAAATACTAGTTTTCACTATTTACTGAGGACTGGAAATCATTTCTTAACTATTTATCTCGATATGCAATGCAATTTGCGATAATAAAAGAATAACAATTAAATCTCAAAGAATTTAAGAAAATATATCATTTTTGAAAAGTATTATAGTTTAAAATTTACTCCGGCTCGGAGTTACTTTCCTCTTTTATTTGAAAACCGAGTGATTTTAATGCAAGACAACCAAAACCGATTATTAAAATAATCACAGCAATCAAGGTAATCAATATTCATCTAAATTAATTAATTTAACCATTTCTAGAACATTTTAAAGAATTATGAAGTCAATATTAAGATACAAATGAAAGTTAATATAACACGTAGTCAAATACAATTAAACCCTAACATTTAAGATGATACTTAATTAATCACAAAGTATAAATTCAATTACTATAATTATTAGAATAGATAATAATCTTTTAATTATTCAATACACAACTACTAAATGCTTCCAAGAGAAATATTAAAATAGTGTAAATTGATTGATTTAACTAATTAAACATTTAATCAAATGCAGTCACGTGCTATTAAATGCATGTCGGGTTCAGGTTATCACAGTCATAGATTTCAGGAACAATCTGGAGTACCCTCTTGGGAGAGATAAGAAGTTTTGATCTTGATTCGAGGCTCGCCACATCTAGAAGTGACATCGAAATGTATCCTTTTTATTATGTGAATAAGTACTCCCACTTGACGATCTCCACCCTTAGGGAAGAAAGTTGACTATGTATCTACATATCATTGTTGTTATTGATACGTGATTCAAATGTGATGGTGACCTCTATTGGTTATTATATGTTATTGTATCTTGTCGTTTACTATATGTGGATATTATCGTACGTGCATCGCATCATGTTTTTCAAAAGGGCCTGACCAGAAATGTTTTAAAACTCTTCTATTCTATCCCCACTGAGCTTCCCAAGAGCTCACCCTCTTTTCTTCCCCCATTACAGGTGAAGCTTAGCTTGAAATGAAAATGGACATTATGTACTAAAGTTGAATGATTTCGTGGGCGAAGCTCCTAGCCTGTTATGTTTTGATCCAAGTTGTAAAAGTTAAAGTTTGTTGTATTACGCTCGGGTAGAAGGGTAGCTGAGTTGAAACCCTAGTCTGTAAAGTAGTCGGGTAGTTCTAAGGTCTCGGATGATGTAACACCCTTTGTACCAAGATTATTGTTTAATGTTATTAAAGATCTTTATACTTTACTTCTTTTAATGTTGTAAAAAGTTATGTATAAAACCGCAGTAACAATAACTGAAGATTCTTACCTAATCTTGAGAAGGGTCGGGTTGGGGTCATTACATGTATTGTCTATGTGTCGTTTATGTGTCGACTAGAAGGTGTATTGTTATCTAGATTACAATTGCTTGTAAATTGTAATTCATGTGCGAGGGCAACCTACTTTGTTGTCCCTCATTTGTGTGTTTATTGACTTTTATGGTTATACTTTTTTATCGTTGCTTTATGTGGTTTCGTATCGATGGTTGCGCAACCTTACTATTCAAGATGGATGCGATGGGCCTCTCTGGGCGGCATCGGGCTTGCCAGGGTGGTTGCTCTAGCTCCGTACCCTAGTCCCTTACTCGCCTGGTATAGAATATGCCAGGGGGTATGGGTCGTAGGATCGGGTACATCTGGAGTACCCATTGGTGTAAAGGGATGTCGGCATATCGAGAACGAGTTCGTGGTTCATGGTTCGAGGGATTGGAGAGATAAGGGCTATCGATACCCTTTTTAAATGTGTGGTATTTTATAGTTAATTGCTTCTTTATTGTATAATTGACATCTTCTGTGATTAACTGTTGTACTGCACAAAAATATTTTTGAAAACCTTCCCTGATTAACTGTTTCCTTCCCTCACTAAGTATACATGTACTGTATACTCATCCCTCTTTCTAACACTTCCAGGTTTAGTACGAAGCAAAGTGAAGGCCTACAAGTTGTTTGGATTCCTGTGCATCGAAGCATTGTTTGCTCGTGATTGTGATAGTATAATTTGTAAAGTTGAAGTCTTGTATGTATTTGGTTCATTTTGTGAAGGATTGTAATAAATAGTTTAATGTTTGTCTGATGTGATAATTATAATAGTATGTAAGAAGTTAAAGCTTTACTTTATTGCTTAGTAGGTTGCATGCTAGCATGACTTGGATGGTTAGCGGACTTTAATTCATAAGAAAGTTAGATAGAGAATATTAGAGTGGTATGATAAGCGGTTCTAAAACACAGAAATTCAATAGATTTGACCTTGCATGCTTGTATGTCTTCAATGTTGGGTTCTAAGGCTCGGATGGCTTTGAGGAGTTTGTTGTGTGTGATGTTAGTGGAAGTTGTGAATTACGGAGAAGGTTGGACTTTGGTTTTGAGGTTTTAATTGTCTGTACAGGTTTTGGATTGTCCTATAAACAGGAAAGACTCCGTTCGTTTTCCATCTTTTTTTGTGCCTTGGGGTTTTGGATCGGGGCTCTAGTCTCGTGAGGGATTAGGGTGTTACAAGTGGTATCAGAGCTTAGTTAGCTCTCAGCCGGGACAAGGTCCTCGGTCTATTAGGTTGTGAACCTCGAGTGCGTACATGTGAAGTGAGTTTGAATGGGTATGTGCTTGCATGTGGGTTTGTGTTTACTTAAGCGGAAATGTGCTTTTATGTATTGGATTTAAGTAAAATAGAAAGATTTTTTGATATGAGTAACTATGCGATTATATGTGATTTGAATGATTCTACGTGGTGTGCTTATGTGAAATATGAAGAATGTGTTAGATGAACAAATATGTGACTATGTGTACTTCTATGTGGTATATTTGTTAATATTAATACCTTATATGTTTATCATTGCATGCATACATATTTTACCCCTTTAAACTGGTAAGAAATCTCTTCCCCTATAGAAAGATGGCCATCAATGGATCTTCCAGAGTTAAGGACCAATAAGAAAATGGGGCAGTTAGTCTGCCATCGGCAGGAGAACATGCAATATTAATCGTGGCAAATGCATCGACTAGATTGGCACACGCATTAGAACAACAAAATCAGTGTGACACTATGGTGTTGCCACCTAGGAATGAGAAGAGAAAAGCTGGAAATGAGGCGGGATCGAGTCAAAAATGTAAAATACCCCGTCAGCTTCAGAGATGCACTTTTTGCAATTGTAGGGGTCATATGTCATCAACTGTTGGAGAAGGACTGGCAGGTGTACGGGATGTGGCAGTGACCAACATAAGATCAGGGAGTGTACCAAGTTCAAGAGTGCTCGAAGACAGGCTTTTGGTCAGAGTAGTCAACCTAGAGATGTAATGATGACCCAACATCGTAGATTGGTCAATAGGGAGAACTTCACGGAACAAGTAAGGGCAAGAATGAATTGTTTTATCTCAATATAACTGTTATATACATGTGTGTTATACTTGGCTACATGGTATTGAAGCATCTAGAATCATTCATATGCATGACTCCTGACCAACAGGGAGATTTGATACAGTTGAGCTTCTTGAGGGATATTCACGTTGACATTCTTGTCGGGAGTTAATTGATGACAATGGTCCTTAGCAGCACGCCATCAGCAATACTACCTGGGAATCTCGAATGGGTTTATTTGGTATTAAATATGGAATACCTGTTTTATACTTAGTTTGGAAGAGTTCACATTTACAAAAGTGCAGCCAGTGTTCTTAACAAGGATTTTTATTTGGGTTTCTTGTTCGGAACTTCATATATAACATCTCCTTAGTATTCCTAGCGGGCAATTCTCAGTAATGTCTATATGTGGGGTTACTATCGGTTTGCTACTCAATTTTAGCTCCAGTATATATATATATACAGATTACCTATTGGTATTTTCTTGGCACTATTAAATGGCCTTCTCTTATGATATTGTATTCGGATTTCTATTTGGTATTTTCAAAGGGGCCTTTCTTTGGCTATCACACTCAAGATCTTATCGGTGAGATTCTTCTGGTATTCATACTGGACTTCTTGGTAATGTTAGTATAGGAATTCTTGCAATTATTCTAGGTATCTTGCTCCTTTGACACCAGGGCTGACTAGAGCTATTACAGTTACTGAGAGTTTCTTTTGAGCCTAAGAAATTGCGTGGATGCAATTTATTTAAGGGGGAGATGATGTGATGCCTTAGACATTCATCATAATCACGATTAACCGTTGCATATCTTCTGTGCATTTCTGTGTGCATTTTAATATGCATTTCTTTACTTTAAATGTGGTTACTATTCATAAGGTAAATCGACTGTTTAAATTTGTTCAAACTAATATTTTTCCTAGGATATATAACATATAAAAGGAATGGAAAAAATGAAAATTTATGCATTTGATCTCGAGAGAGCGTGTTTAGAAAATAATTCTTTTACCATATAAATAGTGAAACATAGTATAATATTGATTTTGGCTAGTTAGAATTTGATTGCATTTGGATTTGAATTAACTTGTTCTTGCATCTAAATAAGCCTAATTAAACTAACTACACCAAATATATGCCTAACAGATTATACCTACACAATACATAAACATCAAAACAAAGCAAAAAAATGACCCTTGTGTTTTCCCCAAACCCGACGGCAATAAAAGCAAGAAAGAGATGAAATTTCATCTTCAATCTTCCATTGTGAGCTTAACCAAGCTTTTGTGAGGTGGATTCAAACTCTCCTAGGTCTTCTTCTAGCATCTTCAAGAGCTTTTGGTGAGGGAGATTTCATTTATATGCATTTTAAAATTTGACTATTTCTGAAAATTTTAGATTTGTCATTAATTGCTTATGTAATGCTTAAATATTGTGTAATACCTCTTATACATGCTATGTAGACCTTGGTTGCTTAGTTTATTGGCTTGTTTCATGGTTTAATGCAAAGGTTGAATTGTAAAAAATAATGAATAGTGTCATTTCTAGGGTTTTGTAAAACTTGGCTTATAAGATTGAATTGATGCAATATATAGGTGCTTTAGGTGTTAGTGAACGTAGATTAACAAGTGTTTGTGATTGGTTTAACCGAAACTTGTGTAAAAATGCAAAATTTAAAAAGGGTTTCATATGAAAAGTAAATCCGAGTACATTTGGACATTACAAGTAGTGTTTATTAGTTGAAGGGATGCTAAATGTGTTTTATGGCACCGAATTGGGGGTTAGTTTTGGTACTTGTTGTTCAAACGCACTAAGAGGCTCTCAGGACTTTTGCATGTAACGTAGTTAAAAATGGGTTTTCCTAGCGTCTAGTGGTACCATAAAGTGTCATTAAAATGTTTGAATAGCATGGTCAAGAATCTTGAACCTCGTGATTCGATTTGGAGTCAATTCGCCTTAGTTGATAAAAGGGTCGTTTGACCAAGTGTAGACCGTGCTCGCTTTGAGTTGGGGGTTGGCTTTGTATGTGCAAGGAAGCACTTTTAACACAATTGTGGCTTTGATTGGATGTTCGGTTAGCATAGCTATAGTTCAAATGCACTAGGTGAACTTTCGGGCTTTTGTTGGAAAATTGAGGTTTTGTACCATAGAATCGTGCCTTAACGTGTCTAGGAATGTGTAGTAAAGTCGGTTTCCAAATCTCGTAACTTATTTGGTTGTAATTACTTTTAGAAGTTAGAGCTTGAATAGTATTTTTGGTAGTTTTCTTGCATTGAGCTAGTAATGCCTACTTAGCTATTGTTATTGTTGTTATATTTGGCTATGAATAACATCCATGAGATTTCTTGTGATAAATATGTGTTCTATTACATGCTAGGTGGATCTATTGAGCCCAGACTTGCATCTTGGAGCTGTAGAAGTGAAAAAAACATCGTACTTGTCATCTTAATTGATTTATTACTTTTCATTATGATAGATTATTGTGTAGTTAATGAGTTATTGCTTATTTACTTTCATTGTATTGTCTATGTGCCATTTATGTGTCGCCTAGAAGGTGTATTGTTATCTAGATTATAGTTGCTTGTAAATTGTAATTCATGTGCAAGGGCAACCTACTTTGTTGTCCTTCATTTGTGTGTTTATTGACTTTTATGGTTATACTGCTTTATTGTTGCTTTCTGTGATTTCGTATCGATGGTTGCGCAACCTTACCATTCGGGACGGATGCAATGGGCCTCTCTGGGCGGCATCGGTCTTGCCAGGGTGGTTGTTGTAGCTCCGTACCCTAGTCGTTCACTTGCTTGGTATGGAGTATGCCAAGGGGTATGGGTCGTAGGATCGGGTACATCTGGAGTACCCATTGGTGTAAAAGGATGTTGGCATATCGAGAACGAGTACGTGGATCGTGGTTCGAGGGATTAGAGAGATAATGGTTATCGATATCCTTTTCAAATGTGTGGTATTTTATAGTTAATTGATTCTTTATTGTATAATTGACATCTTCTATGATTAACTGTTGCACTGCACGAAAATATTTTTGAAAACCTTCCCCGATTAACTGTTTCCCTCCCTCACTGAGTATACATGTATTATATACTCACCCCTCTTTCTAACACTTCTAGGTTTAGTACGAAGCAAAGTGAATGGCCTATAAGCTGTTTGGATTCCTGTGCATCAAAGCGCTATTTGCTCATGATTGTGATAGTATAATTTGTAAAGTTGAAGTCCTGTATGTATTTGGTTCATTTTGTGAAGGATTGTAATAGATAGTTTAATGTTTGTATGATGTGATAATTATAGTAGTGTGTAATAAGTTAAAGCTTTACTTTATTGCTTAGTAGGTTGCATGCTAGCATGACTTGGATGGTTGGCGGACTTAATTCATAAGAAAGTTAGATAGAGAATATTAAAGTGGTATGATAAGCGGTTCTAAAACACAGAAATTCAATAGATTTGACATTGCATGCTTGTATGTCTTCAATGTTGGGTTCCAAGGCTCGGATGGCCTTGAAGAGTTTGTTATGTGTGATGTTAGTGGAAGTTGGGAATTACGAAGAAGGTTGGACTTTGGTTTTGAGATTTTAATTGCCTGTACAGGTTTTGGATTGTCCTATAAACAAGGGAGACTCCGTCTATTTTTTCTCATTTTTCGTGCATTGGGATTTTGGATCGGGACTCCAGTCTCGTGAAGGATCGGGGTGTTACAAGTGTGGTTCACCTCGTTAGGGCATACGGACCTACCTCAGGAGAATGGGCTGTAGGATTGGGGTACATCCAGAGTACCCCATTGGAGGAATAAAGGGATTTGTCGGCACTTCTTAGCAAGGGTCGAGATTTGTGGTTTGAGATTGAAGACAAGGAAGATGAACCGTATCCTTTTTAAATGTGTTTAATGCTTATTTAGTTAACTTGTTATATTGTATTACTTGTGTTCTTATCTTTGTTGCATTGCACGAAATGGTTTTTGAAACACCCTTGGTTTACTGTTTCCCCTCCCTCACTGAGTATACATGTGTTGTATATTCACCCCTCTTTCTAATCATCTCAGGTTAGGGTCCTTCAAAGATTAAGAAGAAGAGGTTCAATTTGGTCAAATGCCTTGACTTGTTGCTTACCGAGATTGGATGGCTTGCGTGAATAATGTGATGTTGTCATGTATATGTTCAATTTTGAGACGTTTTGGTCTTGTTTGTATTTATTTACTAGCTTGGAAGATTGTAATAGTTAATGTGTTGATGTATATTTTGGATTGTAGCGGTATGTAATAACTTTAACTTTGCTTTATTGTCAATGTTGCATGCTTGTGTGGTCAGTGAAGGTTTGTTGATTGGTTGGACTTAAATTATAAGTAGGTTAAATTGATAATATTAGAGTGATATGATAAGCGGTTCTAAAACGCATAAATTCAATAGGTTTGACCTTGCATGCTTGTATGTCTTCAATGTTGGGTTCCAAAGCTCAGATGGCCTTGAGGAGTTGGATGTATGTGATGTTAATGGTTGTTGGGGTTTACGGAGAATGTTTGTAATACTCGAGCCCGGAATGTGAAATTTTCTTGTTTATTATTTTGAAAATTATATTTTCTTAGATTCTTTGAGATTTAATTGTTACTTCTTTGCTGTCGCAACGTGCATTGCATATCGAGAGCGATAGATAAAGAGCGGTTCCTAGTCCTCAACAAATAGTGAAACTAGTATTTAGATTACTTAAATTTTATATTTTACTTGTTGTTAGCTAGAATTAAATTGGTGATGTTTGTTAGCTTTAAAAATGCATGAAAATAAGGCAATTTGACCAACTTAAGCTATTTTGACTAAGGATTTGACCAAAGGTTTGTCACCTTAAATAGTTAAAACAAAGCAAAATGAAAAAAAATAAAAGCTGAAACAGCCCTTGTGCAGGCCGAGACATAGAAGAGAAAAAAAAACAATTCAAATCTTCAAAAACTCAAATCTTCGTGTGAGCTCGTGCGGGGTGGTTTCCAAGGCAACCAGCGCTGTTTTCCTAGCGACTAGGAGTGCCTAAGGTAAGGGAAGGACGTTATTTGCGCATTTAAATATCAAGTATGTTAACTTTGTGATTTTTGGATTTTATCCGTAGGTTGTTGTTTTAATCATTTTGAATCTTCTAGAATGTTCCTTGACAATTGTAGAACATGTATTTATAACTTTTTAACATTTTCTGCGGTTAAATGTTGAGATTGCAATTTAAATTGTTAGTTGAATAGTAATTTATGAATAGTAAACCCTTGAAACGATGAAGTTGCTCCGTTATGCTGTCCGTTGATGTGAAAATGTGCTAGGTATGCTAGAATGCCTAAATGCATGGTTTGTTTAGGTTGCGTAATGGAAAAAACGAGAAATATGCCTTGGTGAAAGTTGGGGTCGTTTAGGTCGAGTTTAGCGTTTTCTCATTTTGCGTGATGGCATTGTTTCGGGAGGACATGGAAGCACTTTTGGTGCAATTATGGCGTTGGTTGGGTGTTTGGTTAGTATAGTTGTAGTTCAAACGAGCAAAGGGGAAAATCGGGGCTTTGCGTGAATTCTAAGGTAAAGTAGGGTTTTAGAGTCTTTAGATGTGCCTTATGGTGACCTAGGAGGATTGGCGAAGTCGGTTTCCAGAACTCGTGGCTCGTTTGGAAATGGTAGCGTTTTGATAGTTGGGGCCGATTTGTGATTTTGCTTGTTCTCTTGATATTATGCCTATAGAATGCTTAAGGTTGCTTGATATACTTGTTTGAATTGATTCCGGTTGAAATGTTTATCAACTGTTGCTATTGCGTGCGAGAGTAACCTACTTTGTTATTCTTCCACGTGAGGCTTTATTGCTCGATTGTTGCATCGTATCTTGTCTTGCATTCATAGAGTCAGGGGCGGAGTGATGGGCCTCTCTGGGTAGCCTCGGGTTGCCAGTGTTGGTTGCTCTAGCTCCGTATCCTATTCCCTTTCTTGCTTGGTTTGCCTCCCAAGGAGATTTGGGTCGTAGATTGAAGGATACTTCCAGGGTATTCCAAACTGGTGTTATAAGGTGGTTTGGGCCGGCGTGTCGTCATCGAATTCGTGATTGAAAGTTGCTCGTGGAAAGAGTATCATATCCTTTGAATGAGTGTTTATAGTTTTAGTGTTTGCCTTGCTATATTGTTGGCTTTGTTTGTATCTCTATATGATATCTATATGAATTGCTTGACTAATTGCATTGCATACTCCTCTCATCTCCGTCCTTGAGACCATTTGCCCTTGCTGAGCAATTGTTTTTGCTCATTCCTTTCTATACCATATTTTTACAGGAGTAGTTGATGCTGATCCTCTTGAGGTAATTGAGGAGGAGGAGCAAGTGGAGGTATTTCCTTGATAGCACTTATTTGCTTAGCTGGTGGTTGGTTGCCAGACTTTTGTGCGAGCCTTGCTTGATATGTATATTGCTTGGATGACGCTTTATTTTGAGGCTTGTAGCCTTGTATGTAGTTCTATTTTGAGGCCTTTATGGTCTTTTATTGTAATGGTTTAAAGATTGTAAAGTTGTAAAGTTATACTCTTATGACTAGTAAAGAATTGCATACTAATGGTTAAATGTTTAGTGGCATAAATACTTGTGTAGTATGCATAGAATTTTGGTTTGGGAAATTGGTTAATAAGAGGATGTATGTTTTGAAAGAAAGTCGGCTTGTTTTAATTGTTTTTATGGCTTTCGTAAGTACTATGTTGATTTTAGGGTTTTCGGATCGTCCGCGGTACAGAGGAGACTTTGTCCTTGTGTCGGGTCCAGGCTTGGCCTTTTGCGGGGTCGGGTCGGGGCGTGACATCTTAGGTGGTATCAGAGCATGATAGTCTTGCATGAGCCGGGATATGTTTCTCGGACTGTGGGGTAAAGGTCTAAAATGCTAGAGTGTTATTTTGTGATTGTTAAGTGAAAAGAAAATGTTATAGCATGACTTTGTGAATTTGGAGTGCTTATGTGTTTAAAGTGAATTAGTTTGGCATGTCAATCTTGGCGTTATGTGAATTGCGTGTTAGAATGTTTGATTGTTATTGACTTGAGTGTTATCTAATCTTATGTGTTATATTTCTGTCTATAAACTGTTTTTATATGCTGCCAGCTATTGTGAGTGTTACTATGCCGCCACGTCGGGGTACTCAAGGCCAAGGGGCAATTGAAGAGGCAGCAGAACAGGGTCAGCAGCCGTTGCCTGAGCAGTTTATGGCTACTATGACTACAGTGGTTGACCGAATTACACAGGTACTGCATGAGCAGAGGCAAGACAGGAATAATAATCCCCAGGGAAATCAAGCTAATCCTGGTGGACAGGGGTACAGGGCTGAGAATAACCAGTTAGAGAAATTCCTGAGGCACGAGCCGGGTAAGTTCTTTGGAGAGCCGGATGATGAGGCAGCCAAGAAATGGATTAATCGTGTTGAGAAAATTTTTGCTCTTTTGAGGTATACTGATGAGGCAAGAATAGATTGTGCGGCATTCCTGTTAGAGGGTGACGCCGAACAGTGGTGGAACACTGTCAGAAGGAGGTGGGACTGTGAGGATGTACCACATTTGTGGGATGATTTTGTGAGTGAGTTTCGGGACAAGTATATTCCCGAGATGGCTATGGAAAGGAGAGAAGACAAGTTTGTGGCCCTGAAGCAGGGAAACATGACTGTTGCACAGTATGAGGCTAGGTTTGTCAGCCTGTCGAGGTATATGCCTGAGTTGGTGCGGCCAGCTAGGAGGATGATTCATAGGTTTGTCCGTGGGCTGAGAATGGATATTCAGCTGCATTTGACTGGGCAGACTTATACTACTTTTCCCGAGGCTTTCCAAGCAGCCTCGAAGTTTGAAAAACGGAAGGCTGAGATGATAGCTGAGAGTAGTCAGCCGAGTAAGAAACAGTATTTGGGCCAGAGCAGCCAGAGTCAGCCGAGGCAGTATCAAACTTCTGTACAGGTTCCTCAGTAGCGTCCGTATAAGCCACAGCATCAGATTCAGGCTAGGCCAGCTGTGACTAGACCTCAGCAGGGAGGTACAGTTCCTACCACTGCCAGAGCCCCCGCACCTACGGGAAACATTGCTGTAAGGCAAAATTAGCAGTGTAACTTTTGTAATCGATCGGGGCACGTTGAGGCTAATTGCTGGAGGAAGAGTGGTAAATGTACAGGTTGTGGTAGCGATGATCATAGGGTGAAAGATTGCCCTAAGTATAGGAATGTTTACGGCCGTACTGGAGGCCAGGGTGTGCAGAATAGGGCTGCATGTGCGGGTCCAGCACAGAGGGTACAGGCTAGGGTCTTTGCGCTAGATGCGGATGAGCTGCCCGATACTACCGCAATAGTAGAAGTACTATGCTCAATTGGATTATAGAACAAAGATTGTTTATCTTCAGATTCCTGATCTACCGGTACTAGAGATTGTTAGGAATTGCAGGGCTGCCCGAATTCCTCTTCTATCATCAATCAAGACTTCTAAGTTGTTGAATAAAGGTTGTGAAGCTTACTTAGCTTATTTGATCAATTAGCCTACTGATAAGTTGAATTTGAATGAGGTTCCGATTGTTAGAGACTTCCCTAGTGTATTTCCTGAGGAATTACCAGGTTTACCACCGAATAGGGAGATTGAGTTTGTGATTGATCTTGTGTCAGGCACTGCGCCAATTTCTAGAAGTCCTTATAGAATGGCATCGGCTGAACTTCAGGAATTAAAAATTCAGCTTCAGAACTTGCTTGAGAAAGGGTTTATACAACCTAGTTCTTCGCCGTGGGGTGCACCTGTGTTGTTTGTGAGAAAGAAAGACGGCACGCTACGGTTATGTATTGATTATAGGGGACTTAATCAAGTCACGATTAAGAACAAATACCCCTTGCCGTTGATTGAAGAATTGTTTGACCAGTTGCAGGGTGCGAGTGTTTACTCTAAATTTGACTTAAGGCAGGGTTACTATCAACTTAGGATTCGGAGTGACGATATACCAAAGACGGCATTCAGGACTAGATATAGCCACTATGAATTTGTTGTGTTGCCGTTTGGTTTGACGAATGCACCAGCCGCATTCATGGACTTAATGCAGAGGGTCTTTTGACCTTATCTTGATCAGTTTGTCGTAATCTTTATTAACGACATTTTAGTGAACTCGAAGAATGAGGCTGAACATGAACAACATTTGAAGATTGTGCTACAGACTTTGCAAGAAAACAAGTTTTTTGCAAAATTCAGCAAGTGTGAATTCTGGTTGAATCAGATATCTTTTCTAGGCCATATCATTTCAGATCAAGGAATTTCAGTGGACCCAGCTAAAATTGAAGTTGTTTCATCTTGGAAGAGACCTGAAACGGTGTCAGAGATTTGGAGTTTTCTTGGGTTGGCAGGTTACTATCGGAGGTTTGTTAAAGACTTTTCCAAAATTTCTGGACCTTTAAGCCAGTTGACTCGAAAGAAAGTTACTTACAACTGGGATGCTAAATGTGAATCCAGTTTCCAAGAACTGAAGAAGAGATTAACTACAGCTCCTATACTAACTTCACCTGAGGGTACAGAAAACTTTGTTGTCTACAATGATGCATCTAAAGAAGGTTTAGGCTGTGTTTTAATGCAGAATGGTAAGGTGATTGCCTATGCTTCTAGGAAGTTGAAACCATATGAAGTCAATTACCCTACACATGATCTTGAATTAGCTGCAGTTGTGTTTGCTTTGAAGAAGTGGCGTCATTACTTGTGGGGTGGCAGATTTGAAATTTTTACTGACCACAAGAGTCTCAAATATTTATTTTCATAAAAAGATTTGAATATGAGGCAGCGAAAATGGCTAGAGCTATTAAGTGGCTATAATTGCTCTATAAACTACGTGCCAGGTAAGGCAAATGTTGTTGCAGATTCTTTGAGCCGAAAGGCTACTGTTGCAAGTTTAATTATCAAGGATTGGGAGACTTTGGAAGAAATTTGTTCATAGAAGCCGGAAGCTACTGAGGTAGGGATTCGATTTGCTAGCTTACAGATTCAGTCAGGGTTGCTAGCACAAATTAGAGAGGCTCAGAAGACTGATCCTCACATCTTGAAGATCCAAGAAAAAGCAAAAGGGGGAGAGTCGGAGTTTAAATTACATGCAGATGGTATCTTCAGATTCAGGGACAGGGTGTGTGTTCCTGGTGATCCGACTTTGAAGAATGAGATTCTGTCCGAGGCACATAATTCGAGGTATACAATTCACCTGGGCAGTACTAAAATGTATAGAGATTTGAAACAACATTTCTGGTGGAACAATATGAAGAGGGAGATTGCTGGGTATGTATCCAGATGTTTGACTTGTCAGAGGGTTAAAGTTGAGCATCAGAGACCAGCCGAGCTTCTGCAGCCGTTGTCGATTTCGCAATGGAAGTGGGTGCATATCACAATGGACCTTGTGACCGATCTTCCTAGATCTTCGAGAGGGTGTGATTCTGTTTGCGTTGTTGTGGACCGCTTGACTAAAGTTACACATTTTATTCCCGTGAACAAATAGGATAGCCTTGATAAACTAGTTGAACTATTTGTTGCTAATATTGTGAGACTTCATGGTGTACCACAGAGTATAGTGTCAGATAGAGATCCCAGATTCAGATCTCGTTTTTGGCAGAAGTTGCAAGAGGCCATGGGAACTAAATTGAGCTTCAGCACTGCATATCATCCATAAACTGATGGCCAGTTTGAGAGAACTATTAGGATCTTGGAAGACATGCTTCGGGCATGTGTGTTAGACTTTGGGAAGAATTGGGAGAAGTTTTTGCCTTTAGCGGAGTTCGCCTACAATAATAGTTATCAATCTACTATAGGTATGGCTCCCTACGAGGCATTGTACGGTCGTAAATGCAGATCTCCATTGTATTGGGAAGAGGTTGGAGAGATGAGAACAGTTGATCCGACTATGTTACCTGAGATGATTAAGATGGTGGATAATGTTCACCTTATTCGTCAGCGTATGCTTACTGCTCAGAGTCGTCAGAAGAGTTATGCGGATAAACACCGTCGAGATCTTGAGTTTGCTTTGGGAGATTGGGTATTTCTTAAGATTTCTCCTCGAAAGGGATTGATTCGACACGGTAAAAGTGGGAAACTTAGTCCCAGGTATGTGGGTCCGTATGAGATTACTGAAAAGGTAGGTCCTTTAGCTTACCGGTTAGCTTTGTCTCCGAGCTTGTCGAGACTGCACGATGTGTTCCACGTGTTGATGTTAAGAAAATACCATCCAGACCCTTCACATGTACTTGAACCAGAGCCTTTGCAGATTGAGGAAAAGTTGTCTTATAAGGAGAAACCGATTTGAATTGTGGATCGGAAAATTCAGGAGCTTCGCAGAAAGAGTATTCCGTTAGTAAAGGTTATGTGGAATCATCATGGGTTTGAGGAAGCAACTTGGGAAAGAGAGGACCAGGTTCGGAATCAGTATCCGGAGTTGTTTGTTGACCAGGTAAGAATTGCGTGGGCGCAATTATTTTAAGGGGGAGAGGGTGTAATACCCGAGCCCGGAATGTGAAATTTTATTGTTTATTATTTTGAAAATTATATTTTCTTAGATTCTTTGAGATTTAATTGTTACTTCTTTGTTGTCGCAACGTGCATTGCATATCGAGAGCGATAGATAGAGAGCGGTTCCTAGTCCTCAACAAATAGTGAAACTAGTATTTAGATTACTTAAATTTTATATTTTACTTGTTGTTAGCTAGAATTAAATTGGTGATGTTTGTTAGCTTTAAAAATGCATGAAAATAAGGCAATTTGACCAACTTAAGCTATTTTGACTAAGGATTTGACCAAAGGTTTGTCACCTTAAATAGTTAAAACAAAGCAAAATGAAAAAAATAAAAGCTGAAACAGCCCTTGTGCAGGCCGAGACATAGAAGAGAAAAAAAAAACAATTCAAATCTTCAAAAACTCAAATCTTCGTGCGAGCTTGTGCGGGGTGGTTTCCAAGGCAACCAGCGCTGTTTTCCTAGCGACTAGGAGTGCATAAGGTAAGGGAAGCACGTTATTTGCGCACTTAAATATCAAGTATGTTAACTTTGTGATTTTTGGATTTTATCCGTAGGTTGTTGTTTTAATCGTTTTGAAGCTTCTAGAATGTTCCTTGACAATTGTAGAACATGTATTTATAGTTTTTTAACATTTTCTGCGGTTAAATGTTGAGATTGCAATTTAAATTGTTAGTTGAATAGTAATTTATGAATAGTAAACTCTTGAAACGATGAAGTTGCTCCGTTATGCTGTCCGTTGATGTGAAAATGTGCAAGTTATGCTAGAATGCCTAAATGCATGGTTTGTTTAGGTTGCGTAATGGAAAAAACGAGAAATATGCCTTGGTAAAAGTCAGGGTCGTTTAGGTCGATTTTAGCGTTTTCTCGTATTGCGTGATGGCATTGTTTTGGGAGGCCATGGAAGCACTTTTGGTGCGATTATGGCGTTGGTTGGATGTTTGGTTAGTATAGTTGTAGTTCAAACGAGCAAAGGGAGAAATCGGGGCTTTGCGTGAATTCTAGGGTAAAGTAGGGTTTCGGGATCTTTAGACGTGCCTTATGGTGACCTAGGAGGATTGGCGAAGTCGGTTTCCAAAACTCATGGCTCATTTGGAAATGGTAACGTTTTGATAGTTGGGGCCGATTTGTGATTTTGCTTGTTTTCTTGATATTATGCCTATAGAATGCTTAAGGTTGCTTGATATACTTGTTTGAATTGATTCCGGTTGAAATGTTTATCAACTGTTGCTATTGCGTGCGAGAGTAACCTATGTTATTCTCCTACGTGAGGCTTTATTACTCGATTGTTGCATCGTATCTTGTCTTGCATTCATAGAGTCAGGGGCGGAGTGATGAGCCTCTTTGGGTAGCCTCGGGTTGCCAGTGTTGGTTGCTCTAGCTCCGTGTCCTATTCCCTTTCTCGCTTGGGTTGCCTCCCAGAGGATTTGGGTCGTAGATTGAAGGATACTTCCGGGGTATTCCAAACTGGTGTTATAAGGTGGTTTGGGCCGGCGCGTCGTCATCGAATTCGTGATTGAAAGTTGCTCATGGAAAGAGTATCGTATCCTTTGAATGAGTGTTTATAGTTTTAGCGTTTGCCTTGCTTTATTGTTGGCTTTGTTTGTATCTCTATATGATATCTGTATGAATTGCTTGACTAATTGCATTGCATACTCCTCTCATCTCCGTCCTTGAGACCATTTGCCCTCGCTGAGCAATAGTTTTTGCTCATTTCTTTCTATACCATATTTTTACAAGAGTAGTTGAAGCTGATCCTCTTGAGGTAATTGAGGAGGAGGAGCAAGTGGAGGTGTTTCCTTGATAGCACTTATTTGCTTAGCTGGTGGTTGGTTGCCAAACTTTTGTGCGAGCCTTGCTTGATATGTATATTGCTTGGATGACGCTTTATTTTGAGGCTTGTAGCCTTGTATGTAGTTCTATTTTGAGGCCTTTATGGTCTTTTATTGTAAAGGTTTAAAGATTGTAAAGTTGTAAAGTTATACTCTTATGACTAGTAAAGAATTGCATACTAATGGTTAAATGTTTAGTGGCATAAATACTTGTGTAGTATGCATGGCATTTTGGTTTGGGAAATTGGTTAATAAGAGGATGTATGTTTTGAAAGAAAGTCGGCTTGTTTTAATTGTTTTTATGGCTTTCGTAAGTACTATGTTGATTTTAGGGTTTTCGGATCGTCCGCAGTACAGAAGAGACTCCGTCCGTGTGTCGAGTTCGGGCTTGGCCTTTTGCGGGGTCGGGTCGGGGCGTGACAATGTTGGACTTTGGGTTTGAGGTTATAATGCGTGTACAGGTTTTAGATTTTCCTATAAACAGGGAAGACTCCATCTGTCTTTCCTTATTTTTCGTGACCTCGGGTATTGGATCGAGGCTCCTGTCTCGTGAGGGATCGGGGTACTACACTTAGTTCTTCCTTTTCTATGCTTATTGGAGGCCTTTAAGACTTAGCTTAAGATAACTAAACTAAAGTAGTTAAGTAATCTTAGAGAAGTGTTTTAGTTCACTAAATCTTCCAAGGAGTTTGCTAGCACTACAACTCAAATGAGAAGGAAATGCTTCATCAAATTGCTAGATGGACAATCTAGAGTTCCTACATTTGCGGAAGGTGCAAAGTCTGCTCAACCACTTCACCAAGCAATTTCAACCTTAGGTCTTCAAGATGTATTCTATTATCTTTGCTTTACCTTTGGTTTATGATGTATATTGGATAGATATCAAGAGATGAGATTGTTTTTACACATATGAATGTTTTGAAAATTGTATTTCATAGTTTCTTCTGCTGCTTATATTTGATTCATTGTATGCAATCCCGGATATCGATCATTTACCTTTATAATTGATATTGTATATTGATCAAATGTAACAATACATGTGATAGTCCATAATAGATTATTGAAGTCCCGATCCAATAATCTAAGGACTACGAATGATTTTAAAATGCCTAAAATAGATCATTTAACTACATAACATTAGGATATATCACTAACATATCATTAGCAATCATATACTCAAAGTTTATATTATAACAATACTCATAATACACGAAAATTGAAAAAAAAAAATCAATTATGTCACAATATTAATAGTAACAAAGGCAAAGAGACATTATGGAACATCAAAACCGAAAGAAGATTTTTTCCGGATCATGAAATACTGACGCCCATTTTTTACGAACTGATCATCACGTACAATTTTGTTTTTGTTTTTGTAAATATGATATATCTTTTCTTGCTAAGTATTTATTTTTTATTTTTTTTATTTTTATAAACCCATATCAGCCTAAACACTAATTGACCAAAAAAATGAAATAAAATAAAGCTAACTACATAAGCTAAACAAATATATAACCACAAAAAAATATCATAAGAGAAAGCTTACAAAATAATCTCCATATCAATTAGCTACCTGCATGGATAAAGAATAAATAAGATATTGACTAAGATAAAATTAAAAAAATATAGACTAATTACACGGATAAGCTAATAGATAATAACCAAAAAAAAAAACATAGATAAGATACATGAAGTGAAAACAAAATTTTAGTGTCAAACCTAATTTAGTTTTGCACATTGTTTGCAAGAAGACTCAAAATGAGTATGTATCTTCCTATGTAATGGCTTAGACTGAAGTTTGAAATTTTGACCAAAAACAAAAAGTTTTTGAAATGCCAAGTTGAATTTAGGGAAAGAGAGGTTAGGTGAGAATTTTTACTTTTTGAGAAGTGAAAAAAATTATTAATTATACACTAAGGGAGTGCAACCCAAACATACATACATCAACTATGAAAACCTCTATATAAACTCACTATAAACATTAACTACATATAGAATCAAAACAATTAAGGATCTTATCAATATCAACTTTACAAGCACCGCTAATCCAAAAATAAAGATCATGTAAACAATGAAATTTCATGACCAAAAGGGACAATTCCTTCCCTTCAAAAGCTCTACGATTCCGTTCCTTCCATAAACTCTAAATGATGATGAAAAGGATGTACGAATAAGTTTCTTTTTGTACTTGGAAGATTTAACCCCATTCCATGTTTTAATCTCCTCAAGAAAAAACTTCGAGGCAACCCAATATATACTCACAATATTAAAGGCCATCACCCATAAACATCTAGCCCAATTGTATCGAGGCAACAAGTGCTCTACTGACTCCATATCATTTTTGCATAAGAAACATCTATTCACAACAGTTTGCCCTCTTTTTTGAAGATTATCCAACATCAAAATCTTCCCCAAACTGCTTCCCAAACAAAGAAACCCACTAGCAAACGTAAAAAAGAGAGACAGCTTTTATGAGGAAGAAAGAGAAAATAACTTCATTAAGTGAAGAGAGAGAATGCAACTTAAAAAAAAAAAAAAAAAAAAAAATCCAACTAATTAAGGATCAAAATTCTCCATCATCTCAACAAGAGAGAATCCTCCCTATGAGAGGATCCTTTCCCCAAGATTTGACATCTTCATAATTAAAGCGTGTCTATTTGACTCCCACCAATTAGCTAACGTTGCGTGCAAGACAAAAGTACTCAAAAATAAAATGCCAACCGAAAGGGTCCGATTGCCAATCGCCCTACTAAAATTAAGCTGTGACAGAGAACAACGTATTTATATAGATTATTAGATTATGTTCATATTTAGAGAACCAGAAAAATAAAGGAAAGATGAGAAGGTAGTGGAAAATTGATGCATTCACTAGTTTCAGATTTGTTTATCTATCCTCTCAGAAATTTGAGAGACAGGCGAGTAATTCAGAGGCCGTAAGTTAAATTGCAATATGTAATGGTTTAAAGTGAATAATCTATTTCTACATCATGTACAATTAAGCATCACTTGCAAGTATATACAAACATTGTGATTAACATATACTTTATACAGCATTCACAGAAAATACGGAAAGCTATTACCGCAAGCTTTGACATATAAACAGAATGAACTTTACTGTATGAATGCGCAAAGAAGAAGAAGGTAATCTCTCAAGTCTTTTCCTCGTTGATGGGAATTATTTCATTTCTGCTTCACTCCATCAACGCGCAAGTGGACAAAAAGAATTTTGTTGTAACCCCTGGAAATCCTGATCTTCTCATCACTATATCTGCAATTTAAGCGATAAAACCTTATCGACAAAATTGTGTAACCAATTTGGTAGCTGATGAGTGAAGAGCTAGTGAGGGCCGGAATGGAATATCATAGAATTAATGAGAATAAAGTTTCTTACAGCACTTCTATATTGAACTTGCTCTCCATTTCTACTGGAACTCCATAAGGCCCAGCCAAGATTGCAGCATCGTCCATGGTGACGTCATATGTATTAGTGGCAGATTTTCTGCATATAAGCAACATCAGAAAATTAATCAAACTAATAAAGAACGAGGAGATCAGAACGAAGCAAGCATTTCCAAAACTAGTGATGAAGAAGAAAGGATGTGTTTCTTAGAAGCAGGAGACAGAAGAAAATTTGAAGAATTTCAATATTCATTGATATTTAAATTGGTTCATGTGCTGCAACCAACAGAAGAAGCAAAGAATAAGCTACCACAAAAAAAAAAGCATCAACTTCTATTACCAAGTTGTATCATCAACATAATTTTTAGTTAGTAAAGTTTGTTTCCGCACCCGACTTCATTAGTTAGATTTCTCAAATTTGATAACTCATGGGTAATATGCAAGTCTTATTTTGTTTACAGAAGCTTTTGTGTTTAGCATGACAAGTATTAGCAAGTTTGTACCGGCTTTATTCTAGGAGTTGCAATAATGATTTTGTAAATTTAAGTCCTTGAGTAATTATTAAGCCAAATTACATTAAGATGCAAGTTTCCAAGCTGAAAGCTACACCATATATACATTACTTACTGTATGAAAGTACTTACACATATGTTCCATTCATGGAGAATTTGAAGCCGAGCAATATGTCGACCAGAAATTTCAATTTCCCATTAGCTTTGACAATCTGAAACAGTGACAGAAAATAGGCAAATAGATTGATGAATGAATTCCATAATTGAGATGACCAAATAAAGAAAGAGTAGGTGCAACTAATGGCATAGAAGGGGACAAAAATGAGAGATTCTAATCTGGAATACACCTGCATGCCCATGAGACCATTTGCAGCATTTTCAATCCAACTATCGGTTTCCATCTGCAATAAGTGGAGGACAAGTTAAGTTGAACTAAGAAGATAAAAGCTGTGACAACAGCACATCTTGTCTTTGTAGTTACTCTCAGGTTTAAGATACAAAATCAGAGATTTTCCCTTCCTTTCTTCCAGTCACAACTTCCATCTTCCATGAGAAACTATTTGAAACAGAAAAGACGCATGTATAGAACCACATTGATGCATCATAGGCAACAAAAAGTAAGTCATAGATAAGCAAATATGAAAAATTATGCATTCTACAAAATTCATTGAAAGTTCCACAAACTCCTAGACCAGAGATGGCTTTGAAATAGAATGAAACTTTAAAATTTCTACAATCTAAAAGATCATAAAGCTAGTCTGCTAGAATCTAGTTCTTCATTAAAAGTTCTACAAAATCCAAGCAATTTCAATAGCTGAAACAACCAGAGATGGCTCTGAGCTAGAAAGAACTTTTAAGTATTATAGTCTTAAAGATCATAAAGCTACAATATAGACATTTAACCATTCAAAGAAAAAACTAGAGAAAATATCAAATGATATGACAGAAAGAATAAGAATAGAGCTCTTAGAAAATGACAGAATTGTCACATATTATAGATATGGGTCATGTCTGTCAAGGAGCCAATAATCAGATGTGAAGTTCATCATCTTATACTACTGTAAACAATGTAAGAGGATGGTCAGAAATGATGATAAATGAATGGGAAGGCCAGCAATATGATTTGAATGAAGTAGTAGTCAAATTCAAGGAACAACTAGAGGAGTCCTCAGAAGCCTATTGGGGACTTTCTTTAGAAAAAAAAAAAAAAAAAAATTCTATTGAAGAGGACGAGAGACTGCATTACTTGTCTGCTGTTCAATCACAGGGAATATTTGCTTTGATCATTAAGTTATTAGTGGCTCAACCTATCTCCCCTTCCATGTTTCCCTACCTTGAATTTACACCAGCATCTCCCTGGTATTCTTATATTCTGTTGTCTGAAGACCAACCATCATAGTTTCTTCTTTCTTGGAAAAATCAGTAATCTTCCTCTAGAGTGCAATAAAGTAAATATAGTGGCAGCTGTATGGTCATTTAACAAGAATAAGAGAACTAATTTGCCATTATTCTCTGAGTGATTTCCCTTCCCTGCCCCGTCAGGGAGGGAGGTCAGGGGAGCTGGGGAAGGTTGTAATTTAAGTAATAAAGATATTTCAATAGATTTTAGGGGGGCATGGGTTAAATGGATCTCTTAGCCTTTGGCAGCCAAGGGTTTTTGTGTGTATCTGCATGTTACATAAAGCGAAACATCTTAGCTACAACCATTCATCCCAAAACAAATTGTGATGCACCTTATTTGACAACTTTCCACCTTACTGAATATAAACTAACAAATACATGACAATGAAGAAAGGATCCAGCCAACGTGTGCAATTTTACTGTCACAAAAAGAAAATTTTGGATCATGCTAGCAAAGAATGAATATTCTATTAAGCATCTTCTAGGTTGTAGCAAATGAGTATCTTCGATGATCCCTGGATTGATGGTTCACTACTAGCATGCAATATATCATGTATTAAAAGTGGCTGTATCTTTGCCTGGTACTTAGGAAAAGGAAAAATAAGTTTATCAAAAGATTACCTGTGAACTCCATATCATTTGCCATTCTCCCTCAAGAAGTTCCATTTCCCCTTTTGTTACATTGTTCTTTGATGATATTAAGTCATTAATTGCCTGTTCATATTATCCATTTGCAAAATTCAGCAAAAGAGAAACAACATAACTAACCATAAGTCAACGAAGATCTTTTTCTTAATAGCTTAGAGATGACCTATGAAAACACAAACCTGTTCCACCCCAGAACCTGAGGAAATGGCTGAGAGCAATTTTTGCCTCGATTCAGTTACCTTTTGCAGCACAAATGTAGTTCCCTGCGCTACAGAATTGTTGGTGGTGGTCCTTAATCCTTAGCAGGTGACAAGGTAATCAAACTTTAATGGTCATTCAGCATGTGAAAAGTGAAAAATGATTTTGGAGATAGTTGGCCTCCTGCTTTACCTTATTACCCCTTGAGATACGAAGATTCCCAGATTGAGACAAATAAGTAGTCTCTAACCAGCCCTTAGCTTCATCCCCCAAAAGTCTAAATGGTACTGGATATGGAACCTTGAAAGGAAGAAATTTTAAAGAGAAGGCAGCTCTATCAAACCGAAAAAGAATTCTTTTTCCATCCTTAATTGATGCTGCTGCCTGCATAAATTGATACCTGATGTTTAAAATATCAAAGACAAATGAAATTTCTTGTCTTATTTGTTCCCAAACTGTTTGCAAGAGGTTTCAGACTCTCTTATTCTTTACATGGTTTACATTTCTTCCAGATTCAGCAGACGGACCACGATTGCGTTTGGATATGGCAGAGAAGAAATGTATCTTCTGAATAACAAAACTTGGGCAAACAAAAAACAAATTCTCCTTGGCTCTTAGAGGTTTGCATTTTATCTACACAGCTCTATGAAGTATCAGCACTAAAGAAACTGAAATCATTCATACTAATACTGCTCTGTGGCAAAAGTTCAAGACTCAAAGAAGTAATTAAAACAGGGGGCAGTACCAGCCAAGACATTATGACAAAACTCTTTATCAACTTAGATGTGCCATCGCACTAAATAGTTAATACAAACTTCTTCTAATACTTCTCTAATCACAAGTGGAAAAACTAAAGAGCCATCAAGGATACAGTTTTGATAACATTAGACCTCAAAATCATTCATTCCTACACATGACACAGCACCAACTCTAAGTTCCTCATTCAATCTCCATAACTGTGACAAGAATATAGGTAAAATGCCCCACTTTAGTCCATCTCCTTCCTCATCTGTTCAGAACTCATGGCATTAAGTTCATGATTATTGTAATAACTTATCTAATAATGAGCAAAAGTCACTACTTTTCCGAACTTCATGGATCTCTAATCATTTCATTCATATAAGATAAGCTAACATGTTAAAAATCTAAACTCTTTTTTTCTTCTCCTTTTTCCAACGAAAGGTTATGACAAAACAGAATATTGCAAGCATAGCAAACATTGAGAATAGATGCAAATATGATATAAGAGGCAAGTAAGAATTATTTCACTGTTAACAGAAATCATTATCACCAATGTTCAAACCATACATATATAGCAACAACTGAAAAAATCCACTCTACCTCGACTTTCAGCTCTCCTATGGCATCTGAAAACTTCACAATGTTGGACACACGTGGGTCATCAGTTTGTAGATACACATCTTGAAATACAGTGAAAAAGTCAACCCCAACAAATGTCCTCTGCAACAGAGTAAAAATCATATGTTGATCATCAGGATGAAGCATAAGAAATTACAATGGAAAAACAATATATACTCGTCAATATTAAAATGTTCACAGCTCGTTAAACACCATGCTGAGTAATGTTATTTGCAACGCCTGGAATTCTAAAAAAAATTAAATTTTTTACATGTTTATTTTTCATAATTTGTTTGGGCCCATTGGAATGAGTTCGCCATTTTTGAGAATTGGTAACAAAAGCTAGTGATACACCTTCATAATACTCCCTCCTGAGAACAAAACAGACCACACTAGAGAGACTGGCGTATAGACAATAGCAGATTATAAGTATTGCTGGTCTATTTCTAAGTTATCTTCTTAATCATTCTTCTTCGAGTTGTGGCATTGGGAAGCAAACTCACACCTATGAACTCGGTCTTATGTAATTGTTTATTTGATGATGCTCCTGTCAATTTCCAGAGGTTATGGTGAAAGTTTTGTTCCTCATGACGATACTTAAATAACTTTCTGCCACGTACATTTTCCTCGAGGAAAAGCTTTAATAGCAGAATAACCCCTAAGCTACGTACAAACCAAGCTTGGACTATATTGACACAAACATGAAGCATTCAGAGTCTCCAGGTCATCCCTATATGAAGTATCTCCACCATTTTACTGTTACAAGTAGCAATTATTCATAAAAAGCAATTTATGTTAAACCAAAAGAGAAATTTATATGATAGCAATTTGTTATCAAGCACATTAAAGCAGAAACACTAATATTGAGCCAGTGCTTTAAAATCCAACCTGAATAGGTGATGCTGTTCCAGGTCTAGTTGTGAACATTAATTGCCAGCGACCTTCAATCAAACTTGAGCTTGTCTGCAAATTTTAAATCAATAAACAACAGATAATTGGTGTGAGAAAAAATTGTTAAGAATTATGGGGTTTCCTAAGATGGAATCCCACGATTCTTAACATACTATTCGTGTTTGATCCTAGTACAGTCATATATATTTGTGTGACCCATATCTCACATTGACTCACCTCAATTTTGCTCCCGTGTTAAGAAAAGAATAGTTCTTCAAATCAGGTCACATGTTAGGGATGTTACAATATTAGTTTGTTGCACATGAAAAATGTATAAATTCCAAGGCAATCTTACAAGGCCCTGCATTATAATCTCCACCTAATACCAATTGTTTGAAGATGAATCCCAGATTCTTAAGAAATACAAATTTCAAACTTTGAGATATTGGGCTCCTTGATTCACCAAAATTTGGAAACAATACGCACCAAATTAAAGTATTGGCGTAATCAATGGCCCTCATTTGTGGACAATATAATTCGGCTTGCAGGGAAGCTGTTAAATTGGGTGTCTTAAAAGCCAAATTGTTGTAGTTCTATAACACCGCTTTTGTATTAATTGTTAATAAATGGTCAATTTATTTAATCATAATTAGTGTGTTAATTATATTTGAATAAAGCTCTTAAATTATCTTACAGATCTTATTCTTAAGTCATTAAGAATATAAGTAACCAGATCTATATTGAAACATAGATTCTAAAATAAGTATCCGATCGTAAGATGAATTAATTAGGTGTTAACTTATCCGAATCGATCGGTATACAAACTACCTTGATTAATCTGAGATATTAATGATAAGCGCAATAAGTCTCATGTTGCATTAGTAAATGTATAAGTGCTTGTTGGATAGCAAATGATTAAACATGACCGATCATATAACAAATTATGTGGATAATCAATAATTTGTTATATGCTATATAATTTTGTAATTAATCCTTAGACTTGAAACACCATGATTATCTTGTTATGTAATAACATGATTTGCTAATAAAATATGATCTTGACCTTGGCCAAGGTGGATAGTAGAAGTCTTTTTACTATTCATTGACGAATTACCAATTAATTAGATTTAGTCATATAATTAAGTAAAAGAGTTTGATGTCGCTATATATGGCTTTTAATTAATCGGGACAAATTAAATTGAAGGAAATAATTACACAGTAATTATATATTCTCAGGTTCACAAGATTCCACTTCATCAATGTTTTGGTAGTCGTGACATACTATACTATGTATTACTCATGACTTGTGAAAATTGACTAATTACAAAGAGCTCTAATTAGATATTAATTGAAGTAATGTTATTCCACAGCCAATTAATTATGAACCCAAGAAATCACACATAATAGAAATTTGACGGATTAACAAGTAGAAAGAAATAATTAAATTAATTATTAGGAATGTCTAAGTATAAATTTAATTGTAAGATGCGCAGTAATTGGACCGCCTCTACCAATCTAAGCCGTATTAGATTAGACCAGCCCACACACTTGACCCTAGGTCAATTATGTCTTTCAGCCAGAAGTGAGGGTTGGCTTGTTGATCCTTGTGAGAATATCCATGTGCGTCGTTGCTTCACAATGTAACAGGTATAACATTCACGAATCACGACACTAAGAATTGGTTGAAAAAGTAGAAATATAATTTTGAAGAATTAGGAAAAGAAAGACAAGGAAATGCTCACTGGATCAGGCACGCCTTTTAAGTCTTCTAGGACTTGGACTGCACGTTCCACATCCTGCACATTTTTCTCTTGATCATTCGTTTTTCGATTCAAACATAATTACATTATTTCTAGTAAACTGCGTACTTGGAGTTGTCGAGGGATAGCAGAGCGACCACGGCCTCGAATGCCAATAAGAGCATTAATAAGTGTATTTTCTTCTTTGGTAAAAACTGAAACCTCATCTCCAACTTGCTGCTGCTCTTCCTCTTCTTCTTCTTCTTGTTGCATTTGTTGGTTGACTAGGGAACACATAAGAGGTCGTCTTTGATGGTTAATAATATTATTTCTCCAAGACTGCATGTTGCTGAATTTATTACTTGTTGTTGGGCTTAGTATTTCAGGATGTGGCCTCAACCGCATGCCTCCTACTAAGCTGCTTGTTACAATATGGATAGCTGCCGCCATTGTTTGCAGAGGAGGGTCTGGGTGAACAAGTCTGTGTTTTTTTTTTCTCGTGTTAGGCTTCAACCAACACCTCAACGGGTGTTTGTAGTTTTTGATTCAATGGGCTTATACGTGTATGATTCTGCCCCCAGACGCGTGGCCAGTGGTAGGGTATAGTTTTATCTTTGCCTAATCCGTCCGTCCTTGTGATTTTATTTATTTTATACTTATTTTTTTTGTAATTCTTTTTTTGTCGAACTTAAATACTCTGCTTTAAGACCAAAAATATACACAACGTGGGACCTACAGTACAAAGAGTTAAAAATGCAAACGGACCAAGCTTTACAGTGTGTTTGGATTGAGTGAGAAAAAATTTAATAAAAGAGAAGAAATGAGAGAATTATAAAAGCGAGTAGAAGAGATGATTAAATAATATTTAAATTGAATAATTTGAGGAAATGAGAGTATCATAAATGATTATTTGTATTTTTTGTTTAAATTAGGAAGGAAATAGAAATGAGAAATAAATTTTATATGTAAAATAATTTTTATAAAAGAGTTAAAGTCCCCCTCCTCTCTATTCTACCCCAAATTAGAGGGAAATAAAAAACGGGCTTGGGAGGGGTTGCTTTGACCCCTCCACTTTCTTCTCTCTTGAAAAACTTCCAAAATAAATAAGGGAGAGAATTCTCCAATCTCTTCCCTTGCCTGCCTTTTCCCCTATTCCTTTCAATCCAAACAGACCCTTAGCCTAGAAAGTATAATGACAACCATAGAAAAGCCAAATCAAACTACACCTAAGCACAACCCACAACAAAACGAGAACAACCAACCCAGTCGACCAACAAGGAAGCCCAACCCAAAAAGAGAGAGGCAAAAATCCCTGGAGACCAAATACTTAGAAGCTCTTATAGCAGTGAACGAATAAAAACAGCGAAACAATTGAGAGCCGGAATGGACTTCAAGAAATCAGCAAAAACAAACCAACCTCCACTACTAAACCTTAAACCGCAATCAACCAAACCAGCCAAAAAAAAAGCAGCAACAACTGCAAAACCACATGTTTGAATTAATGTTATTCACGTGTCAATAACAGGGCCTTGTAATTTTAATAAGATAATTATTAATTTGATTTAGTTATCAATAATTAAACTACATGCTTAAATCTTATCGATTAAGAGGCACCAATTCTAATTGGGTATGTCTTGATAAAAGACACCTATTATGTAAGTATATATATTAGATCTTAGTCATCTCTCGACATATAATTGAAACGTACCTTTATATAATAAGAAAGAAACATACATAATAGAAAAGTGTAAAAGAAAGAAAAATCAATGTTCTTCATGTTCTTCCAAATTCCTAAATAAAAGTCTGCATCAGAATACTGCAATAGATCAATGTATATATCTCTTTCATAAACTGTAAAAATCATAAAATTCTTAGTTCTTGATGAAAGTTTATGGATATAAGCCTAGGTGGACTTTAATTTTCAGTTTATAAGCATTATAAACAGACCATAAACGCAGCTATACAAATCCATACAATTAACCATGTAAAACATGCATAGAACAACACTAAAAGAACGATAACGCATGGTAGTATATATGTATGCTTTGTACCTTTGATTACTGGCTTTAGAACTCAATAATCAATTGTTCTTGTGGCTGGAAAGCCTGGAAAAAACCCAAAATGGAATCGTCTTACGGTCTTCTTGTTGGGATTGATATGCCTTAAAGACCACTAGTACGTGATATTTCAAATATATGGATACATATTGTGATAAAGTAGTATTCATCATCTTCCTCTCTGTTATATTTATGTGTATATGCTTGTATACAGTTCCTTGATTCAAGTAAATGACTTAGGTGTACAGTAGCCGGACACAGAGGGTTTAAGTCATGGATGCTTGTTTCTAGATTCTATTCATAATCGTATGATGAAGCTAGACATTTCATCAAGATAAGGTAATAGTGGGAATGTGACGTCCGAACCCCAGAGCATGTGTGAGACCCCGAATTTGCCCTATTTGCTATTACGTATTTTATTTGTTTAAATGCTATTAGAATTAATATGTATGAATTTATATGTGATATTAAGTGATCTTAGACTAATTTTGCATTTAAAATACATTTGCAAAACAAATAATGTGATTTTTCAACTTCTTTTGCAAAATTGAGTTTTATACATTAGATGTATGTATATTGTTGTCCCTTGATAGAACCTAAGAGGAGGGGTGAATTAGGTTATATAGGCAACAATACTACTTTTTCGATTAGACAAAATACTACCAATGATTAATCAAAAACAATTTTAATCAAATATGCACTATAGCAATAAAAATTGTAAGTGAGGCAATTTATCAAACACTTAGTGTGCATAAAATAATACAAAGAGAGAGATGAGAGAAAAGAGATTGCAAATCGTGATTTTAGCGTGGTTCGGCCCCCGCCTAAGTCTACGACCTAAGCTCCTCGCTTAGGATTTCAACAATCTTCACTATTGTGACTCTTCAAATGTTGGTGAGTCTACAAACCAACTACAAATGTAGTTCAAGTTTTTACAATAGAAAATTCATTCTCAAGACAAAGTTTCAAACCCCAACACCTTTGACAAGGAAGTCCTTCCTTTCAAAGTGTTTATCTCTCTCTCTTTTGATAAGTATTTGAGATTAACAATAAAACCTCACTTTTAGGGTAGATGAATACAATGAATGTTTCTCTCAATATTGCTCGCAAATTCTTGCTCAAGTATTGCACAATGATGATTCAAAGATGAATATAGTGTTAGAAAACAAGAGTAATTGCTTTGAGTCAATGTTTTGAAAGATTGCAGTTGAGAGAAATTAATAAAGACTGAATTGTGTGCATTTAATGCTCTCTAACGTTTATAAAACGACTCTAATTTTAAAATAGTGTTTTGGCCCGACCAATCAACCCCTATTCCACCGGTCGACCTGTTTCCCTAGGGTTGTCCGGTTTGCTCAAAAGGTGCAAGGACTTGGGTTTTTTTTATGCTTCTTTTATAGAATCTTTTGTAACATCTTTTTCAAAGAGATATGAATATTTTCAAAAATACTTTTAGGAATCATCATTGAACATATACCATTTGCAAGACCCAAACACCGGTCAAGTCCCAACCGGTACCCTTTATGACTTCCCGTCTCCATCCTTATAGCTCCATCTTCATTTCTTCAAATCTTTTTCTTTTCTTGAGTTGATGGATGATCTTCTTTCTTCTATAGCTTGATGAACTTGGAATCCGGAGTCAACCTTGATTCATCTTATTCATGCACACTTAAACAAACTCATTAGACATAACCATAGTTTGTTATCATCAAAACCAAGATTAGAAGCCTTTTAGGCTAACGATTTCTCCCTTTTTGATGATGACAAAACCTTTCTCAAATAGTAATAACAATGTATGCATAATGAGTTTGAGAGAGCATTGAGTTCACTTTAAGTTTGCTTGAACCTGAAGTTTTAAAATATAAGTTTGTACAAACTCCCCCTCAACTTGTGCATACTTTTACTAAAGTTGATTTCTTATTCCCCCTCAATGTATGAGTCTTCTTTTAAGTTCAATTTCTACACACTTGTCATGCTAGCTTTTGTATTACTTATCATTTACACACATTGTTTCTCCCCTTTTTGTCATTAGCAAACAAGGTAATAGAATGGGATAGACAAGAATGTACAACAAAGTATAGTAAATAAAAACTAAAGAGTAAAGTAATGGAAGCATATATGGGCAGAACATAGAGAGTTGAAAACTTAAAATACTGAAAATGCAAGAAAATATGTTTTTGAAAGGAAAAGTGCAATATCTAAGGGATAAAGAAAATGAAACATTCTAGGCATCTCAAGGCATTCTTCCTAGTCCTGTATAAACTTCTCATAGAGCTTCTCAAGCATGGTTTTCATACCCTTCATCTCGGTGTTTACTTGATCAAAGCCAGTTTTAACATCGAAAGATAATTGATTAACTCGCGAAGTCAAATTGTCAAGCTTGGTATTGACTTCTTCAAGAGTGGCTTGGCGAGATCTTCTTCTTGTAGAAGAACTTGCACCTCCAATGTTAGCCCGTGAAGCCCCAATGTTGGCATCTTTTGCTTCTTCACCTCCTTCTTCAGCTTCGCTTGCAGTTTCATCTCCCTCCTCCCCAAGGTCATAGTTTTCTAAATCGTCAGCAATTTCATTTTTCCTTTTGAGGAATTGACGATTCTCTACATAAATGATCTCATTATTCACAAGAGCCGTATATTGTCTATCAAGACAATATTTATCAAGGGGATATGTGGCAATATTTAAGGGTTCAAATTGACCAACACGAGTAACATTTTTCAATTGGAAAAGATGACATAAGATCATTCCATAGGGCAGAGACTTCTTCTTGAAAGCCAACATATGACTAAGTATGATATGGGGAAGGTTGACTCATACATTATTGTAGATTAGATGCATTACATAGTCCGTAAAGAATGGAATATATCCGTCTTTCACAATTCGAGGCATGATGACTTGATTTAGAATATAGAGAAACAATCGTTTTTCAGCACAAATGTTATCTCTTTTGGGCATAAATGTTTCCAACTTTCCCGAACCGTCCTACAAAGTAGCAATCATCTCCTGTTGGGCTTTGTCGTGTAGTCCTTTTGGTAAGTTGGCAAAAGAGTAGATCTTGAGGCCATTATTTGTAATGTCAAGCATTCTAGCCACTTCCCGTTCACTCAAAAAGATATTCACACCATTAACTTTACTTTTGATCCCACTTACACCCTCTTTTTCTCCTTCAACCATATAGACATAGAATTCTTGAATCCATTCATCACAATTGATATCCTCAAGTCCAAAGAGAGGAAGCCATTTTTGATATCGAAGCAACTTGAAGATATTGGTTTGTTCCAAAAAGTTTGGAGGATTAAGAATCTTACCCTATAGAATTTCCTTTTTAGAGTGATCACTCGAACCAATGATGTATGAGGGATCCCATGGATCAATGGTATGAGGCCTAAACTCGGTCCTTCTTTTCTTGGAACCTTGCCTTGATGAGGATGCCATGAGTAGAAGTAAGAATTTCAAGAAAAAAAAGGGAAAATTTGGTTGGGAACTTTTATCAAACACTTGGTGTGCGATAGGGATTTATAAAAAAATTGATGAAGATTTGACGAGAATAAAAAAAATTTGAATGTGTTGTTTGACAATTCTTAAGCTTAATCTTCTTTTAATAGTGAAAAGATGAAGTTGAAGGATTGTGAGGTTTAATGCAGGTTTATGGAGTTTTGATAGGGAAGATGATGAGTCTTTGAAAGAAATGGAGTGGTTAAAAAGGTTTAAAATTGGTGTTTTAAGCGTGTTGCCCGATAGTGCAGTAACCAGACGAGGGTAGGCGCACCGGTCGACTGGTGCCAGTACCTTCTTCCGCCCACTGCATGTCCACTGGATGAGGGTATGCTCTACCGATCGACCGGTGATAGCACCCTCTTCCGGTGGTGCAACTGCTGCCAGGAAGTGTATTTTTACTTGAAAAACTTCAAGTTTTGCAATTTTAACACATTTTAAGCATGCCCAACTCTCTTCTAATCACACAAAATTGGTTCTCATGCAATGGTTTGGTAAAAATATCAGCTAATTGATGCACGGAATCAACAAATTCAAGTTGGTAAAAATATCAGCTAATTGATGCTCGGAATCAACAAATTCAAGTACAACATTCTCTTTTTGAACATGATCGCGAATGAAATGATGTCTAATTTCAATATGTTTAGTTCTAGAATGCTGTATGGGATTCTTAGTGAGATTAATGGCACTTATATTGTCACATCTAGTAGGCACATTATACACAAGGCCATAGTCGAGCAAATTTTGTTTCATCCAAAGAATTTGGGCAACACAATTTCCAGCAGATACGTATTCAGCTTCAGTCGTAGAGAGAGCTACACTATTTTATTTTTTACTAGACCAAGAGATTAATGATTGACCTAAAAATTGGCAACATCAGCTAGTACTCTTTCTATCTACTTGATCTCCAACATAATCCACATCCGAATAACCTACAAGTTCAAATGATGTACCTTTCGGATACCACAATCCTAAATCTAGAGTCCTATTAAGATATCTAATGATTCTTTTTATTGCATTTAAGTGAGACTCTTTGGGACAAGATTGAAAATGAGCACATAAGCACACAGCAAATACAATATCGGGTCTAGAAGCAGTTAAATAAAGAAGGCTTCTGATCATACATCGATATTGCTTTTCATCTACATTGTTACCTTCCTCATCTTTGTCAAGTTTGATTGATATTGACATTGGTGTACTCATTTCTTTTGCTGACTCAAGCCCAAACTTCTTGATAAGTTCTCTAGTGTATTTGGCTTGATTGATGAAAGTACCTTCTTGTGTTTGCTTGATTTGAAGTCCAAGAAAGAAATTTAATTCTCCCATCATACTCATTTCGAATTCCTTGTGCATACACTTAGAGAAATACTCACAGAGAGATTCATTAGTGGCACCAAAGATTATATCATCAACATAAATTTGTACAAGCAATATATCTTTGCCTTTTGTTTTAACAAAGAGAGTAGAATCTAATTTGCCTCTAGTGAACCCTTTTTCAAGCAAATAATTACTAAGCCTATCATACCATGCTCTAGGTGCTTGCTTAAGGCCATATAATGCCTTATCTAGTTTATATACATGATTTGGCAAGTTAGAATCCTCAAATCCGGGTAGATGTTTCACATAAACTTCTTCCTTGAGATAGCCATTTAGAAAGACACTTTTTACATCCATTTGATATAATTTAAATTTCATATAACATGTAAAGGCTAGAAGCATACGAATAGATTCAAGTCTAGCTACGGGAGCAAATGTCTCATCATAATCTATACCTTCTTCTTGATTATACCCTTGAGCCACTAGCCTAGCTTTGTTTCTAGTTACAACCCCCGATTCATCTAGTTTATTCCTAAAAACCCATTTTGTACCAATTATAGGATAATTTTTAGGTTTTTCAACTAGATGCCATACTTCACTTCTTTCAAATTGATTTAATTATTCTTGCATGGCCATTATCCAATCTTCATGATCTAAAGCTTCTTTAACATTCTTAGGCTCTACTTGGGAAAGAAAAGCAACATGTTCACAATAAGCATTTAGGTTGGAACGAGTTCTTATGCCCTTGGAAGGATCACCGAGAATTTGATCATTTGGATGTTCTCTCACAAATTTCCAACACCTTGGTAGGTTTTCATTTGTTGTAGCTTCTTGGACATTTTGCATTGGTTGTACATTGTCTTGTGGATTTGCTAGAGCTTCATCATCCTTTGAGGTTTGACCCTTTTCAAGATATGTCTCATTTGGATCACCTAGGTCCTTTATTGCCAATGGTTGTAGGTAGGATTTGAATGTCTATTTCGGGAACGCCTACATCATCATCATTCTTTCTCGGGGCAAAATGATTAGTTTCATCAAAATTCACATGCATAGACTGTTCAATAAGCATATTTCTTTTGTTAAAACCTCTATAAGTTTTTCTTCTTGAAGAGTAACCCATAAAAAGTCATTCATTCGATTTAGAATCAAATTTGCCAAGATATTTTTTTTGTATTTAGGATGAAACACTTACAACCAAATACTTTAAAATGAGACACATTTGGTGCTCCACATTTCCATAATTCATAAGGTGTTTTCTTTAGAAAAGGTCTAATTAGCACACGGTTTAGCACATAACATGCTGTATTTATGGCTTTCTTCAAAAATATGTTGGCAAGTTGTTTTCTTTCAACATTGTTCTCGCCATTTCTTGTAAAGTCTGGTTCTTCCTTTCCACTACCCCATTTTGTTGAGGAGTTCTAGGAGCCAAAAAATTATGTTCAATGCCACGTACTTCACAATAGTCCATAAAAGATGCATTTATAAATTCGGTGCCTTGGTCACTATGAATACAATTTATGTAATAGCCTTTCTCATTTTGCACCTTATTACAAAGTTTAGCAAATTCATTGAAGGCATCATTTTTATGTGCAAGGGGTCTCACCCATGTGAATCTAGTGTAATTATCTATGATGACATAGACATATCTAGATCCACCTAGGCTTGCCACATCCATTGGACCAAAAAGATCCATATGTAATTTTTGTAAAGCTCTTGATATGGTTATCTTGCTAATTGTTTTGAAAGGTGTTTTGTGTTGTTTTCCAAATTGGCATGCATCACATAAATGGTCTTTTTGACCTATGATAAGTTCTTTTCTAGAAAGTTTAGCAAGTAAATCCATATTAGCATGACCAAGTCTCCTATGCCATTACCATGAGTCTTCATTAATGGTAACTAAGCATGTCACATTTTGACATTTTAATTCATGGAAATTAATCACATACACATTACCGCATCTATTGCCAATAAACAACAATTTATCATCTTTATCATACACCTTGCAATAAGTAGATACAAATTCAACTCTAAATCCACTATCACAAAATTGGCTTACACTTAGCAAATTATGTCTAAGACCTTTAACATACAAGACATCATGAATGGAAAGAGAATTTATATCTCCTATGCTACCCTTACCAATGACTTTGCCTCCTCTATTTCCTCCATAGCTAATTTTACCTTTAAAATATTTGTCAATCTCATAGAAGAAAGAGACATCACCCGTCATGTGTCTTGAGCACCCAATATCAATAACCCATGTATCTTCATGCTTCACCTTTAGGGCAACCTATCATTCACAAAAACAAATCAAGTTCATTTTGGTCCCCAAGGTTCTATTAGGTCCTTTAGTGTTAGTATGAAGTCCTAACATATCTAACAACCCATTTGGGTCTAAGCCATAAAGGAATGTGAGAATCTCTTCCTACTATGTTTCTAAATCTACATCATGGTGCATTGTGACCAATCTTCTCACAATAAGTGCATCTCTTAAATGATCCTCTTGATGTTGAGGCTACATGCCAAGATGATGATGCTTTGACAAAATGATTTTGAAAACCTTTTTGATGTGGCTTATAACCAATTCCTTTTTTGTCAATTTGTACTTTTTGTGATTCTTTTAATGGTGGATGGACGATTGAGGATTGAGAGGCTTTCACAAAGATAGTTTTTGAGAACTTTGGTTTAGAAAATGGCTCATAGCCAATCCTACCTTTCTCAAATGGTACTTTTTGGGAGCCAAGGATTTCGTCCAAGGTTTTTGTTCCCTTTGAAAATCTAGCAAGATCATTTTGTAAATCAAGAACTTGTTTTTCAAAATCTTTGATCTTTATTTCATTTTTGATCTTTAAATGACGATATTCACAAATCTCTTTGGTAAAAGTATCATTTTCATCTCTAAGCTCTTTAATTTCTTTTTGAAGTTCATCATTTTCTTTTTGAAGACTCCTTCCTCTTGTGAATTTGACTCAAGATTGGATTTAGAGTTATCCAATCACCTAATTTTTGTCCATAGTGGACTCTAGAGAATAAACTATAATTCAAATCAAACTGAAACTAAAACTAAGATAGAATTACAAAGAAATCAAATATTGACCAAATCTCCCAAGCTTCTTGAAACTTCTAGAAGAATCTTGAATTTCTTGAATCTTGAAAACAAAATCTTGACTTGATTCTTTGTTCTAAAAATGCCCAAATGATTCATTGAATGTGGGCGTGTTGTAAGGCTGGTTCTTGGCTATCTTTTGAATCAACTTGGATGAGTAAAACGAGCCTTTGTTCACCCTTATTAGCCAACTCGTTTTCACCTTGTAGTAGAACTCTTTGGATGAAGTTATTAAGCTTTTCTTTGAACCTTGTAGGTCGAGCCCTCGTCACTGGCCCAACTGGCACTTGAATTGGATCTTGAATTGTCCTTGCAGCCTTTATGTCCTCATCATTCCCCCCTCTTGAGAATGATTTTTCCTCAAATTGTCACCTACATCAAAAGGACTTAAGTCTGTAACATTGAAAGTAGTACTAATACTATACTCACCTGGTAAATCAAGTTTGTAGGCATTGTCATTGATCTGCTCTAGGATTTGAAAAGGACCATCTCCTCGAGGGAGCAACTTGGAATGCCTTTGTGATGGAAATCTTTCTTTCCGCATGTGTACCCACACCCAATCTCCAGGCTCAAAGATCAGCTTGCGACGTCCCTTGTTAGCTTGCTTAGTGTATTGCTCAGTTCTTCTCTCTATGTTAAGCCGTGCTCGCTCATGAAGTTGTTTCACAAATTCTGCCTTTTTCTTACCATCTAAGTTCACATGCTCAGAAACAGATAAATGTGA